>JBAKGM010000233.1:32695737-32777656 GCA_037177215.1 Asparagus racemosus
GTCTACTCAATTCAAAACTACCATTTTGCCCAATACAATTCATAAATTTCCCTCAAAACTCAACTAGGGATCGAGGATTTTAATCGTTCCTTCATTTTGACTTACCTTCACAAAGATTTTCATATATTAGTATAGGTGTTTATAATTACACCTATAAAAACCAATGGATGTGATGTACTAAATATGAACTATTTAGAAACAAAATTTCAAAGGGTTTACATGTGTGTTTTGAATCATATATCAAGGAGCGATAAGTTAAGCAACTTTATGATAATTCTAAAATATTGATTTTGATGACATATTATATATATAGACTAATTATATTGAAATTTTTTAAAATTTTATTTCTTGATAGTTCATATGTAATAGATTATATTCACTAGTTTAAAATTTCATTTTTACATTCTGAATTTAAAAATTAGGTTGATAATATTCGTATATTCGATATTACTT
Organism: Asparagus racemosus; assembly: GCA_037177215.1. Lineage (NCBI taxonomy): Eukaryota > Viridiplantae > Streptophyta > Magnoliopsida > Asparagales > Asparagaceae > Asparagus > Asparagus racemosus. The sequence goes on from JBAKGM010000233.1 coordinate 32,696,191, forward strand.
ATACTAGCCTATCTCAACACAATTTTCTGTGTATCTATAATAACAATAGTAGTAGTAGTAATAATAATAATAATAATAATAATAATAATAATAATAATAATAATAATAGTAATAATAATAATAATAATAAAAGAAGAGTTCATCCAGTTGCAAAACCCTGAAAGTGAGGGTTGGTAGCAACTGCTCATATTAACTTAAAATTGACTGTAAACCGTGATAATAAATGCGAACTCAGGTTCATTACTTCCAGTAGCTGGCTAGACTAAACAACACGAAACTGTATAAGTAACTGTTCTTGTCGATAAGCGTTGCTGTATAGCTACTGTACCAAAGTGTCCCAATAAAGACCAGGAGAAGGACATAGAATTTAAAGAGAAATGACAACTGAAGTATCAAAATTAATGAGGTGATGTCAGGATAGACCTTGAGAACACCAAATCTAAGCTCAATTTATTCAAATAATTAAAATCTATTTCTTGAATGTTTAATAGCTCCCGAAAGAAGAAAATATATACCTGTAGTTTTTCCCCCTTCTGGAAATTGCCTTTAAAACATGGTTATTTTACAAAAGCCAACTGTGATTGTCGATTTATACATAAACACCGTTAAATGCTTTTTGTTTTTCACTTCGTGATCAATTGGACTCACTTTTAAGTCAATTTTTATTAGTTTTACTGTAATGATTAATTGTCAAATACGAAATAATTAGAGAGATGGTCTGTAATGGGGGTTAGGTGAGGTCAATTATCGGAAAAAATTAACTTGAAAGTGGACTCAGGTGATTGATTGCAACAAAAACTCTTTAAAGATAGTTTACGTATAAATTGACAATTAAAAGTGGTTTTCATAGAATAACCCTATTTTAGAGGTAGTTTCAACCATCAATTCCATACTTATACGTACACACGCGTGATAGTATCCTTGAGGCAATCTAGCATAATGTTATTAGATTTAAAGTAGAGCATCCTAAAAGACAATGAGGCATGAATTTCGAACTTACCAAGACTTTACTGCTTGAATAGGTGGATACTTAATTTAGAGATGGATAGAATCGGAATATTCAATAAGGCGTACAAAATTTTCTTGCACCCATCACTTGATATTTGCTGGCACATATCATTCAGCACAACTTCGTCAATCCAAATATTTGGATATGCATCACTGGAGATACAATGAACGGGGAAGACTTCGACATATTTGTTGATTGAAAGAGCACAACCGGTTGAACACGATTCATGGCGTCGAAACAAAGAAAACAGTTTAGCAGAAACCTGCAAGATTTCAGACACAAATATAACTAATTAAACAAGTAATACATTTTCAAATCCTTGGATGCGCTCCTTGCTGAGCAATTTATCGATATGAAAATTAGAGTTAACAACACCCTAAAACTGTAAAATTTGAATCAAGGGTATTCTTTTTTAAAACTTCATCATTCAATAAAAAGACAATGCAAAAATTGGAGGGTACTTTCGGCAAAGAAACATAAAGTACATATAAGTGGCAGTTAGATTTCCCATTCTAGTTAGTTGAAGAAAATGTCCTCCTCTTCAACCACATCCTCCTCTTCCCTTCCATTCCTTTGCTCTCACATTCAACAGACATCGAATTCATAAACATCCTCGAGCTCGACTCAAACTCTGGGGGCCCTTCTTCAACAATCTCTTTGCCTTTCGATTTCGACTCCATATCTTCACTTCTACTCTCATCATCACTACTATAAATACTAGTACCCTCTTCAGAACTCGACCTGTCACTAATTGAGTTAAAGACCGTTACACTCTCTTTTCTTGAACTATGGAATGAATGATTTTTGCCCTTGCCATCATACACGGGCAAAAGGGATCCTCGCTGAGAACTGGCACGATCGTTGCCTAGACTGTAACAAGTTGATAGTTTTCTCTCTACTCCTTCCTTTGCTTTTACTATCTCACTCATTTGTGTTAATGCTTCGTTGGCTGTGGAGTCTTCTGTTGTCCTTTGTTCAAGCTTTGAGATCATTCTGCTCAATGTTCTCTTTTTGTAGTGAAGAGACCTCTGAAATGGACACGACGAAAAAAAATATTATCTGATTGATATGAATCATAATTCTTGATGTTACCATACACTACCATTGTGTGCCTTTGATAAACGAATTTAAGCAGATGGTGATTGGTATAAATTCAGGATTGTCCCAATGCGAGACAGCATTTTTGCTAGAAATGAACCAACATGCTAAATTAACTTACACAATTTTTCTGCAACAAATTTTGGTTAATTTCCGTGTTACTTCGATAAATGTGCAATGTTTTGTTATGGCTTCAATTTGAATCCAGATGCTTATAATAGTATTAAATTTAACTATGAGTAAGAAATTTGGCTTCAATTTTGTTAAGGCCTCAATTCGATAAATAGTAGTAAATTTAGTTTTTTTTTTGGGGTACAAACAAGCGGAATTTCTTGACATCTTACCCTCTTCTCAAGGAATCTCACAAGCCCATGGTCCTGAAACTTCTTTTTCCTCCAAAATATACAGCAAAAGCGAACAGAAAAAGCTAGCAATACTACAATCACAAGTTGGAAGAATACTAGTAGTAGAATTGCTTTCTCATTTCCTAATAGAAAGAATTTATTAGCATAATGAAGCTCACCACTTAAAAGGAGGCAAATCACTAAATAGAAAACAAATAGTGTGTGCACCTGTGTAGATATCCAAAGGCTTAGGTTTCACTTGTGAGCAGGTCCATGAGATCTTCTGACCTGTTAAAGTAAAATTATCAAAGATGAAATTACCAAAAAGTCAAAGTACTAATTCTAATTAGTCATGGATATTACGAGTAGAATAGCATTGAAGAGTATTGCCAATCCCTGCATCCATAAAAAGAAAAAGGTCAGACATAAATTCAGTTTCAACATATAAATATCTTAAGCTGCAACATTATTACTAAAGAATGTTCTTCAGTGTAGTGTATCCCATTGTACATGCTTCGTTTCTAATTTGGGTTTAAATATGCACTAGTCAAGTATTTTCATTTATTCAGTGTGAAGAAACTCACTTGCTGAAGAAAAAAACGTGAGGAGAATCCTGTCATTCAACTCAAAGTGGCGAAGATCGCTCTTGGGCACCTGAGATGATAATTCACCTGATAAATCCATTAATATATGAGGAATCAACAAAATTCTTCAAAACTAGGATTCAAACAAGGGAGAAGATAACCGCTTTCTACGTGTAATGACCTTACCAGAGAACTTTCCGGTCCAATAAACAGTTCCGGTTGCTGGAGCCAAGAGTGTGAACACAATGTCTATTGGTTTCATGGCGGATATGTAAGTATAATTATCAATAGTTTGACTTGACTTGGAATCCATAAGGGTTTGAGATACATACACCCCAAATCCTGAGCAATCCAGGACCGGGCTAACTTGGATTGCAGAATCAGAGGCACTTGACTCGAGTAATTTCTTCATATCTCCAGTTGGTGAGAATGAGTACAAGAACCCGTCTAATGAGCCAATGGATATCCAACCTTGTACACAAATTAGAAAATTTTACCAAGGGCAAAACTCGAAAGAAAGAACAGAAATTACCAAAGCCATAACGACAAAACTAAGAAGCAGTTTGTCACTTCGTCTACATTTAGTTCAGAAAAGAAATCAAATACTTAAAATAAAGGAATGCATATACTTTTTGAGAAGATTCATATATAAAAGACGTATGTGTTTGATGGTTATGAGCCGTCACCTCATACCCATTATTTCCGAGATATATTCATGATGTTTATGATCATTAGATTCCAGTTCTCATGTAACAAAATTCAGAGGATTAGAAGGAAAAAAAGAAAACACCATCGTCAAACTCATATAGTTAGCACATGAATTGTAATAAGTTCTCAATTATTTCAAAAAGTACTCATGAAGTCATCAAATTTGTAAAATTTTTTCATGGATCTAGAAGCAAATTAACTTCAATGGGAATAGAAAAGCATCCTGCAAACAATCTCAACAAACAATCCCTAGCTTTTCAGCAATTAATTACCTAATAAACCAGAGCTGCATATGAAGTTATCGTGAATCGAATCTAAAATCTTTTAGAAGAAAAAATTTACTGTTCTTCAAGAGTATGAGACAAGTCCACTGTAATCGTTGTGCTTGTGATAATGGGAAAAAGAAAAGAAAAGAAATCTAAATGGTTAATTACCATTGCTATCCACAACAGGCAAGCTTCGGTCAGTACTTAAGGGACCAACATCATTTTGCCAAACAACAGCGCCAGTAGAAACTTCTAATGCCATCACCGAGGCCCTCCTTGGAAAAATGACGTACATAAGGCCGTTATTTCCTGACACAAGTGTCATTGACTTGTCAAATGAGCTAAAATCCTGGATCCATCTGAAGTGAGGGCCGCGAATATACAACGAATAGACCTGTCCTTCAGTATTTGAGATCTGCATGCAATCCCATTTTGTTCTTGTCAAGACTCGGATTACATATCACTAGTTTAATTACATTTCCTACTCATATTCTAGCAAGATATTTGAAAACTTACATACAAAATGAGCAATTGGCCAACGACAAAGACAAGCCTTATCATCTGAAATCAACATGTATTCTTATCCTGTTGGATAGAGTTATTATCTTTCTAATGTTCCATTTTTCGTTAGACAGGTTTCATTCTTCAAAGTAGTTATGTCCAGAGAGCATGCGAGCCTTCTACTGAATGAGAACCACGAAATATGAACCGGTTTGACAAGAAAAGAAAAAAAAACATGCACCAAAAAGAAAAACGCAAACATAGAAATAATGGAAAGGGACCTTACATAAAGGGTTCCCTCACATTGATCAACTGCAGGAGCTGAAGTAAAATAACAATCTTCTAAGTTCTTCTTGCAACCCTGACGGTAGCCAAAACGATAAAGCAAAGGACCAGCGCTCCACAGAAGCTCGCCACGAAGCAATATTGCAAAGAGGCCACGGTTTTTAATAGTGACAAATAGAGATGAGTACGAGATACTAATGGCGAGGCCGATAATTTCCCCTGAACCCCCAATAGTTGAGTTTGGACCAAAGAAAATATCAACCTCGGATTCAGATGTTGCAATATTTGAAGGTGTGACTTTCAAAACCCTGTCTTCTGCAACCAAATAAATCTGACAAAATAAAAGTATTTAAAAAAAAGAATCTTACTGATGAGGTACCATATATAAACAAATAACTACATGCAGATAAATTGTAAGTAAAACTGCAAATGTAACTTTATCAGACTTCTTAGTGGGTAGCAGATAAAATTTCTAAATTAGCCAGATAAATAGTGTGTGTTTTTCTTTTAACCCTTTCAGCCGGAAGATGGATAGATGTACTAAAAGAAGAGAATGTTCTCAATTAACCAGAATGGAGAAAAGAACTAGCTAACCAATATTTAGAAAAATGCTTTGTTGCTGTTGTTTTCGTTTCAATTGAAAGATGGTACCTAGTTATACCATAGCAAAGTCATGGGAAAGACAAAGTGCAGCCAATAATATCTGAAGGTAAGCTGGAGAGAAATTAGCGCGAGCATTACTGACAGAGAACATGCTATAGCCAGTACACGATAAACATCTAAATTTGTAATTCTCTCCTCAAGGACTTATCAGATCGCTCATTCTAGTACTACATTCACCCCAAGCAGGCTATTCTATGACGCTTCTTGTTTCGTGATTTCTCCAAATACAAAGTTACTCTAAATTCTTGAGTAAATCATACACCTCCTTAGCAACATCTGATACGGGACTGCCAATTTTAGGGGTTGTGATATTGTGCTTATAATATAAAGTTCATAATCTGCGTCAAGGTGAAAAAATTCTTTTAGAATTATAAGTACCTAACGAACAATTAAGTCATTCTAAAACATCATCGTCGAAGTTACCTTCCCTCTTTCATCGTCGACGGGGGTGATGTGAACATTGCACGCATAATTGAGAGGAATAATCCACGCAAATGTACCATTTCTTTCAAAAACAAGAAGACTCTTTCCAGAGCATGCATAAACCTTTCCACTATGTCCAATGAGAGGATTTTCAAGCTTAAGTGCACCTTTTGGAGCAGTCACTTCGGCTGAATTAAAAAATAAATTTGAAAAAAAAAACTCTATAAATGGAGGAAATTTTGAAATTAAAACAAATGAAGTGTTGAAAACGATCATCTCTTGGAGCTCAATAACTTTGAAAGATTGATAACTTATAAAGCTATTTACTACTGGAACTTGCAACACTTGATGTCATGATCATGTAGCCGGCCAATCAATACAGAGAAGCTGGTTGATTTTTTTTTTAAAATTTTTTTTTCTGGATGTATATATGAGACATCTATCATTGTTATAAATTTGGTAATACTTATAGCTATAGCAATAAAATTTGATCAATCTGTTTAGGTCATGAAAGGGATCGTGTGTAATACCCCAGATATCTACTCTAATTTCAATGACTAATAAGGGAACATCTCAACCTCATCCCAGTTACGCTAGTATACAAATTTACAAACTTGATTCCAATATCAGACCAACTCCAGAGAAAGCAGAACATTTTTTTTAAAAAATTTTTTATTTTTACCACATGGTTAGTCAAAATCTCGGAAGTGAACAGCATAAAGAAAGAAGAAAACAGTGTATATTACAGAAAAAGGAAAAGGGATGTGATTGACTCTGCTCGTACCTGTTTTCAAGAAGTTGTTGAATTCCACAGATTGTGAGAGTATCGAGGGAACCAATCGTAGCAGTAGAATCGCCAGGCATTGGGTCGCCATTTTGGTTTCAGAGAGAGAGAGAGAGAGAGAGAGAGAGAGAGAGAGAGGCCATGATTTTATCAAAGAGAGAGAAAAGGAGGAAGTGGGAGCGAGGGAACTGGCGCCGTTATTATAACTGTATGTACAGTGGGGCCCTCCTTCATGTCATTTTTTGCAAATGCAACCTTTGAAACTATGGTTATATTGTAATCTAGTAACAAGCCTATTTGCACTTATATGCATAACAAGAAGCTAAACTGAAATACCAAGTTAAATATTCTTTTCTTTGTACGGTTATGTGAAAAAACAAACAAACATGTTCTCTCTATGCATGATATCTTCTTCTCTGAACTCTAGCTTTTCACCTGAGGATTAAAATAGTGTTGCACATTTTGCTACGACGCCTCGAAAAATCTGTTACAAGCAAGGTGTAACAATACGAAAATGAACTGGATCCCTGAAGTCTGATGGTGCTAGCGTTCACGATGAAAATAGATATAAGAAGAGCCTTGCGAACTGTGAATGATGATTCTGTGAATCTGTGAGGCTGAGATGAGTTTTTCTCCTCGGCATAGAATTGAGACCGGACTAGATGCTCCTAAACCCGAAGGGAAGTAGAAACAAAGACCAACTACAGAAGTACCAAAACCTAGGAGCAGACTAACAAAGAGTGAATTCAAACACCATCAACTCATGGCACTTCAGCCTAGCAGGCAAATATCATCGGAGGTCATAAACGGTTAGGAGAAAAGCGCCGTAAAATGCAGGTTCGTTGTCCAGTTAAGAGTTGCACAATCAAATTACATATATAAATTCATGCAACAAAGAGATTGCGCTTTAGTTACAGTTCTTCTTTCACGGTTTGTGCAGACTTTTCACCACTGGCTTTCTCATGAGAGACAACCTCGACCTGGAAGGTCTCTCACCTTCATCGCTTTCTTCACTATCTGAAACAATTATAGATTCGGTACCCTTTGCCTTTTCCTCTACATGCTTGCAGTTCCTGGTCAAATCTTCATCCTCCTTTATAGAAGACAGTCGTTCACCATAGGTTTTGCTCTTCTCAGAAATCAAAGTAGATGGATCCACAATAAGAGGCTTTTGAGAGCGTGATATAGAGAGCTTTCTGCTAGGTGCCACATTCTCCTTATCATTTCTAGCCTCTTCAAACTGGGTCTTCGGTTTTAGTGACAGCTTTGCACCAGTTAGGCGAAGCTTCTTCCTACTCCCCTCGGTCTCGTTGATAGAATTTCCTGAAGAAACTTCTCTTCTCTTCGTCTCCATTCCTCGATCCTACAAGGATAACGTCAAATCTGTAAGATTAATCAGAAAGGGAAAGGAACAAAAAAAATAATATATCTAGTCTCTGAAAGGATTTAGTCCTGGTTTGAGGATTTGGAGAAAGCAATGATTTAGTGTTTGCTATTAAAAACTGACATCTTGGAACCAAATCAATCGAAACGGGTGTAAAACATAATTAGTGACAAAGCATGCATAACTTAGGATTGATCTATTCATTTTTCATCATGTTATTACTATATGTTATGACAACAGCTTATGTATGATGGAGTTTGCAATATCATAATTGGTAGTTCAGTTTTATCATTTCTATCGAAGTTCCTCTTGCTATGAATAAGATGTTGCAGTTAGTAATTAATAATTATCCACCATCATCATTTTTGCTGATACTTCCTATTTTATTTCTCCTAATATTTTAGTTTTTCAACGCAAATGGCGTACATGGTCTCTTCTGGACCAAGGATAAATGCAAATCGGAAGACTAAACAGAAGCCAATCACATACCATAATGGGATCTATAGATGAAAGGCTACTGTTGTTGCTCTTTCCAGGGTCTTGAGCATTAGCATATTTTTCAGTCCAAGAACGAGCTTTCTGGTCAAAAGCTTGCCTGTTATATTTGTATTCCCTGCTCTGGATATGAGAAGAGGAGCAATGAGCTTAATAGTTCACCTATCTCATGACTCACAATAAGTGGTTTGGTAGAAATCACTCACAGTTTCAGCCATGAGTCCATCATCTGGGTTGGGTTCACTCAGCAACAAACCGATGCTCGTTAAAACTGTGGATATGTTTAGTGACGGTTGCCATGCTCCCTTAAGTATCAGATATCACAGTCATTAGCCAATATGGTATTCTACTAACAATAATAGTGACAGTCACGAGTACCTTTGGTGGCAAGTTGAGAATATCAAGACAGATACGACCTCCGTTATCAATGTTGGGATGGTAGATGGGTGTAATAAAAGTCACATTGGGCGGCTGAAAAGGGTATCTATCTTCAAATAGTATTGAGATGGTTAGAATCTTAGTATGAACAATTAGAGAAACAAAGTAGTTGGAACAAGAATAGTAGAATACCTTTCAGGTATCTGAATCTTAAGGGTGAAGACTCCTTTGGCATACACTGTTCCTTCTGGTCCTTCAATTCCTGCAAGCAGTTACTTAATGGAATCAACGGATGCAATTGAGAACGAGAGTGACAGGATCCATTTGAAGCGCGTGTATGATGGATATACAGGAATATATACAGAATAAGGAAATAGTTAACCGGTAACTTACTGGCCTCGATGCTTGACAAGGAGGAAGACGAAGGGTTCTCGCTTTCAGAGAGCATGGGAATGGAGACTCCAGGAGGTGGATCAGTAATTAAGAGCTTGAGCTCCTTCTGCATCCTCAGATTCAGCCTCGCGGCTTGAGCCATTTATTCCAGTACCAGCTGAAGTATTTAATAGTTCAGACACAAATCATCAATTGAATATTCAGATTGACACAAATCATTACACACGATTCAGATACAAATCCCCATCAGGGCCATTTACTCCAGTGCCAGCTTGACTTTTCACAGAAATCAAATATCTCACATTATATAATATACCCTTTAAGCTATAAACTCGTCAGGCACTGAACTAACATTCGTTGTATAAAGCCTAGCATTCTCAAATTTTCACTAAAGAAAATTCCATGATATAAGTAACCATTCCTCTCATAAGCTTGAGTGTTAGGGCCTCGCCGCTTTAAAAAGCTAATTCTAAAACCTTACACATCAAGATCTAATCTTTAGAATTGTCAATTTAAAAAAAAAATTTTTTTTGTGGGCATTGATGAACAACATATAGTACAAGGGGCTTCACTAACTTGCACATCCGGATCTAAACTTCACAATTGTCTATATAAAAAAAATAGTGGGTTTGATGAATAAATAACATACTAAATTCCTGTTTATTCTTTTTTACCTATAAGCAGGACTTTCGTAAATTATACTATGCTCTAATATGGCTGATCAAATAAAAATTAAAGCCTTGTAATGCATTAATAAGCTAACTTAAGATACGTAATTTTGCTAACCAATACTTACATTTCCCCCATTTAACACTGAGAAATCGATGTTTTATTGGAAAAATCAGCCTCTAAACCTCAAAATTTCCATGATCACCCACTAGATCTTTATATAAATACATAAAAGCAAAAAGGAAATAGAGGAGCAAACATTTCAAAACCAAAGCGCTCCAATTAACTTGATCCAAGGAAACCCTAGAGTAGGAAAATGTACCTGAGGTGAAATTTGCTATAAAGAACGTACCTTTTTGCGTTGGCGAGCTCGATTTATCTCCTGAGACACCCTAGCAATGATGAGGGGAAGAGAATTTCCCCCTATCCTCTTTTTTCAGTGGAAAAAAGGCGGGAAAATCGATTGAAATTTGGAGGGCCTAATGGGCCGACTCTGGACCTGATATTAGACTTTCTTCGAATACATCGTCATATTTCGCCTGTCTTCATTCCTAAGCCTGGATGGCGGATGCTCTTCTCTACTAATCTCACAATTATTCCTAATTTTTTTTCCTTACAACTAATCAATTTTATCGGAAAGATAAAGAATAAGAAGAGTTAAAAAAAAAAAAATTAGGTACTTAAAAAACAACAACATTGTTTGGTAGAATTGAGAAAATACTACATGTTTCATTGTAAATTTCCCGGATAGACATCTGAACCTTCCATACATCATCTAGAAGAAAAATCTTTGGGGAAAAAAGAGCCGGAGGAAAGTTGATCACGTATTTTAGAGCAATATAGTAGAATAATAAAATTGTTTTTTGAACTTACTATATAGAAACGTACAATATCAACTATTGGTATTATTCTATAAATTAATTTGGAAGAATAGATGGTTCGTTTTTGCCAATTAAAACACAAGATTTGAATATATAGGTATCATTGTTTTAATTGGCAAGAACCACAAGCAAAATGGTGGCGGCAAGATGGATGGATCAGGACCAGCTTCTCATTATATCTACATCCCTACTACCGTTGTTACCATCTAATGCAAGAGTGCAAAAAAAAAACTTGCTAGTAAAGAATCTAACACATTACTATCATCAAAAAGGACCAAGCATCCACTATAAAAATTACATTGCACAAATGAAAGAAAATGGGGTGTACAAAACTGCAACTGGAACTCTAAGCATCCAGCTACAACACCCTTATTGTATCCCTTCAGTACAAAGATGATCACCGCCTATTTCTAGTTATTTCTGTCCTCTACGCCTATGCTTTTCTTTTCGATTCCTGTACACGCGAGTTAGTACCCCCTATACTTCGACGGCAATGATTCTTTAACCACTTGATGCCATCAGTATTTACAAGTTCAGCCGATAACCCTGTCTGAGGCCAAGAAGGCATGATTACAAGCTCGGGGAAAATTTTCCATGTAAACCAAGCATTCATGCTCTTGAACTGAGTAAATCGCTCAGATATTTCGATGACTTTGTCAAGCACAGAGCTGTTGCTTTCTCTCAAATGATGACTTTCATATCGTCACCGCACAAAACAGGCCCCTGAAATTTGCATTAGATAACGCTCATCAGGAAGGCAGTGATACTATTAATATTTTAATATTATGTAACTGGCGTGTATACTAAAATGACGGAAATGATGCCAGTTGAAATTAAAAGAAAGGGCTCAACATGGCAATATCAAACCCATATCTATAGAATGCTAGTGATGATGAAGATAAAGAATACGAGCCAAGTTCTAATTATATCCGCAGTCTCTCTCTTCCATGATTTTCTATAGTGATTTTCTTGAGCAAACAGTTCTCATGGATTTCTTGAACAAGCCCAAAGATAAGATGCAAGATGCATTCAGAGAAGTTGCCACAGTGGAAGGTAGCTTGCATCTCAATCAAGATACTTCCGGAGGCAAAGCACACCTGATCTTTGGGCATGAAAGAAAAATATGACACAAAGAATACTGTGCATCTTGCGAGGCCTTGATCTTCTTACTATTAGATAATTAAAATGCATAAAGAATAATCATACCGAAATCCATTTGCTCTATAATATTTGGCTCAGAGACCTTGTTGCTGGCAGAAGTCCGCATAACCCCGTGCAGTCTGGGCCTCATTGAAGCCTCAACCAATATATGGCGTCAAAAATAGATAGCTTCTTCCATGTGTTGATATTTAATTATATAGCTTCCAGGATGATTGGTGCTTTCGTAAATACTGACAGAACAAATGGTGCTTCTTCTCCAGGTTGAATTGTGGTGGGTACTATTGTGTATCCTTTAGGATAAGGCTCCAGTACCAACTCACATGATATTTCTCTCGAGTTAACATAATCTGTTCCTCCAACTGATTCATGCAAGTAAATATTATAAGCAGCACGACGCCCTCTTGTCTTCAGTATTCTCATGCCAATATAGAACATTGAACAATCATGACTTGACTGATAGTTCTTGAAACCATTGTTTTTTCTCGAGAATCTCACACCCTGATAAACACAATAGGAAACAATCAGCAAGATGAAGAATTTGAAGATAGTAAGGGTGTGTTTGGTTGCTATGGCTTGCACAGAAACCACATGGAAACAGGTTGCTTTGGGGCAAACACCATTCCTTAAAATGTGTTTGGCGATTAAAAAAAAAATCTTGGGAAAACTTTTCCCAAAGTCTGATGTGGCTCCCATTTCTTGTGGAAACCCAATTTGGGACACCCCCCCCCCCCCCCTGTAGAATTAGGCTTGAAACCTAGATGGACCAACTAAAAGAATGGGTGGTTGGTGAAATTATTGCCACATCCACATGTTTTCCTATTTTTAAATGAGCAGCCAAACTATGGAATAACATGGGAACATTTTTCCTTCATTGTTTTTCAGTGAGAAAAAACAAAAAACACTTATCCAATAAACACTTGGAAAGACAATTTTTGAAATGGGTTTTGTATCAGGAATTTGGTTTCCCTTACGTTTCAGAAAGCAACCAAACACGCCCTAAATGCACATGAAAATACACTATACCAAGTACCTGAGTTAAAGTAATGAACACATGAATGGGGGATGATGCATCTGGGCCTGTCACTCTCAATCTAAACTGTGGATTCTGATGCCAAGAGTCATAATCCTGGCAACCCCCTGCACTGTAGCCACGCCACTGACCGTGGATCGAGTATCTCATTTCTGGTGGATAAACACGGCAAACATAGATTGACCGAAAGTGTATCTGAAAGTCTTGCCACGACATCCAAAAGATCCCATCCTTTGACTGATGGAAAACAAAAAAGACCACTTATCATAAAACTTGAAAGAGCCAATTAGACCAATATACAAAGCCACCTTTCAGTATAAAGTGATAGTTATAAGCCATAACATGAATTGACTGTTAAAGTTATCATGCATCAACATAGAGAACACAATCACAGAATGTTGCAAATTCTCTGATCTGTTATAAAGTGCACGCAAAGGTTTGAAGTATTGGCTGATACATAAACATCTAGTCTGTATCAATCAAATAATCTTACAGATACCCTAACCATAATGACTAATACCGTTGATTTTGGCTAGTATCAACCATATTTACCAATAACAATCGTGCAAATCAGAGAACTGAGGTTTGAAGTACCAAAAATTATTAAATATCATATCAGGGACAAGAAATGGATAATTGTAGAAAACTTGAGAATCACCAAATTACTAGAACCACCTATGCCTCTATCTGATACTTCCAACTGAATCTCTGAAACTCCCAAAACCTCCAAAACCAATACGATAACGCTGATATTGATTACCGATATCGAGATTTCAAACCTCTGTGCACATCTTTCCAGCGAAGGCCAGAACATTTCACAATTTAATGGATATAAACTGAAATCAGTTGGTGCACCCTTTTTCAGCAAGGGTTAGAATTTCTTCAGAGTTTATGGACCCGAATCAGTTGGGTACAACACATAGAAAGCAACAGGTTATCCTTTTTATATTATCCAGTAAGTTAATAGATTAAAAAAGTTTAAGAACATAGAGGAGGCAGGAGCATAGTAAAGAAAACCTTTACAATCTTAGAAGCATATATAAGCATACCTGTGGAACATGCTTAAGCTTGTGTTTCATACGATCAGTCCATTCAGGAGATGAATCCGACCATGGCCCATTCCATTCAACTTCATTGGCCCATGGATTACGAATCTGAACAAGTTTGTGACCATCGACCTCTTTAACCTATGTATGATGAGAAGTGGATGGGATTAAAGATAGCTGACTATGCTTCCCCACATAATATCAGACATAACAAACAAAGAAAATGGTAAATCGTACCTGCAATAATGAGTATGCATGCCCTTGAACAATTCCACTGGATGAAACATGTACGTCTGAACCTGATGGACTTCCAGCACCAAGTAGAAAACCCTCTCTTTTGAAATGCAACAACTGTGACCATAGCCTTCCACTAGCTAGATCAATTTGAGCTTGAGCACTTCTCATGTCAATTTCTTCACCAGCACCCCCTGTGAGATCTACAAGGGCATCTTGGACGAGACCACCTTCTAAGGCCTCATAAGAGCCATGCAATTTGGCATAAGCTTTTTCCAAAACAGAAACCCAGAGTTCGTTACGCTTCTTACTGGTAGCAAATGCTGGTTTCCCTGGTGACTCACAGGGTATCCAATCATCAACAACAACGGGGACCCACTCACCCTGCAGGAACAAAGTGAGGCTCCTAGTTGGGTACCAAATATACGCACCAAACTCAAGAAAAGCAAACGCTGCCAAGAAAAGCAAACGCTGCGCTGCCCACAATTTCAAATTGTTCACCTACAATTCTAAACAGCGCTGCTTAACACTGATGAAACTGACCCGACAAACTTCATCAATATGCTATAATATCAATATTACTCAAGAAATGTATCAACTTCATTCCTTTTTCAAGGGAAAATGAGCTACAGTGATGATTATTGGGGATTTTCAACTATTACTTTCATGACCAAATTGTGCATTAAACTAAACTACTGACCGACATTTTTGTTTCAAAAGAGGTAAGGGTGGACTGTATAGGAGTCTTTTCTCATTCCTCGCTTACAGACTGAAGTATATCTACAGATTTTAGGGGGAAAAGAGAACAAAAGCATATTCAACCAAAAACATGAGACATGCACGGCAAATTATTTCGGAATCCGGGCTAACCTGGATGCAGAAGCGAACAGTATAAATACCCTCTTCATTGTATTGTGGAGTGATAATAACATCTGATATTTGAGAAACATCAGTTAGGACGGCAACAGCACTCAGAAACCAACAGTCACCCAGACGACCCTGCAGATGTCAAGTATTTCAAAGCTCATCGGCAAATCATAGGGAAATTAATTTTAACCATTCAAAGATCATACTCTTATCAACAGAAATTATTTAAGGTTTTACATCAAAATAAGATGATCCCACCTGACAAACATCAGACGAGTTTACAGAAGCAGAAAACAAGCAAGGGCAGGAACTGATTGAGCTTTCTTTTGCAATATCAGCTGGTCTCATCCACTCAGAAACAACCTGATATAGAATTAAAAAATTAACAGGCAGAAAATTGTATCGTCATAATGCTCCTCTGTGAAACTTGCCTGCAGTTTCGGAGGAGGATTTCCTGGATCGATATATAATGAACGGTTGTTCGGTGGAAATTCTTGATCAGTAAAATGTTTATCGCCTCTTGCAGAGAGAGATTCTTTGACTGCCATCTCAACAGACAACATGCGCTGGTTTATTTCTTCTTGAGTTTCAATCCTAGGCTTTCTTAACTTTCTGATATAATAATCCATGTCAATTGTGACCCCCTCATGATCTGGCCTTCTTTTCCTTCCACTTGAATATTGCCCATCCCAATCAACATCTTCCCTGTCATACAACTCAACATCTGCTTCCTCACTCTCCCAATCATTAGCCTAGAATTAAATTTCATCGTCAACACACACTCAAAACACATACTCAAAACGGACAATTCAAAAACAAAGATAAATCAGATATTCTTCTATCGGTTACACGTAATGTTATAAAGTAAAACTAGAGAAGAAAAGGACAGAAAAATGAAAGAAACTAAGAGCATTATTTTCAAGCTGAGTGGTGCTCCACAGTTGACCCCATTCTGATGGGGAACGATCCTTACCCTCATGAAGCTTATCAGAAGGGAAAGAATGCGGATGTGAATTCATACAGAAAGTATACGAGAAGCTGGAAGCTTTGTTTCTTTCCCTGAGAATGATATAGCTAATGATACATAAAAAGTTTAATGATGTGCTAATAAAATTTTGATGATGAACTGTAGAGTCTAAAGTTAATTTTTGAAGTGTATGGAAAGAAAAAACAAATAAGGACAAAACTTTCAAGAGCCTTGGATAGGAAAAGGACATAAAATAAGGTCGGATAGGAAAAGGACATAAAATAAGGTCAGAAAAGAGGCACTGGAAATCAAAAAGGAATAACAATGAAATTTATGGAGTAGAAGCAGCAAATAATTTAGATATACAAGATCTGAGCTCCTAGAGATCAAGATCACCCTCCACATATTATTATGATGGCCTGTAGTTGAAGTAACGAAGAAGCCCATACCTTTCTCTAATTTAAACGATTAAAATTTGTAGTTATATCGAGCTTTCAAGCCCATAAATTCAATTTTAGACCACAATCTTCAACCAGGTCAGAGATCGTGCTCCTTATGGTCCACTAAACCTTTTAAAGAATGCAAGACACTTAAGTCAAACATAAACCCCCTTTTCCTCTTACAAGGTTTAAACATTAATCAAGTATAGAAATGTGTATCCAGATAACCATACCCTCGGAGGTGAATCACCCAAATGCCAGCAATCTTCTGGCAGATCAATCAAGTCACATTCAGCTGGACTCATAGTAGCATGAAACGCAACTATCTCATCTTCAGTCAGGCACCTTCCCCAAAGAAAAGCATCCATTATTTGCATCTTGGAGTCAGCACCTTCACTATCCGACCTTCCAAATGCATCCAGATCAGTTGGTGGTTTAACACCAATCCAAACATCAGTTCCCTGCTTCCAAATGCCACCACCCCCTTGCAGAGGTAGACCACTCTGATATCCATCAAAACCTCCATCCAGATAGGATATCGCCTCTCCTACATCAGCGTCTACTGTCACAGTAACAATATGCCACCTGCAAAATGTGTTAAAATATATATATTAAAAATATACCAAAGAAAGAAAAGGGCGAAACGAATCAGAATATCAAATTTCTAAAGCATATGGTTATGAATAAGAAGAAGACACGAATTAAGAATTGACAAAAAAACATTTAATGACACGACGCACCTTCCATCTGCAATGCTGGCAGAACCTATATTCCACTCCTTAGAAACGGTAGTCATCCTATCACCTTTTGTAACCAATCTCAGACCAACTTGTCCAGCCTCAATGCCTTGTTCTGAACCAGCAACGAGGATCTCCCAGCATGTCTTCTTCTGGAACTCAGTTCCTAAAAGGCACACTGGTCCAGACTCTGGTTGGATCATGACTGCAACGGAGAAACTAACCTTCTGACTATCACAAAGGCTTGGGTCAATCTGCCCACAATGTCTGCCTGTGGCTCTCGGCTCATCATCAAGAACACACACAGTACCTAACAAGCCAGTCTGCAAAGTAGTTCAGGAAAATATGATGATATATTAATGATAGTTACATCAATTAACCACTCCATAGATAAAAACTTAAACAAATACAGATTATAATTAATAATAACAGTTCCGCAGCAAATGTTCACAGCAAGTTGAAAACAGCGGACTAGGCCCCTATAGAAAAAAAGAAATGCCACAATCATAGTTGCGAGATTCCTTGGACCTGCCTCCTCTAACCGTCGTACAGTTCCTGTGAACTGAACCCCCCTTCCCCCCCCCAAAAAAAATACACGAACTCATTCCCCAAAATTGGCATACCGTTTATAAGTATGTTGAGCACAAAGTCCCTTTAAGTGTACATGCGCAGGATGCAAAGCAATATGTGCAATTGAGTAAAGGGAGGCACACGATAGACTATATGAGTCAATGAATTTACTATAACTTAATACCTATTTTAATAAAATGTGAAATGAAACCATGATGCCAAGACAAACAATGTGAAAAGAGAAACATAACAAAAGAATGAACTCGATAAAAAAGAAGCATTTAAATATTTTGTATGAAAAATATTGAAATGCATAATTAGCTTTTTCTAGTTTTCTACTATACACCTTGGAAAATAGTAAGCGCACCCCAAAAAATTCTACAACGTGCCACTGATCAAACCTACGCACCAAAGCAAACTACCCCCCCCCCCCCCAAAAAAAAAGTGAATTCAAATTTTCTAAGTGGCGAATTGCGTACCCGAATTCGTACCAGGATCCATTATGTACCACGTACTGTGTAACTATGCACACAATTAATTGTAAAGTGTCTATGGTCGCATAATGTTCCATGAAATTCAGTGCAAATCTTGTCGGATCCATGTCCATTAGAAAGACTGTTCTCCGAAGAAAGTGCCCTAGGATATTTGCCAATTCTTACTTCAAAGTGAAGTGCAATTAAGCCAGAAGATTAGTATCACAAACTCACTTCATTTAAATTACAATTGTTAGGGATCACTCGTTTTCCTTAGACTACGATTCATGCTAACATTTAAGCAAGCAATAGAGCTTCAAAAGAATTTTAAAAGAGATCCACATTTAATTATGACAAAAGGATTCTCTTTATTATATATAATAAATGAAGAATCAAATGATTATGATTACATCTTATTCTATTTTACCGACTTACACAATTTATGTTATAAGCTAGATACTGAGGACATTAAACATAAGATATCACAGATAATTATTTTATACACAGCCAAAACCTTTAACTAAGAAAAAACTAGTTCTATAGCTAGATGAGCCTGATGAGGAAACATGAAAAGTGAACTAGATGACCAGTTCCACTAAAAACAGCATTATTAGCTTTTTCACATCAGTATTGCCCTTCTGGATATCTGAAGTGAGGAACATAGAAGTCCCCTTTCCGACGAAATAAATAAATGATTCTGGTCTCAGGAACTAAGTTAATTGTCAGGTGTCAAATTTGCTTGGTGTTTATTATTAAGTCTGAACTCAAATGCACAAGCTTCATGTCTTCAACTATTGGCTGATATGGTCATCTAGCATGATATAGATCAGAGAACTCAAGAGGCCCTAGGTTAAATCCCATTATTTTTCGCTCTAAAAAAAATTTCAATCAATACTTAGGGCGTGTTTGGCAACTTTGAATTATAATCCACTTGGCTTATAATCCACATATGAATTATAATCTAAGTAGATTGTAAGCCAAAATGTTTGGTAAATTTACTGGATTATAATCTATTTTCAATAGTAGAGTGTTTGGCAAGAGAATGGCTTACAAGCCATCATTATTGTCAAAATGACCAAAAAATATTTAATGGGGTTAGAAAGAGATAAAACGGGGCTTGGAATTTTGTGAAATGCAGAAGGGTGCGTTAGTCTTTGAATTTTGTGAAATGGAGAAGGGTGTGTTAGTCTTTTACTTGGTCAAACCTTGTTGCTTATAAGCCACTCAAAAATAAGCTAGGATACTGTACCTTATTTTTTCGTGGCTTATAAGCCAAAAAAAATCCATTTGCCAAACATATCAAAGTGGCTTATAAGCCACTTTTAACGACTTGCCAAACATGCTCTTATTCGGACTTTTCTTACGGTCTTTGCTCTGTGGGACCAAAAGGCCACATGAGGAAGGGCATTGAACAAATTATTAGCAAACAGCCCACAAGCTTAAGCTCCTTAATAAGTAGGTATGTCATAAAATCACAGTTCAATTTATCTGACCCTAAGGACAGTTTTTAAGATGGAAAAAGTAAATAGACGCCAAACCTGCTCTGCTCTTCTTGACAACTGAGCGGCACGAATACGGTAAGCAATACTTGAAACTCGTTCCCGAGCGAAAGAGTCATCCAAAACAGAATCACCACCAACAGCACGCACTGCAGCTGCCATTGCTGCTGCATCCCTACTTCCAGCATTTGGTATAGAGGATAAGAGGGAGTTTTCTATCTCCTTCCATTTGCGCTCCTCCTTCTCCAGAAGAGCTTTCCTTCTTTCTTTGCCTTTCCCCTCCTCTTCCCGTCTCTGCATCAATATTTCCTCTTCCATCTCTTTCTCTCTTATGTAACTACAAGAATGGCATGAGGACTTCAGAACGTAAGCAACCAGATCAAAAATTATCAAATTAAATGTTTAAATAGGATAGTGACTACCTTTCCTGAATCATCTCAAATTGTCTGCGATCTTCAGGCATCCACTTCTTGATCTCTTTGGCACTTAAATCAGAGAAGCCAATACTATCTAGGAAAAGCCTAAGACGGACTTCATCCTGCCACAATTCCCCAAACAGACCTTGAGCAGGGACATAAAATAAGCAAGAGATTGTTATAAAGTTTAATTCTTTTTTATCCACAGCCAGCTTCCAGCCTCACCTGTATCCTTTCAGCTTTAGCAGTCAAACCAAGCAAAAGAAGCAAATAGCCACCAAACTTGTCCCACATATATACCCATTCAGTGTCGATTGCCTCTTCTAAAGCCAAAATGCGTGCATGAGAACACATTTTTCTTCTGTAATCCGCATCAGCAGGAGACTCATGGCGATAATATTTCATTCCACAAAAGAATGAACCAGCACTAACTTCTTCATTTTTTAGACGATCTCTCAGTTTCATCACATCAGCTCTTGGAAGGACAAAGTTTCCAGCCCTATCACGGGCAATAGTAGGGTCGCCAATTAAAAGAGCAGCTGAGCTAGCAGATCTTTGCGGAGCTGAGTAAGTCCCAGATAAGGCATTTCTAGTCTGAATCGACAGCAAATAGTAAACATATCAACTAAGAGATAACGACAGTTGGAGAACGAAGTTCAAATTTTCCGCATATAAACAAGAAGTAGCCGCACAAGCAGCAGCACCTTTCAGAAAAAGAAG
Source organism: Asparagus racemosus (assembly GCA_037177215.1). Classification (NCBI taxonomy): domain Eukaryota; kingdom Viridiplantae; phylum Streptophyta; class Magnoliopsida; order Asparagales; family Asparagaceae; genus Asparagus; species Asparagus racemosus. The sequence continues at coordinate 32,717,216 of JBAKGM010000233.1, forward strand.
GATACTGACACTCTTACCATGCTCACTGATCATCACAGTGCTGTTTGAGATATAGTCAAAAATTGTCACACCATCCATGCACATTCCACACACAGACACTTGCCCTTTGAATAGTACTGTATGACTATGTCAACAAGTAATGGCATACTAAAAACATTATCAACTTGATCATGATTCCACTCAAGAAATAAGCTTTTGCAGCTTATGGGAAAAGGAAAATGGAGCTGATATGCAAAGGGAACCCAAATGTGCACTCATTAATTCAGACATGCAAACAAGAAAAGGTAGACAAAATAATCACCCAATCTAGGATATAAATTCTAGTAGATTCCCAACCGTAGGCTCTCATGCAGCATAACCATGTGCAACATGCATGCAAGTGTGGGTAGGCAGAATAAAGATCACAATAGAAAGCAAATTGTGTTCCTGATTTCCATTTGAAAGAATCAGAAACAGGACAACCCTTTCCAACAGCAAACTCACCTTAGAAGCAGAGCGAGTGATTGCCTGGACAACAGTTTCCTTACTGAGAAAATGCACAGCATCATCCATCATCTGTAGACAATATCCATATAAAGAAGATAAATGATTAACAAGTATAAGAATGTTGAATACAACAACCTATAACAACATTAAAACCTGTTCGTTGAATCTCAAATATTGAACACAATAATTTAAAACTAAAATCATGAGCACAAAATTCTAATACTAAGACGAAAGGTTCAAGCATGCACCAACCTTCAGTGTCAGGCATGGACGAGACACAGCAAAACCGAAGGCCACAACAAGTGTAATAGCAGATACTGCAGCACCAGCAAAAGGAGGGTATATTCTTAAACTAGCAATAACACCCCATCCCTCAGTTGCCAAAGCAATCCCATACAGCATCAGAAAGGCATGACTGGTGATGCATCAATAAACAGCAGGTGTCAGTAAGTTATTATTAACATGTGCAGAGATGAACTACCTTCAAGTAAAATGCCAACAGAAATTCAAGGGAGATATCAAAGTTGAAAATGCTACATGAAGCAACCAGAAAGAGATTAAAGCTTGGACAAACCTGACATTTTTGGCACAATCAGCATGAGCATCATAAACATAAACTGGCAATACTCTAGGAGAATAGACCACAATGGGAGGTGAAAGAAGAACCTGAGAGAAGACAGTTTTCAATATAAAAGAAATAGGAGGAATTAGGAAAATAGGAACTTCTAGAATAACTTACAGTCAATGCTCTCCCTGCAAGAAGAAACAGGAATGAGAAATAACCAACAGATGCTCCGATAAAGGGTTTATCTGCAAAAGAAGGCATAGCATCCTTATCTCAATGAAGAGAATAACTTAAAAGCTCATGTTTACAAACAAAGGTTTTGCAATTAAGAAAAGGAAAATCAGCAAATGGAATTCGTTATCACCTCCAAAAAATCCCACCAAAAATGCAGCCAGAGCAAGAAGGAAAACTAGAAAGGAAACAAAGAACATTTGGGTTCTGGTCAAATAGAAATTGTTTGAAGCCCAATAATGAATGACGCCGATAGCAAGAACAACTAAAAGGATAACCAGAAGGAATGCAACCCCAACCTGTAAAATAACAATTGATCACTATAAGAACAGTCAGTTACTGAAACATAATAACTGTGTCATGACACCGTGGCAGCATTAATTCCGCACTAACCGTCCATGGCTTGATAATAGTTATAATCGCAGATATGGCACCAAGCAAGAGAAAAAATCCAATGAGGGAAAATACATAGACACCACGAGAAAGTTTCCAGTCATCATCTTTCCTGAAATGATTACCATGGTCAATTTGAGGGGCAGTCCTAAACCTGGATGCAGTAAAAGTAATAAAGCAATCATTCTACTCACCACTTATACAAACCGATGAATAAAGAACATACTGCAGGAATACAGACCAAGGGAAGCAAAGCAGCAAGAAAATCAGCCTTCATAGGGACTTTATCCTCTCTGGAATTCACCACACCCCAATATGATGCACCACAAAATGCCACAAGAACAACTACATCATAAAGGAAAAACAGCATCATGATAGTTGCTTTTCTTGAAGATTACATATCACTAGTTGCTATTCTTTTTGGCTTGATTGTCCCACAAAAAAAAATCCAAACAAAAAAGAGTAAAAATAATGAATACGAATTATGATGTTTTTGAAGTTCTTTTATTAGATTTGGTTAGAAGTGGTCCAGACTCCATGAACAAACATCCATTAAACCAGCAGACTGCATTGCTAATTAACGAGGGGTTTTGTTGTTGTTGTTGTTGTTGTTGGAAAGGGGTTGGAGAGAGGGGGGGGGGGGTGTTCAACTTGAGCGAAAGCAGAGATTGCAGCTTACTTGAAAAGACAGTGACACATATAGCAGATGATAGGGAAAACCGATATGTTGCAAACCATGAAACAATTGGCAACACAGCTGTAACTAGTAAAGCAATTGCTGCAGGTATTGCCCATCCAAGATACAGTGACGATGCATAGGGAGAGTAAAATCCTTCTTCATCTCCATTCCATCCCTTGTAGCCTAAATCGTCTAAAGGCTTTGCGGACACTATTGCACCGAGGCCAACAACTGATCCAACAAAAATGAATATGCTGACAGCTAGAAGGACACCCTGAAAAAGTAAATTGACAACAAACAAATCAAAAGAAGCGGGCATAAAAAGCTAAAACAATAAGTAGTCCAACAAATCAAGCATCAGCCAGCTCATGTTCAAGAAGATGCATCTGAAGGGAAAAAGAATAAGCAAAAAAATGAATCTAGAAAGTTAAAAGGGGCCAGCAATAAGCAAGCTTCTGCCAAAAACTTCATTTGACCAAGTATAATGATCAGAAACCCAAGCATCATCAATAAAATGTTACAGACTAGAGTGTAAACCAAAACTTTCCTTCTATTTGCTCTGGCTGAAAAAGCTAAGTTGTTGAACAGATTCTCTGCAGACATTGACAAAGGTTCTCACCATAACACATTTAACAAGCAGAAACATAATTAGTACTAGTGAGCCACCTAGTGCTTGGCTCTTTTAGTGACCATCACAATTTAGCATCCACCAAAGTATCTGCTGCAACTTTCAGTTATGAATTTATTAGCTAAATCATGGCTAAAATACTGTCAAACCCAGCATTGAATAATCCTAGAGATAAAATGAATCAATTTACTAGTAGGGACGTTCCGTGGGAATAAGGTTACCAGTCTAAATTTATAACATGATGGTCTGATTCTCAGAAGGATAAGACAGGAGTTTCATGTTGCGTAGGTGTTTTGAGATGTGTGTGTTGACTGTGTTCAGCATGGCGATGTGGAAAAGGAAGTTGGAGGTTTAGAAGGGAGTTAGTTGGGGGGGAAACCTATGCTACCTGGGTACTTTTAACATGAAGCTGTACCCATACCGAACACGTACCCGTGCCCGTACCCAAACTCCTTGGACTCTCCTTGCATAAATGCGTGCATTTATTTGGGCATATACTCAATTATACAATGCACGTTTTAATTTACAACGCTTATCATACATTTTTTGGACATATATCCTACACGCTTCACACGCACTTTTTGAAACTAGTTGGACATAAATCAGGTTTCGGATTATGATTTTGAATGGCCGTTTGGATGTCTAGTTCAAAAAGTAGTGACTTTCCAATTTATAATCCACATCATAAAAGAAACATAAAACTGTTATAGGACTGTAAATTATAAATTCCAATATATAATATATGCGTATATAAATATTTATGTAACCGTGTCCTCATACCGGTACCCGTACCCGTACCCGTACCTATGCAACATAAGGGGAAACAGACACAAACATACAGAGAAGGGGGGGGCAGCCATATTCTCCTCCAAGAAGCAAGTCCGTGATACTGATACCGATAACAGCTAAAGGTATTTAATTTCAAATCTTAACCTCTCTAGTCATTTACAATCCTCTTTTCAAGATGTCTTGAGGGTTAAATCATGAATAACTGGGAATCCGTTCAAGTCTGTGATACCGATGATGTCTACGGATTTTTGATTTCAATTCTCAATATCCCTAGTCATTTACATTCCTTTTTCTAGATGTATTATGTCTTTATTTGAGGGTTAAAGCATGAATCAATGGGAATGTGAGTCCATTTAACTCTCTGTTAATTTTTCATATGAATGGATGTAATTCACCTCTAGCAAACTATACCACGTAACCCCTTTTGGATAGGTGAATTTGGAAATTTGCTCCTTGGTGGCATGAGCAAAGATCGTTTTACAAGGTTGAGAGTGCCAAACGATACTGGCTACCTATCAAAGTTATATAGTTTTATCGTCTCCTGCTCGTGTCTGTCCATATCAGGAATTTCGTAAAAATTCAATTTACCTCAAGTACCAATTTAGCAAAATCCAGTTTTTGATGTCAGATTGACAGCCAGTTGTAAGACTTGGTCAAATCTGACAACATGCAATATTCTAATAGCATGACCCCTTAGTGATCTGACAAAATGGAAAATGATTTAAATTGTCAAGGGTAGAAATACACTCATCATCCCTAACCAGTTTGAGGAACATGATTGCAATTAAAAATTTTGAGATATTGACTCGTGCATGTAAATTATCTGTATTTTATTAATTCCTAACTGAATACAGTCTAGTTCTAAGGAGGAAATGAATGAAACGCTTTTTTTTCTTTTTTAATAACCATGATACAATGAAGCCTATAAAAACAGAACCACAAAAACAAGAAATGAGAGCACAAAGGCTACTAATTGTTATTTAAGCAACAGAAACAAGATGGTTACCGCCCTAGTATCCATTTTCATTGCATTAAACAAATAAAACATTGTACTCAGCAAGAGGAGAAAATACATGACACCGATGGAAACTTAAGCTCCTAGTTCTTTCCGCAGCACAAGAAACAAGCATTTTTCTTTTCTCCAAACATGAATTCACTGTTAAAAGGCTTATCATTTGGTAAAACATGAATCTCATGAGAAAACCCAGATATTAAATGAAAGAACAAGAAAAGCTTGGCTAAATTGTTATGAAAAGAAATATGAAGTAATAGTAAAGTCGAGCAAATGATAAATGGTTACAGATTCAAATACTTAATAGTAATCTAGCTGCAATAAGTAAAATTTAGAAAATGCTGAATTTTTAGTAATTTAGCAACTCTAAGTTAGCAACTCTAATCAGCTTGAGACGCAATCAATTACTGAAAATTGCAGCGGTATAAGAGTAGACTTGTTAGTTTACATGGATCTATGAAAAGTAAAACTCGAGATTGATTTAAGCATCCTGCAAGTAACTGCCCTATTTGAGTGCCCGAGTAGCAAGAGCTAATACCAACTCTTGACAAAAGCCTTAAAAAAGCATAAATTTGGGCATCATCAGGACCTTGGAACTATCTCAAAAGAAACAAAATACTCATATAATCACTCTCAGAGAGTTGTTCTCTTGCAAAATCTGTATAAACAACAAACCAAAAAAAACCCTAACCCTTGCTGTGCGCATATAGAAACAATCAGCAAAATCAAATTCCTAACTCTTGCTAACACTCTCCTAGTCCGAAGCAGATTTAAAGTGCCCAGACATGTACGGGAATCCTACAGTTAAAGCCGAATATCACATGACTGGAAGCATCCACCACTACCAACAATGTAATGACTGCCACTGAGACTTGATCCTTATGAAGCTTATGTCATTAAAATATTCTTATATAAACTTGAATTGGCTCGACATGATCAAGAAATTATTCTAACTTCTAGGTGTATGTCAAAACATGCATATGGACATTTTAAACGCCGTAAATGTGTAGTAATATGACCTAGATTCTAATAGAAAGTAGTATCAGTTCAGACCTCTTTTTTAGGACTCTGATGGTTATTTCCATGACCAGAAAATGCTTGCTGTGGAACCCAGAACCGATAACCATTGTGTGCCCATATTGGAATGGCAACTGAAAGGCATGCCACCATAACAGGGATGGTCAAAGCTAACCCCAGTATAACAGAAGATTTGCTGAAAAAAATCATATGCATAGATAAACATCAGCAATAATTAAAGGAAGAAAGTAGACATTTATGAAAAAGGCATAAAATAGAAACAGGATACAATGCATGTGAAACAGGACTGAAACATATAGAGATAAATATACATGCACATATCCAGCAAGTTATCTTGAGAAGTAAAAGGTACATATCACAGTAAATTACTAAAGAACTACTAATAGAACTAACAAGCTTCACAAACCAGAAAAAATAGAGAGAATTCTCTGTAACGAAGATCCACATTAAATAATGAAAAATCATTTATCAATATACGTAAAGTTTTATATGGGATACATGCATTACAGATCAATAAATACTATACAAACCTAACAGCTCCTTTCTTGTGAGATTGCTTGATTGAATGGTAGATAGCTACAGAACCAATCATCTTGATGTGATTATAAATTCATGTTCATTGCTTTCAAGCTTTCAAAATTCATTATGTATTATCGTTAACTAAAACATTAAGATAAATTCACTAGAGAGCCAATAGCATAGTATCATGCAAATTCTTTCATAAAAAAAGATGTCAGAGAATATATACCTGATTTCTACAAGTTTTGATAAGTAAAGATATAACAACCAACAAAAGGAGGAAGACAAAGAAGATGGCCACATACGTGATGACTTCTTTACGTTCATCAACACATTTCTCGTCCATGCTTTCAGGTATTAACATGTTTTTTTTCACAATAATTGGTAACTATTCAACTATCCATACAGCAAGATAACATTTTGAGATTTTTACTTGACTGCTGCTATAAGCACCGATAGTTGGATGCATGCATTTTTCTCTTTGACTATCCTCAAAAGGTGAACAAGAAACTGTGCTAGAATAAAAAGGAGGTCAAGCTAGGAGATGTGCATGGGAAAATTGTCGATTAATATTCTCACAAATGCATATGACATAGCAATTTGATACATATAAAGAATGCATATTACACGAAAAGTTCTACTTTGGACATGAGAAAAGAAATGACAGGTATACCCTAATAAAATGATATTGACATACCTCAAGAAAGAGAGAAGCAGACCAACACATGTAGTCAACAGCCAAGCAATGAAACCATACTGGAGATAGAAAAACAAAAAAAAAGAGTAGAATTACTATCAAAAGAATGAAAAATTGAAAATGACTTGTGAAAGAAGGAAAAAGACTTTGCCAAGTAAGTTCAGTGAGGAAACCTGCATTCATATTTACCACACATAGGAAGTCTTTCAGTATTATGGAGAGCAGATGCATTCACTATTTAACTTGGAGATAAAACAGTCTCAAAAGATGAAAGATCACAAGTACTAGGTCAGTGGACCACCAATACAACTCATACTTCCCACATTATACCACCTAAATTTGAAGCCACCTACATATTCACTGCTTGCAAAATGAAAACGTCGTCTCTAAGAAGATATACAAGGCACTCCATGATTAAAACAAAAAAGCCCTAGTTTCTTATAGGATCTATTCAGTTGTAGATTATAAGGCATATGAACAGGCTGGTAGCAGTTCATTATCTGTTCCTGTCTACAAACATGACATGAATTCGGAACAAAGTTTGAAGAAATGCAAGTGAAGAATCAGTTCTGATGGATGGCAGCATAGACCACTGCATAATCTAAGAAAAATCAGATTCTTGCATGTATAACCAAGTTGCTATTCGCGAATCAACTAAGAAAGTTTGAGCTACAAGAAACAAGGAAGATATGGTTAAGGTATGTTGTGATTCCTTAAAACTATACAGATACCTGTTAGAAAGAATATTTTATGACTTTATCCAGCTAATGCAAATCTGAAAGAATTTTTTGTCGAGGGGTTTGTTTATAAATCAGGCCTAGAGGTAGGCTTCGATTTGGTCATTCAAATAACTAAATATTAGTGTTTTAGTTTATTTTTATACCCTTACTAGAATTTTGAGATTAATTTCTTTGTGCAAATATTATAAGGAAACTTGCTAAATATGTTTACAAATGGACAATGATGCAGGACATTTGTCTGCCACCGACCAAAAGCAATTATGATTTTTTAGAATCTTTTCTGCTCTGGTAGTATTTGATATAATATTTTACTTTAAGGTAGGATTTATTTAGGATTAAAAGTTATTTGATTTAATTTTACCTTCTAGCTTAGTTATGATTTAACTAGATAGCATCTTTTCTTTTTCGTAAGATCAGATTTTTTTGGGATTAGTTTCACCTTAGTTTTCCCCATACGCAAGATTGTACCCTTCATTTGAAGGAGACCTTGACAAATGGTGTTATTGAGTTTGAGAAACCTCTCTAATCATGTGAATTACTTGTGTTCCCTAGTATGTGAATTGCTAAAACAAGATATGTGATTTACGTAGGGGTGTCAGGCCCAAAGTTTATCTTTATGTTTATTATCTTTGTTCTTTTGTTTCCCACTCCACAAATTAATCCTCTCCCTCTCTTTATCTGTTCCTGCAGGCCACAACCCTTTCCCTCTTTTGTCTTGTAGCCATCAAACTAGCCTATCGAAACCAAGCACTCTCAAATATTATCCAACACCATCATAAGCTTTCCGTCATACCCTACTCAGAAAATAAAAGAAGCATATTACCTCTCCCTCTCTTATCAAGTAAATGTAGGTCAGCTAGGTGGTACCAAACATGCATTCTTTAAACACAAAGACTACTACACTTACTAACAAATCTTAGCTTACAAATGCAATATCACACAATTTACAGTAGAAGCCACAAAGAGAATCAGAACAAAGAAAAATCAATTTATGTACTTTATATATCTGTAAGACAGTTCATTATGGATGGCCTGCAGTAGTGCAGTGAAGTAATAACCCTATTACTATTCACAAGTAGTAACCAAAAACTGGAGAAAACATATCTATCAAACCTAATTTACCTTCCTTGGTCTTGATGTCATAGCCATGTTTTCTGCTCGAAGAGACTGAAGGAAAGCCATTACTGAGCAGACAACAGGAGACAGAAGCAGCACTGAAAAACCAAATTCGAACTGCAAAAATGTTGAAAAAGAATGTAGTCAAGATACAGTCGACTGGGTGAATTTGGAAGTCACGTTAAATGATTAGTTAAAAATAATAGGCTTCAATTGAAAGAGCCCTTTTCACCTGCTCATGGGTAGCATTTATTAATTTTATTGCTGTTGGTCGAAAAACCGCAACTATTGATGTCTCCAGGATGAAGACCAAACTAAAAAGGATCAAGGCACGTTCTGGTGTACTAGCTATGTGGTGCAGAATACGTCTGGAGAAGTTAAGCCACTTTCCCAAACCATGTCTCCTGAGTTCTTCAGATAAAGATATTTGATTTGGCAAAGCTATATCCAGTCTATATGAATCAACAGCTGTAACATCTGTAGCCTCTTGATGATCTCTGTCAGCATCTAAACTGCTTCTCTGCAGAAGTGCCAAAATCCTAGGATCCAATCCTTTTTCCTTCAACAATAAAGCAAAATTAGGATCAAGACCTTTGTCTTGAAGAAGAGTGGCCAGTTCAAGATCACCTTGCCCTCCTTTCCTTTTCAACATTGATGCAATCCTTGGGTCATTCAGTTTGTCCTGAAAAACCATAGCTAAATTTTCTAATGCTTGCTGATTGGATAAAGTAGTGAATGATCTGCTTGACTCGCAACCTTGGCTTTCTAAACCACTGCTGGAACAAATAACAAGTGAGCTATTGTGATCAAGATTCTTCTCAGCAAAGGTCGCACCATTATCAGAATCTTGAACGACAGTACGGCAAGAACTGCTACGTATCGCAAAACTTGGTGTTCTGCTATCTATACTCTTATCACTACTAACAGCTTCATGGCAACTATTAGCACGACCTAGAAGCAAATTGTTCCAATTACTACCCTCACCCACACAATGGGAATTACTTCTGCTCATGACTTCAACAGCATTACCATGATGACCGGCTTCAACACTGCTGCTACTGCGTTTAACACTAGAACCACAACCTTCAGAAGAGCTTGAAGAACTGCTGTGACCTTTTCGCCGAAACCCATCTCTCAATCGAATTACAGTACTCCTCAAAGCATCCTGCCTGGCAACCATGGGGTTCAAAATTGCTAGGCGACGAGAAACAGCAGCGCCTAGCAGCACAGATGCTACAATAGCATAACTTATGCAATGTCCCAAGTACCTTAGAGGGGAAACAATAAAGAAAATAAATACAGAGATATACTGCAGATATGAACTGTGAATGTCAAAGGGCAAAAACTGACCAGTAATGCACTCCAAAGCAGATAAGAAAAATCCTAGATGTGCCAGCAACAAACAAGGCGATAACTCGACTATTAAGAAGTTCAAATCCAAACAAACAAGCTCCCATATTCCAATCTGTTACCGCAAAAAAAAAGTGAGGGTTAAAGGAAATTTCAATGTCCCACCATAAAATTGTTTTAAAACAACATTAAATTTTTGTACCAAGTATAACCACAGCAGCAGATGTAATTGCACCAAGCCAATGCGACTCCTTTGCTGTCAAACCATACAAGATGGAATATGCGAGAAGTACAACAAGTGACCCCAAGTAGAGAAGCCCAATATGCGAAGCCCTAAAAAAAACTCATCATATATCAGTATAAAGTGAAAAGCACAACGGATAATTAAAGTGGAAGCTATATCTTGTTATCAGTCACCTAAAAGATCTTCTGTTTAAAGTAGCAGAAACTAAATCCAGTATGAAGATAATAACAATTATCTTAACAGAAAAGAGGTAATAACATAGGAAAGTGCACTGTAATGACTTGCCTGCTGGACTTCTGTGTGTACAAGTCATTGGGCTCTGGTGGTTCAGGTAAGCAAGCAAGAGGACCCACTTCTATACAGTCAGAGTATGCAAACTTGTATGACTTCCTCACATATGCATCCACATCTAATCCAGTTCCTGTACGTATGTAATATAAGTACACATATATTAGGCATCTATTACCACTGAACAGAAGGAAAATATCTATTACCACTGAAGACCATTCTGCAAATAAACAGCATGTTGATTGCCAGTGCAACGGCAGAGACACCAAAGAAAAATCCAGAAGGTGAGTATCGCTCCGCAGCACTTGCACCAGCAGTAACATAAACAGCACAAAGTTCATATGCACAAAGCAGTGCTACCGCCAACAAAAGAAGGAATGCAACAGCCCCTAGACAAAGCAAAGCAACCAAGTTACTGGAGTAATAAGCAATCTCATATTTGAAATGAATGATCATAAAAGAATTAACTCAATTAAGTAAATAAACAAATAACAGTTTAGGAAACAAATTGTGATGTCTAAATGATCATGAAAAGAATTAGATATATAACTCCAAATTATATAAAAATTCCATCCACTCCCAGAAATGAAAGCTTAAATGATATCACATAAACCCCGGGCAGCATAAAAGCAAGAAATGAAGAACAAGAGATTCAGCTACATTTCTTGACAAAGAGAAGAAATATAATCATCATCTTCATCTAAACCTTTTCTTTTAGAAGATGAGCCAGCATGACTAAGAAGTCAGGAAAACTCCATAGATGATTTAACTATTACAATTTCCTGACTAACTACCAATGACACAAAAAGAATCGGTGTGCCAAATGTTGTGGCCAAGGAAACAAAAGAACATCATAATAGATTGGTTCTCAAGCATGACTTAGAGAAGTCAGGAGAATTTCATGCATGAATTGACTATTACAATTCCCTGACAAACTATCATCAACAACTATGAGTTGGTGTACAAAGCTAAGGACAAGAGAACATCACGACAAAACCTGGATACAAGTTGGTAGGTAACTATATTTATCTTTATCACACATGCATATTGAACTCACGCAGTCATGCGAACCAAGTGCAACCTGTAAATTCACTAGACTTGATCAGCTATCTGTGATACTGTCCACAGATCCTGGATATAAGTTGGCAATAAAGTCGATTTATATTTGTTACACATGCGGATATAACCTTCGCAAGCTTCATATCTAAACCTTTTTTCATCAAAAAAGAGTGGGCTCCAACATGACTTTGATGTCAAGAGAACTTCTATGTGAATAGATGACATTTTACAATTTTGCTCACAAATTGACGATGATCCAACATGACTTGGTCCACCAAATTTTGCAGGCAAGGAAACAATGAACAAGAGACGGGGCTGCGATAAAACTGAGATGATGTTTTGGCAGGAAAAGCAGGTTTATCTATATTTGCTCATGCAATTTAAGCCTGTGCAAGGTGCAAACCAATGGCAACATCTCCATATTCCCTTAGACCTAGAAAGAACCTAAACAGGAAATGATGAGAGATGTATCCGAAGAAACTTAATCCCATACACTTCACACAAGGCGTTAATCCTGCTGAATCTGGAAGGCATCAGGTCTCGCAGATAAACTTCTCGGCAATATTCCCCTCTTACCTTATGAACAATCATCACTCCAGCATGCCATCTATTCTCAAGCAGAAGAACCACAAAACAATAACTTTGCTTGTTAAGTTGTTAAGTTGTTAAGTTATTAAGTTATTATATATAATGTAGGCAAGCCTTGTTATAGAAGTATTGCTTCTTAATGCAATCCAAAAACCCTTCAAATTTAAATATTTGGTAATAATTAATAAGCAGAAATATAATTTATAACTAAAACTTCCAACCATGCATTTCCCCATAATGTGAAAAAAAAAACAGAACTTTAAACCTAGCTTCAAGGTGTTTAATATTATCCTAGTTTTTACCAACGTGGTCAACCCTAATTGTTAAGAAAGTAACATTTAAAATATATTTAATTGTTCACTTACTTTGTGATGGAGAAACATATAGACAGATTTAAGATGGTGTAAGAGTAAGCACTGACAGCAAATTCAGCACAGGAAGCTGGAACTACCCGGGCCCGGCAACAAGGAATTCAATACTATATCATCAAATGACCTAAATATGCTCAAATAAAGATCTGAGGATCTGTCCAGGTCATGTATTACATTAACAATCAATGAAATACAAAATAACAAGCATACAGAGAACAGTTCGAATCAAAGACAAATGTAACGTCTAAAACACTCCAAGCTGTTTGATACACTCAAAATGTTCACTACGAAATGCAATTTCATAAAAACATGGAAATGAGATGATTTTAAACCTCACAACATACAACAAATCAGTCTAATAAACAAGGAATAGAGTACATACTTGAGCTTTGCCACTGTGTCCTCCACCAAAGCATTATAGAATAGAATGCCAGTAAAAGAGCAGTGCCCGCCATGATCACAGCCAATCCAATTACATCTCGGCTCAAGATTGAGATAAGAATACTTCCCCATGTAACAACCACAACAATAGGAGAAAGAACAATGACCCATGCACATAAAGAGAGAAAGCAGCAGAGTGCAGTTATGTGCCGCCCTTGTACAAGTTTTGGCCATTTTCTTGCAAATATCCAACTAAATCAAGAAACAAACAGTCCATTGCAAGAGGAATAGAAAGTCAACAGGGATTACTTAAACTGAAGGTATAGAGAATAATCCAATATGAAAAAGAGAGATTTTCAGCTGATTAATTAACAAACAGAATAGCATACACTAACATATAGAAGAATCTTAACCAAAAGACGTCTTGATTAAACATTTTACAGGCTAACACGACCAATCATTCGATGTCTGCGACTCTGAACCACAGAAACATTTGGTAGTATATAAACAATGTAGGCACTCAGCAATCAGAATATTTATCTGCAAATTCACAGGACATGAAGCCTACTTTTTACATGTTTCCATGTGAAGGCACAATTAAGTGCAGAATTTACCATATTTAAAACTTACAACTAACCAAACCATCCAAGCCAAAGACTTGCTTACTCAGAGATTGTTCATTAAAAGGGGATGATAATGTGTAACCGAAAGGAAGAACCCGACTTTGATAGTTTAAACACTCAAACAAGTTATGCGATAACTGTGGACCTAAAGATACAATGTACAAGCAATCTAAGAGTTGGGCAAATAAAACATGTACCTGTAGATCCTCCAGGGCCGCCAATTAACAGCCCAAAGAATCCAAACACTAAGAAAACCTAGGACAGAGAAAAGAGCTCCACAAATAGTGCATGCCAATACAACCCGATGGTGCTCTTCTCCTTCCATTGCCCTCCTCCCCCTCTGCTAGTTCAGCTCATACTATGGAGAAACCAAGAGGAACCTGCAAATAAGCACAATGTAAGATCTTTTCAGTACCAAACTGAAAAAACGTCATTTGTTCAAGCATGAGATGCCAAAAAATTGCGCAAGTCAGAAATTTCCAACACAACAAGCAAATAAAAATGGCACCAAAACCCTGAGAACGAGCACAGAAAAAATTAGAATGGTAAACTTCTAATTTTTGAAACAGAAAAAATGCAAAACAACACTTTTCTATTACTCGTACGATAGAGAACCGCTAACAGCCAAAACCCCAACTTAAAATCCGAAGGAAAGCACTAATTCAGCTCGAATCCCCAAAATGCACGAACACTGAAGACCTAAATGCGCAAGAAAACTTGAGAAATCGACGAATTCAAACTGATTTGAACTAACAAGTGCCCAATTAGAACCATTTCCAACTCGAAATTTGGGGCAAACAGCTCAGAGAACCAAACTACAAATAGGGATTTAGGTCTAGTAGCACAAGCCCTAGAACGGAGAAGCAATAATTAATAGAGAGAGGGGGAGATTGCATCAAAGGCCGTACCTTTTGGGTATAGGGAGCTCGATTTGTCCCTCGTGAAACCCTAGAAATCGAGAAAGAGGAATGGAATAGCTTTCCTCGGGTAGAGAGAAAATTGCACCAATTAAGAGAGAGTGTGAGGAGAGAGAGAGAGAGAGAGAGGGTGGGAAAAGAGGGTGACGCTTTGTCAACTTTCACGCACCAAAAGAGACTGGGGTAATCCGTTAACTAGAATTAAAATAGTAGGGTTCTATTTGTAAACCCAATTTTTATTTTATTTTATTTTTTTTTAACTCCGCTTGCTTTCAATCATTCAATGTCATTCTTAAATCATGTTAATGCTGAATTATTTTTAAACTCAGTTTCTATTTCAGTTGCTAATTGCTATGTTAATGTCTAAGTTGCCATATTTGTGCATCTTCAGCTATATTTGCTTCTGAATTGCTACATTTCAAGTGTATCGATAGCTATGGGTTCAAAATAAATCAGGTTAAGGCTCTGGGTTTAAAATTTAAATAATAAACATAATAAGAGAGGGCCGTGGGTAATTATGCTGTCTGAATGGGGACTTAAACCACAGAAAAACAACTCCATTCACGCTTAAATCCTCTAGGAGTGTTCTTCTCTTCTTTATTTTGCTAGGGCACCTTGTTCATTGTAGGTTTAGAAGCATGCCTTCTACAAAATGCTAAAATTAAGCCCGCGCTTACTGCATATATTATTTACCAAGTTATATCTGCTGCGAAATTTATAATATAGCTTTTATATATAATTATTTATAAAAACTTCAGCGATAATTTTTTTACTACTAGTTACAGAGTGAATTTCCAAACTAGTTAACAAAATAATGCATCAATTAGCAAGTTTTATCGATTTTCTATAATAGAGCCCGAAAATATTTATATTTGTGAAATGTCTGATAAAGATTAAATTCATCATTTGCAAGAATAAAAAAATATATGCGAATAGTATTTTCAAATGTAAAAATGTTACTTCGGCTTGAACAGTGAATAAATGGCAAAAAATTCATTGTAGCATAAACAATGTTTAGGGGAAAAATCATTGGGACGCGAACAGTATGGCTAAGGTTAAAAATATTACTGTATTATAATGAGTAGTTTTAATATTCTGAATCAGGTGACAATAATAGTGTTTACTATAGAATAAATAGTGATTTTAAAGTTTTGCTTTTAAGTTAGAAAGAAGTAGTAGATGTGGAGCCCATGTATGAAAAACTTTAGTAAAATAGAACTTAGAGAAGACTGGAATCAGAACAAACTTTAGTAAAGACGTTGAGCAGTTCTGGCTCAATGGTATGGAGTTTTGAGTGCAAACAGCTACAAGGTCAATATTTAACTAAAAAAAGTAAAATTGTAAAAGATTTTGTTATATACCTAATGTTTTTCTGAAAACTATGATTATGCCCATGAAAGAAATTATATTTATGTTTTTGCTCATTCTTCAGCGTGGGTTTTCTTTGTTCGAAACTATTTAGCTCTAGTTCATGCGATGATTATGATAGCTTTGGCAATACTATAAGTTGATAACTTAAGAATGTACCCAAAACAATTATAGAAATTCAGCATGCATTAATGTAAAATAATATAGGTTTCAAATTTGAGTTGTTACCAAAGAATTTGACACGGTTATTATTTCAAGTTCAAATAATATGGTAACCTCCATAAGTAGTTTTTTTTAATAATGTTTCCATAATTGCCTTAGTACTGAATAATTTTATTACAAAAATATGCTTTAAACAATTGCATTCATATCAGAAATTTCCGCTGCTAATGTGTGACCCGATTGTAAACAATGAAATTGCATGATAAAAAGTTCTGTTTCCAAATGAGCTACAACGTTTAAAATAATATTCATCAGTCCAAATGTCACAGCCAGTAATCCTCTTTATTCTCTATTGGGAATCTAACCTGTGCATCATTATCATTGGATTAACACAGTGTAACTAAGGATATGCTATGCCAAGGTAACGTCTAAATAAACCGCATAAAAACCACCTATAAGATCATCATGGTCGTCATTGGCTCTATCTAGCATTTTCTGCGGGATGTAAAAGAAGAAGAATGATGTCCATTGAGGCAGGAAGCCATGCAGACTCCAAAAAAAAATTTTGGACGGCCCAATAAAAACTCATCATGAGCGATCCGGGCTCTAGCCGACACGATTCATAAGTAGGATTTAAATAAGGTGTTAAAATAGGGTGTATAGTATAGGTTAACATACCAAATTATTAATTTTTTTGTAACACCTCTTTGTCAGTTTGGTTTTTTAAATTTTTCTAGAGACTTTTTAGTATTTAAAGTCCGGATTCGGATCCCCCCCTACTTAATCCCAGCTATAGATTATCTAGTGGGTGATTAGGATTTTTTCTTTAAGTGCAAATTAGGAATGAGTGTAATACACGAGGGCATGATGAGTGTCAGATTTAGAATGTATCACAATCATCCACTAAATTATTAATGGTTGGGATTAAAAGTGGTGGTCTCTCCACTACTTTTTATTCTAGTAGAGAGGATCTAAATTATTTAAAGTCAACTCTTTTTCCAAGTAGGCATTTTTTCATCGCAGCAGATGAAATTTTGGGGAAACATTTGTCACGAACTAGAAAGGGGCCTTTTTTTAAAAATTTGTATTTGCTGACATGGTATGACATGTTGTGTGGCAAAACTATGTATTAGATTTAAATTTCATAGCAACCGTTGAGGGTCATTGAATTTAATGTTTTCAAAAGGAATAAAAGGGAAATTTGATTAAGCTCAACACAGCTTTGAGCAACTTTACCTCTAAAATTGCAACTGAACAAGAAAATCATGGCATCTTCAAGCTCCTTCTCTCTTTCTCCATGTGAGTTAGAAAATGAGGCTACTCTACACCGTTCCACATCATTTATATCTTATCACTTTTAAAAACAGCTATTAATATCCCTCAAATCTATGACTATTTAGCTATAGTTCTTTCCGGTTGCTTGTGCTTATTTTCTCAAGAATCCATGAATAACGGTGTTTGGTAAAACTTATTTTATATGCTTGTTAAATTTGCTGCTTTTAAGATAATGCTTTTACAAATAACCTGAGGATTCTTTTTTAAGCAACTTCTTCTTTTTTATTATATAATATTATGTATACCCTTTAACTTATAGCAGTATTACCTTATATATCATTAAATTATATATATTGTCTATTTTAATAGCTAAAGTGAAGTCATTTCCGCTATTTTCACCTTGATCTTTAAGTATAGTTTTACCAAACACCGTATTGATTTTGGAAGTAGCTTATAATGTGTGATTGCCAAGCAGTTATCTTCAGCAACATACCTAAGGGCGTGTTTGGTTCATTTCCTACAAACTATGGAAATGGATTCCCTCACAAAAAACCAAATCCCATAAATTTTTAGGATAACTTGGGAAACCACAATTTGTGTTTGGTTCGGAATAATAAAATAAAGAATAGAAAGCATATCCAAAACCCTTGTTTGTTTCATTTTCAAATAATAGGAAACATATCATCATAGAAAGCTTTTCTTGAGCTTTTTTGTGTTTGTTTCAAAATCATAGAATAGGAAAGAACCACAAAAAAGTTTGAATGAACATACTTGTGGTAGAATTACCGCCCCCTAGAAGACAAACTTATAAACTCAGATGTGGAGTAACATTTACCAGTACAAAGCTGGAGCCAATAGAAATAAACGGCTATTTTTGTGCTTGCAAGGGCTAGTAGAGTTGCAATCCTATATAAATATTTTAGCAACAGACCAATCCAAGCCAATTCATTTCTTTCTTTTTTTTTTGCAGTAAACTACTCTCTGGAGTAGAAAACAGAGCAAAATTGCTACTGCAGTGAAGATGGAGCTAAAATTTGATAGCAAACAAGCAATTGGTCCATATGAAATGAAGTGTAAATGTAAGCTTTTAAAACCCATGAAGTTATGTGCAAATGGAAAAAACAAAGAGAGATATTATTTGGGTTGTGCTAAATTCCCAAATAAAAGAATGTAACTTCTTTCAGTGGGCTCATAAAGAGGGTGATTGCAGAAATAAAAATCAAGTATCACAAAGTGAAAACATTCTTGAAGATAAAAAGTCCATGAAAATCAAAATATTAAAGAGAGAATTGAAATCAACAAAGCATCAACTAATCATTTGGAAAATGAGTGTATTGTTTTCAGTTTTAATTTGTGTACTCGTCTTTATCTTTAAAAATATGCCATGTAGTTGTAAAATGTATTGAGATATGAAAGAAAAATTTCACAATTGTTAAATAATAGAGTATGAGGCTCAGATTAAAGTCGTATTATTAGTATACAGTGCCTTGCCTAAAAATTGTAATTGCATTATAGATTGCCTACACATATGGTTGCCTCATCTAAATATTACATGAGCAATTTAGACTGCATTCTCATCATGGTTTGCCTCATCTAAATAATGAAATCACAATATAAGCTACAATAACTAAAATGACCAATCATCATTGCCTAATGCAAAAAACCAAATAAATATCATATTAAAATCGTAGCACCATGACAAAGCCCAATATAGTGCTCAGATGAGGAACCAAAGTTTGAAACATAGCCATACCAATACACAACAATGTCTGTAGAATACTATCTTTAAAACGTGTCCACCCATCATAGCATCACATCTCATGAGAATAGATGTGAAAAAGCAACTTGCATTTGCAAGCCAAAAACATGCGCACAATAAGATCAATCATGAGACATACTAGTTAAATTCATGATTTGGGTTAAGGAAATCAATATTATAACCAATTTTTATAGTAGCATAACCTGATTATAAACAAAGCATGTAACAAGCAAACAATGAGCTGAAAACTGCTCGTGATCTAAGCTCAAACTGATAATATGTCTTGATCATAAAATGAGCATAACTGAGCATGTTATAATCATTTTTCATGGTAACATAACCTGATCATAAACAAAGCATAACTGAGGATGTAATACGCATATACTAAACTGAAAATTACTTATAATATGAGCTAATAAAGTCATAAAACTGCTCATAATTTGACTTGAACATTGCTCATAATCTGAGCTGAAACTGAAACAATAAAACTGCTTATAATTTGACCTCAAAATTGCTCATAATCTGAGCCGAAACTAAAGCAATAAAACTGCTCATAATCTAATCCGAAAACTACTCATAATTTGAGCTTGATCATAACTTGATCATTACCTGATCATAACCACAGAGCAAACAAAATCATACACACAGTTCTACAAGATCATAACCTGATCATAAACATAGTTTTACAAAATCATATATTAGTTTTGTCATGAAAATAAAAGCAAAGTCATAAACAGAGTATCATAGGCTGCATTATGGCAGTTTTACATAAGCACCAAAAGTATGGGAATTAATTAGAGTATTGTTGCATTGAACCCCACGAAAACAACAACATGGCAATAAGAGTGCAAAAGGCATAAGGAAACAACTTCACACATCCATCAATCCTCTTTGGCAAATCTATTTTCCTTGATAACCTTCTCTATAAAAAGTTTCTGCTCATTTTTCGTTTTGATAATGAACCTCCTACCTTTTGATTCATTGTCATACAAATTATCAAGAACTTTGTCCAATATTGTCTCAGAGAAATTAGCCTCATGTGCTAATAAAGCCTTGGCCATGCTCTCACTCCAATATAAAATATGCTGATTTTGAATTGATAGGACATTGACTCAATGAAATTATGCATTATTGAATCATCATCTGTATCCTTGACGCTCTTCTTTTTTGACATTGGATGTAGAAGTTACCCCACTAGATGACTTCACGTTTTGAGACTATGTGTTGATCTTTTCTACACTCGGTATCTCAGTCTCAAAATGTGTGTTGTGGAACTCATCATTATCATTTTCACAAAGATTTATTGGTTCCTCAAAAAATTTAAGAGATCAGCTAGAACCAAGTTTCTTACACATATATTTTGCCAAATCTCCCCTTGCTGGGCCATCACCGTCGATCCCACATAAATCAGCATAGTGAATGAGAGGCATGTTCAAGTACTCCTTCAACTTAGAGCTATTACACTTCTTGTCTTGTATATTAAAATAATGCAAGGAAAAATGCAAGATAAATATAGTTGTAAAGAAATAATATAAGATAAATATTCAAAATATCAATCAAATACTTTTGTCCACATATTAAAAGAATTTGGGTCTGTAGTCACAATTTTTATCTTTGGATCATATCCGACACCACTCATGTTCATGACAGTTCGCATGTTAAAAAATTTAGACTTCAAGCTCTTCATATGGTTCATCACATTTTCCTTGGTGAATTTAGATTCGCACTACTTGTTTACCTCTTTAGCAACCACCTTGTATGCATGCATTGTAAAGTTCTTATCAACCTTGAGACCATCATTCACCAACTGAGCAAGAACAGAGATTAGAACATCATCACGCCTTGCATTCTAATACATATTAGGCACACCCCTAGTATTTGGAGCCGTATCTGCAATTGTTGATGACATTTTCCTTTTAGCAATTACTTTCTTCATTCTTTTGCTTGGTGAAATTGCCTCAACATCAACTTCAATTGCCTTCTTCAATGAAGGACTCTCTCCAGAGTGGGTGCCATTGCTATGTGAGCTATGGGTAATACCGGTAATTGGGTGGCTACTGTTAAAGATATTCATATATGACATAGGTTGGTGAGCCATAAATGAAAAAGTATTGTCATGGTGAGAGTAAGATGGATAAGGAGGTGGAGGAGCAAAGTAGTGGGTATGGGGGAATAACATGAAGTTCGTGTGCAAGTTTGAAGGAGGAACTTTTGGGGTTCTAGGGGAAGGAGTAGCTTCACACTCCTTGCTTTTATTAGCATCATCAAAATCAGTCATACTTAGAAGAAAAAAAAATCTCGTGTTACACATATCAAATAATGCAAATATAAAATCAAACAAACATTTGAAAAATATTAATCATTTCAGACAAGAGTAGATATATCATCTTTAAGAATTACAATAAGTCTAGGGATACTAATACACAAATTACATGACACTTTTAGTAGTGTCCCCACCATGATATTTATTACAATAATCTACTTACATAGCACTTGCAATTTGCTCCCTCTTCTCTTTCCATTCATTCCTTGAATCTCTTTCCTCTCTTTATGACATAGTTTGAGTAAAGTCAACAACATTGTCATCTTCACCCTCATTAGCTATTTCTCCATCATTATCTTTAATAATAATGTTCTCATTTAAATAAGTCATTGCCCGGATCAACTATGGCAATGTAGTTATGAAGTATAGTACAAGCCAAAACTATATTAACTTGGGTTGGAAAAAGATAATGTGGCTTTGCAGTAAGGATTTTGAAACGATTCTTCAATATTCCAAAGGTTGATTTAATTTTAGACCTTAAACGATGAATGACTTAAATTGAACGACTCTCTTTTGTTGTTTATTGGCCTACCCCTATGCTCGTTTGTTGTTTATTGATCTATCCATGTGCTCGTTTAAATGGTAACACACACCACGATAAGGGGTGATGAAGCCATGCATGGTAGTGTAGCCCGCATCACACAAATAATATTTGCCTACAATTATAAACAACATGATATATCAAATATATATTTTTAAAAATTATAATTGAAGATTAAATATTCATTTTAATGATTATTTACTCCATGAGGTTGTGGTATTAAAAATGCATCTTGTAGTACTCTATAATCATTTGCAGACCCCTCCCATCCGGCTAGAACATACGAAAATAACTTATTTAGAGTGCTTGTGGCTAGAACATTTTGAGTTAAACATTTACGGCCTCTAAAATGGCAACAAGTCTAGCGGAAAGCATAGCGTCGATATGAGTTTTATCTATTATGCCAATGCAATCCTATATCATGTATTAGATAACTATTATTTCATACAATAACAAAGCTCTTTTATTCAATTTTTGTTATATGAATGATTTCATTACCATGAAATAAGTATAGTACAAGTGATTGTTTGCAACTTCTGGCACCACTTTTTTTGTGCTTGTTTCATATACCAACCCGCTATATAATTAACTACTTCTAAGCATTTATTGAAAAATCTAGAAATTATTTATCTTGATCTTATGAAAATGTGACCTTACTATTCTTTTTTTTTATGTTTTATGTCCTAATATATTAAGGAATATAATTAATTGTTCTTCTACTTTAACATCACGTGAATCCTCTAATAGGCCCATAACCCTCATTATTCTAACAAGATTTTTAAATGCTCGTGGCCTCATTCTAACATAATCTCTACAACTTTGACTATGGCCAGAAAACACAAGGTATACGTGTGCATTTCTAGAGTCTATATTTTGTTTTTCCCCCTCCCTATAGTGATAAGTGATTAATTTCCTATTACAATGCCTTCTCATTAAACATGCAAATACAGTAATGATGGTGAAAATAGTAGCATTACTCGACATCCTCATTAATATTTCTTTATCAACATCATCCATCTACAATGATCAAAAAATACAGCTTTAAACATATGCAAATGCGTAAACTCAAAGCAATTTCTAAAACTTAGCTAATATAAAGTTTAGTCAAATCATACAAGTAAATCAACATTTCTTAATATCAACTGCGACATCATATTGCAAATTCATATGAAATCATAGTGTATCCAAGATTTTGAGCTAAGGAAATCTAGTTTATAAGCATTTACAGTCGTCGCATAACCTGACTATAAACATAGCATAACTGAGCATGTAATATTCATCCACTGAGCTAAAATCTATTGGAAAATCTAAGCTCAAACTGATAATTTGTCCTGATCATAAACAGAGCATACCTGAACATGTTATAACCATACACTGAGTTGAAAAATGAGCATAATTTGAGCTCAAACTAAAGGTAATTAAATATTAATAAAAATACTCATAATATGAGTTGAAAACCATATCATAATTTGAGCACAATATCTGCTCATAATCTGAGCTCATAACCTCAGTACCATTGGCTATTTCATCAGGCTAATCATCTTTAAGAAAAAGCCATGTCCCAAAATCTAATATTTAATAAAAAATGCAATTGATCTGCTAAAGAACCCTAGAGCACAACAAAATAAAACCCTAATTCCCCTCCAATAAAAAAATTACAATGTAGAGAAATGTTATACATTTGCTTTGTTAGGAAGTAGATCCGAAGGCACACAGGTGAAAATTTATAGTATGAACTGCTAACCAATAAATCAAGATGTCAGATCGAAAGAAGAGAACATAGAGGAAGTGCCGACTACACCCAAATCAGAGAAGATTACGTCCAGAAGATGAATACATGCATCATCAAAACTCCAAAAACCAGAATATCTACTTCTTAAAAACCCCAAAAATCAGAAATTTCATATTGAGACCAATGGTCAGGGTCCATCAAGGGACATCAAGACTTTAATCAACCATTTTAGAATAATTTATGGCTGAGTTGAGCAGATTTTGACTAGGATTTTACGATGAAGAGGCGCGAAATGGAGGAGGGAAATAACGAAGAGGAGGGAACTGAGGAGATGCGACGGTGCTTCTAATGGGGTTGGTTTCTGATTTTTCACATGATAGAGAAAAGGGGAGAGAGGGAATAGCCGAGGTGGATCGGGCTGTCAGGTTTCTTAGCCTAATTCCAACCCAAAAAAGAGGATTTGGGTAGTCCAAAGAAAGGAGCTCTTTGCTCTCTTTTTTAGAAACCTATTCTTCAAAATTTTTTGAAACAAACACCACTTTTGGAATCATATAATGGGCCAAAACCTACTTTTTGTTCCAGAAACGCTTGCGTTTCTTTAAATATTGGCCCAACCAAATAGGCCCTAAGTTACACATGTGCACTATTTATCTAAGCAACTTATCATAAGGTCTAGTTACACCAAACTGATCCTTAATCATGTGAGATCACATGCATTTTATCTGCCAAATTAGCCGACAATGAGGAAAAATGCCTAAGTGCACATTTGTTAGAATTTCAATACCAAAAAGTCGCGGAGCAACACAACATAGCAAGTTAGTAAAGAGGTGATAAAAAATTACCAATTTGAGAATTTAGCCTTTTCAAATATTTAGATGCGGGTACGAGATGTTAAAGGTTTTTTTACTCGCTTGTATCTTACTTGAAAATATGTACGGCTAAAAGTGAAAAGGAGAATGATAAAATATGGCATTTTACTCATAATAAAAATTGGCAAATGATAAAGTTCGATGGTGTAGTGAAGAGCATTAGTGAAAACATTAAAAAAGAAGAACGTATTATCCTCTTTCATGCTTCAACATGGTAAACACCAGTTAATCTGCAAATTATTTATATGATGAACGCATAAAATTCATGCCTTGATTATTGCGTGTTTATGGTAAGGAGATGACTGGGCCGGTTCTAATTATCAAACCGACCCGAATCAACCCGACAGGAATCTGATGAGCCGCCCACAGGCAATAATAGGCTTCCCTCTCCCGCACCTGCGTGTCCCTCTCCACTCTCCAACCTCTCGTGTTTAGAGAGAGAAAGAGATCTAGGGAGAGGGAGGGAGGGAGAGCGAGAGGCGCAATTTTCTTCAAACCCTAGGTTCATCTTCTCCCAATCTCAGATCTCTAGCTCCGATTCTCAAATCCAGGTCATTTCTCATACCATCTCAGATCTTTAACCTTCAAATCTGTTGTAATCTACGGTTTTCTCTCTCAACACCGTCTCGATTTGATCAATTTTAGGTCTTTTTCCTCTAATCGCAGATTTCGGACCCAAGACCGTATTTCCAGGGTTCCTCCAAATCATCGGTTAGGGCCAAAAGTTTGAAAACTAGGGTTTTGATCCATCATCATGCCTGCTGCTTCTTCGAATGGGAGCGGGCCGAGGTACGCCCCTGAGGACCCCACGCTGCCGGCTCCTTGGAAGGGTTTGGTTGATGGGAGCACTGGATATCTTTATTACTGGAACCCTGTCACCAATGTCACGCAGTACGAGAAGCCGGTTAAAGATAAAATTGTGGGCCCGCCAGCTCCGGCGAAGCCGGCCTCGGTGTCGGTGAGCTCCTCGGTTCATCGTGGGGAGTCTTATGAGGAGGATGGACGATCAAGAAGCGATCAGGTTGTCCCTTTGTTGAGTTTTTTGGCCTTCCATAGATTGTCTGGCTATTAGCCTATTTGTACTAGCAAATGTGGGTCTTTTAGTGCATGTTGATTGTTTATGATTAGTTTAATTGGATTTTTGGGCGAGGTGTCTCATTTTGCTCATGCCCTCATTCTGCTCATACCCTCATTCGCTTTATAATAAAGCATTGATTATCTTGATATGTTTGTTGATGATTATGTTGAAATTATAACTTAGTTTGAACGGTATGCCACTTACTTTCCTTAGGTTTTGTGTTTACATCCACACTTATCGAGGACAAAGCAGTTTCCTAAAGTAAGCATAAGGGTTCTCTTTAATGAAAATTAAAAAATGTAATGGAAGCACAAATCTAATTGAAATAATATAACATGTAAGAATTACCAGCTTGCAGGGGAAATGGTGTTGATGCTTTTATAAGTAATGTAGACTATTTTCCTTAATTCAGCAGAAAAGTAAAATTTCTAAAGCTTTGTTGTATTTGAAATGTATTGAAATATTGAATAGACAGTTGAAATTTTGCTGTCTGATTTCTAACTATTAATCAATGTCTAATGACTGTTGTATTTTAAATCTACTTTCAGTATCAAGTTGGTCGACCTAGTGGCTCATCCACGAGAGCTCATGGATCTTCAGATGGTGGTGGCTTATCCACAGAAGCCTATCGTCGCAAGCATGAAATAACAATCGTTGTACGTATCTCGCACTATTTTTACTAATAAATAATTTTGAATATAAATCATTTTATATTTCTATCCTGAGGGAGTTTTGATTCTGTTGCAACAAACTTTTCTGCTAGATATTATTTGCCTAATCAAGACATTTTGATTCAGCTCTGTTATTAACATTTCATTTGAAAAAGGCTTGTTTCTGTTGCAGCTTTTGTGAATTTTCTATTTTATTTTTACCTAAGTAAAGACTATGAGTCAGCTTATTTCTGTAGACTGGTATGAACATGGACATCCCAGACTAAATGAATTGATAAGAGGAGGCCTTGGATTATATGTTAAAGTGTAATGCAACGGGATAGGATGTAAAATGACTGGAGTTGAATTCAGAATAGGAAAAATATTTATCCTTATTTTCTTTTGATGGAGAAATTAGATAGAATTACTTAAAAAAACAAGAGATATTATAAACATGGAGATATAACCTTAGGTGATGTTTTATAATAACAGATTGAAATTTTCATTACTTTAGTGGTAATGGATTCAGTAAATTGAATGTGAAGTTGAAATACCATACTCAGGGTTCTGTTGCTTCAGCATATTATCAACTGTAGTCGTGTAATTCCAGATTTTGGTTTTTAACTGATGATTATCTTTCGTTGAAAGACCACGGTGAAAGATAAATTATTATATTTATCAGATGATGTTGAGGTTATGAAAGAGTTGCAGCAACTCTAGTTGTGTAATTCCAGGTGTTGGTTTTTAACCGATGGTTATCTTTCGTTGAAAGGTCAAGGTGGAAGAGAAATTATTATGTCAATCAGCCAATCTTGAGGTTATGATGTTGCAGTCCTGTGGATGTCGAATTTGCGAGAACAGTTAGGGATCTATGGTCCTTTGAAGTTTATGTTCTTTCACTTTATTCTTCCTCGAGTTATGTTAGTTGAGATGTCTCATTATGTTCATTACTATTATCCTTTACACTGTTTTTCTGCAGTAGTGCTTTGCTCAATTGGTTTTATTTTATTTTTAGATCAGTTCTTTCCTTTAAGTAATCAGATGAAAGTAAGTACAATCCGGCTTGATAAATCTGCAAATAGTTTTCTAGGTTTTCACACAACTTCAATATGTTTTTTCTGTTTTACTTTTGATTGTCTGAAGCTTGTATTATATGCTAACTATTATTACTAAGATTTGATGAGAGAAAATTGCTCTTGTTTTTCTGCGTATATGCTGGTGGTTCATGATTTTGGCTTTTTTTGGTGCATGCTGATATTTTTCGTTTGCTTTAACAATTTTTAGGGGGATGATGTTCCACCTCCATACATGACCTTTGAGCAGACAAGTTTTCCCTCGGAGATTCTCAGAGAGGTATGTTATAACTTTTACCCTTTTCTATGTCCTGTGACCCTTTTGTTTCTTAGCCGTATTCTTTAGCCGTGCTCATGACCTAATTTCTATAGTATATATGAATTTCCTGACTGCTGGATATTCATTAATGAGTTAGTCTCATGGCCGTTTATGTTTCTTTTTATTCTTTACTTTTGGTCGTAGGTGCGATATTCGCTCCGGGCAGGAGCTAATGTCGTACACTCTGCTGCGTGTGCCGCCCTCTTTGGGGTGGTTTGCATATATAGCTGGAGTGCCCTTAATGGTGGACCAGTATTGAGAAGGCCTTTCCGAGTCACCTGTTGCCGGGTTAAGCCAAGCTTTTAGTGACTTGGTTCAGGCTGCTACTTGGTCCAAATGAAGGACTCGTCTCCTGCTTTAGCTTGCTTCTGCAAGCAGCTGTCTTCACAGGGAGAGACTTCTTCTGGCATTAGCTTAGTTCTCCAAATAACTCCAAGATTTAAGAGAAAATGAGAGTCAGAGAGTGAAATTGTGAGATCAACACAGATTATAACTCTTCACAGGGGTTGCGGGTTTTTTTGTTGCTTTTCCTCAGGTACAGCGAGCAGGCTTCGCCTCTCCTACTCCAATCCAGGCCCAGTCATGGCCCATTGCTTTGCAGAGTCGCGACATTGTGGCCGTTGCTAAAACTGGTTCAGGGAAAACATTGGGGTATCTACTTCCAGGCTTCATTCATCTTAAGCGCCTCAACAACAATTCGAGGATGGGCCCAACAGTTTTGGTACTAGCTCCAACAAGGGAGCTGGCTACGCAGATACAAGATGAAGCTGCGAAGTTTGGGAAGTCCTCTGGAATTTCATGCACGGTTAGTTCCTGTGCGTCTTTTTTGCCTCTTGTGAGACATTACTTCGATTTTGCTGAAGCTGACGGTTTAATAATTTTTCTTAGTCTATTTGTTGCCAGAGTATTTTCTGGTTGTTCATTTTTGGCTGCTTCTTTTTAATCTTGACCCCTCTTTGTATTTGTTTTTTCAAGTGTGTATATGGAGGTGCTCCAAAGGGACCCCAGTTGAGAGACTTAGATCGAGGGGTGGATGTTGTAGTTGCAACCCCTGGAAGATTGAATGACATTTTAGAGATGAGGAGAGTAAACCTCCGGCAAGTTTCATATCTGGTTCTTGATGAGGCTGATCGTATGCTGGACATGGGTTTTGAGCCTCAGATACGGAAAATTGTTAAAGAGATACCAGCTCGCCGTCAAACACTTATGTACACTGCTACATGGCCAAAAGAAGTTCGTAAAATTGCTGCAGATTTACTGGTTCATCCTGCCCAAGTTAACATTGGTAACATTGATGAGCTTGTTGCCAATAAATCTATCACCCAGGTGTGGATTGATATTGTCTTATAGGATCTATTTATGTCTTATTTATTATTGCAGTTTGGATTACTTAGATCATCAATATCTTTTCGTTGGATGAGCATGCAGTATGTAGAAGTGATAAAACCTATTGAGAAACAAAGAAGGTTGGAACAGATCTTGCGATCTCAAGAGCGAGGCTCCAAAGTCATAATATTCTGCTCAACAAAGAGGATGTGTGATCAGTTAGCGAGGACTCTCACTCGTCAGTTTGGTGCTGCTGCTATTCATGGTGATAAGAATCAGAGTGAGAGGGATAGGGTTTTGGGTGATTTTCGAACTGGAAATTCTCCCATTCTTGTAGCTACTGATGTTGCTGCTCGAGGCCTGGACATAAAGGATATCAGGTTACTTGCTATGACCTGTTTCTTGTTACACGTGTCTGATTCTGGTGCAGTCATCAGCCCTTATTAGAACTTTTTATTTTGTTTATCTTTTAGTTTTGTTGATCATTTATAATTGCATATTTTATAAATCTTTGGCCTTATTTTCCCTTCCTATGATTTGAAGTATGAAATGAACATGCCCAGTTGGTATCTTATATGCATTTTGGTGTCACCTGTCTAGTTTTCTAAAAATTTGAAAGTTCTCAAGAGTATTTTTATTTGCTTGCTGTTTTGTTTTCGGAGTTCTTGTCTGGTAATCATGCATTTTTTTGGATAAACTGGTCACATGAATGTTTTTTCTTTGAGAAGGCTATAATTTTGTCTTCCTTTTGGTGAATCTGGTGTGTTGAGGTAACATAAACTAAGCACTGTTTTAGATTTTTGATAGTTCTACGGTTGGAAGTTGGGGATTTTTGATTGGTTATCCACATCTTTATGGATTCTCAGGTCCTTCCTCTAGCTGAATATCTTGAGAACGTTGTTCTGCTTTTGATCTCCCTTTTTAGGGTTCTTATTTTATTCAAATACATTTCCAGTTTGTCCTGCTGTTACGTTTCATTGTTTACTTCTCTTGGAAGGTATATGAATGTTTTGCAGTTTAGCAAATTTCTATATGTTTTCCTATATAGGGAAAGTAGCACAAAAATCCATATATTATCTTAAACATGCAAATGCCAGAATTATGGGGTTTGTATATATCCCATTGATTGCACATTTGCACCTCATGGGTGTTATTATAGGGCTTTACTTGTTTATAATTTCTTAGATAGATACTCTGTGACCACGTCGTAGAGGATTGGCAGTTGCATGTTAATTCCTTGACAGAACTCTCAACACTGAATAGTGTCCATTCCAAAACCAATCCTCTTTAGATGTAAAAGGCTTGTCTCTTGAGATAGTGTAAGATGAGTTTCAGTATTCTTGTTTTACAATTTCATGATACCTATCTCTTGGCATGTAGGGTTGTCATCAACTATGACTTCCCAACTGGTGTAGAGGACTATGTTCATCGAATTGGGAGGACAGGTAGGGCAGGTGCCACTGGAGTGGCTTATACATTTTTCAGTGATCAGGACTCAAAGTATGCTCGCGAGCTTGTCAAAGTTTTGGAAGGGGCAGGTCAACGAGTTCCTCCTGAGCTACGTGAAATGGTGTCATATGGCGGTTATGGTGGCAAGTCAAGAAGATGGGCTTCTGGTGGTGGTGGTTATGACCGAGGTCGCTCCAACGGAACGGGTTATGGTGATTCAGGCTATGGTGGGAGGGGTGGTGATTCAGGCTATGGTGGGAGGGGAGGACGTGGAGTGGCTTCTTCAGAGAGATCAAATGACGATCATGGTGTTTATCGCAGTTGGCATGATTCTTTTACTAGGTATTATGCTCACTTCTATTCAAAGAAGTGCTTTCTGTTGTCGATTAATATCTTTATTATTAAATTCTGCAAACTTCTTACTTTTTATAATGGAATTTTGTATAGCAAACGTTTCAGAATTATCATTATCATCTTGTTGACAAATAGAAACATACTTGAGTACAATAACATAAATCATATTGCTGGTTCAAATAGATAAGACAACCTTAACCTTCCACCCTTTTTTCCCCCCAACCCATCTTCAGTTAGGTACGTGATGTCATAGATGTATCAAGGACAAGTTTAGAGTCTATTTAAACCTGCGTTATGTAATTTGGATCATAGTCAATATGATTGTATACTTTTCTCCTATTATTTTAATGTGAGAAAGGGCATCAATTGCTGCTGTAACTCATGGTTAAATAATATTTGGTCCGAACTCAAAATTAAATATCGAGTTCAGTGTCTACAAATCTCCTTAGTTTATATCCCCTCAGAAAGGAAAAGAATACAAGTAGTGTAATACCCGTATCCTCTCCATGTCTGCTCAAGCTACCCTCTTAGGAAAGAACAAGTTAAAACAGGTCCTTTTCAGGCTGGAACCTGCATAGACTGCATCCTTTTTTATCTTGGATGCCACCAATTAATTCTTATTTAATTTGAGACAATGATGTATAAATAATACCAATGACAACTTTATTGTGCTTTTTTTTTTCTCTTCACTTGGCTGTTACTCTAAATGTGAATATCTCAAATTGGAAACTCAGAAATAAGGTACAATATGTTTGACAAATGTGGGATGCACTAACTTAAAAGAACACAAGGCTAATCTAAATGTATATCACTATAAAGAACATGAGTCACATTATGTACATTGACACAGCATATCAATTGCTTTAGCAAAATTAGTCATGTATTCCTAATTTGCGATTTACCCTCGCTAAAAGTGCTATGTATATCATATGGTTTCAGCTATGATCGTGACCGTGACAATAAAGAAAGAATTGACATAGATGGAAGAGCACATCAGGAGTCCAAGCCTGTCTCTAGAACCCGGAACAATAGCCGCAGCCCGAGTCCTAAAAGAGGACCTTCTGGGTGGGGCTGGAGTCGGAGCAGGAGCAGGAGCAGGAGTCGGAGCAGAAGTGTTGACCGGTATGGAAAGTCAACAGAAAACAGACCCCCACCCATTCGTGATCAACCTTCTCATCGTTCACCTGCATCATATGATGATGGGGAGATCAGAGATGATCAACTTCATCGCTCAGAAATTCCAAGAGACGATCCTACCCCTTATGTTGATAACGAACAGCGAGAGGGTTCTCCTAGTCCTATTAGTTGGCATCAGAAATTTCAGAACCCTAGGCCATCAAGTGATGAACCTGTTCGACCACAGAGATCAGCTAATGGCGGTGATGAAGAAGAGGAGGGGATGATTATGCCGGAAGAGGAAGAAGGAATGATACATCCAGATGAATGATTTCACCAAGCGGGAAATAACCCATTTTAGATTACCGGTATTTATTTTGGATATGTAGTGTCACCTAGGCTCATAGTATGGGTCCATTTTGTTGACAGCAGTGGGTGCTGTTATATTTTGGATGTATGTAATATCACCTAGGCTCAAAGTATGGGTCCATTTTGTGGACAGCGCTGGCTGCTGTTGAAAACGATGCGATGTTTACTCTAGTTATGTACTTACTGTACTTTGTACTAAGCCTTTTGATGCAGTCTTTTTCTGAGGCTAGAAGATGAAGCTTTGCTCTTAATTTTTGTTTGTGCTCTGACTCAGTAGTGACTAAGCAGCTCAATTATTTTCTTTTTCCTTGACGGTTGACTCATCAATCAAAATTCTACTATGGAACGGAATAAGGATGAGCTCACACAAATTCGCATAGCTCCTGGAGATGGGCTAACAAGCTAACAACGGGGCGTATGCTAGCAATCATGTGGATCTTGCTACTCATTTAACCATTTGGCTAAATGACGTCCAGAATACCATTACATGATTCATCTTCATATCCAGAATACTACTATTTGATTTATCTTCATAAATACTGAAGATATCCTTGATGTGTGGCAATACAAAACTGATCGTCTGTTATGGTTTGTGGAATGTAATCAGCCGCAGGAAGTATAGAACTTAGCTGATTAGGGAGGTTTATGTATGACTCAATATAGCATTGTATATTTTCTTCTGTTTTGTATTTCCGTTTTCGGTGTTGCGTACGAGTTGTGATGTCGGATTGATTTCACTTGAATATTGCTCATCTTTGCATGCGTACAAAATGAAATCCATATAGAATTCAAGTAGATAAGTTCTGAGGCTTTATTAAGACTTCAGAACTAGTATGACAATGTTGGCTCGCAGTTGTACGACCGAATGTATCAGACGTCCTCACAGGCCTGTTATTTGCTGCAGACTAGCTTGCTTGATTCCACTAATAAATAAAACCACGAAAGAAGTGAAAAAAAATGACAAGGGCTTTTCACCGGTCACTCGGAGATACACAACTTGAAAATTGATAGAAGCAGCAAAAGAAAAAACTAAAAACAATTGGAATCCCTAAACAAAGCCTAAACATCCAGACTGGATCAACTCATTTCTCAAAGTAATAGGGAAAAAGGAAAAGTAAGACGAGGAACCGCAGCTACATGCTCACAAACTACAGTCAACACATAACTACGCAGTCTTTGGCTTGATTCTCTTCACCTGTGAATACAGGAAAACTCCAGCAAGAGCCACCCCAGTCCCTGCAAGTGTAGAACATAATTATACTATGGTCTATGTCATCCATAGTCAATGGTGAAGGCTAAATCGAAGAATTATTTTGTACCAAGAGTGTTGATGGGAGAAACGGGGGTCCTGAAGAAGAGGACTGAAGTCACGATGACCACCACCCTCTTCACACAGTTGCCAACAGAGTGGGTAACTGGTGAAACTCTAGATAGAATCATATAAGAAACCTGTAATTATTTTTGGCAAACAAGTTAAGACAAAATGTCATAGAGTTAAGCAAAAACAGGTAAAAGCATGTACATTAAAAGAAAATGACATGTATCTGAAACCTCTAATCCTAAGTGTAATCTTTTTCATTTTATAAAATCTTTGTTAACTTAAACTCTGTTTGTGAGTATTTTTAGGTTATACTTGATGAATACTAATGCAGATTTGAACTATACAATAGTCAGTATATTGTACATGATAATGCTTAATTAGCTAGGTTAACTAACCTCATGCCACTTTGATATATAAGTGGCAACATCATTATTTACTTGCTAAAATCATATACCGCAAAACATTATCTATTTTCATATTGTATAGCTCAACTGTCCCCTCTGTTAATAGAGGAAGTCTTTTCCATGATCAACAAAGTCCAAGTCCAATACGATGCCCTTCTAATGCAAGGTGCAATTCCTAAAGAAAGGTTTCAGCATTATCCATGTTGAACATTTTAGTCTTGGGCTTGCTGGGAAAAATAAAATAAATAAATCTCTTCCCACTACTCGCATATAATACTGTTCCAATGTGTTATACATCTTTGCAGAGTTGGCATGGTATTAAATTAGAATTTCTCGATATCATAGCCCGAGAACTACAGAAAAATATGTTATATAACAGTTCAAATCAAACAATGTGAACGGTTTTGAGACCTTCATATGCCTCCAGCACCTAGAATTAGAAAGACGCATGGGACCTTTGAAACTCTCTAGAAAGAAAATTAACAGGAAAGGATGCATCTTTGACAATCATTAAATTGCAGAACAGATTCACCCTTCAGTTCTTTTTATCCATATTTTCAAACTATGTGATGTGCATACTAACAGCATTTGATTCCTCATTGATTCGCTAAAGTTGCCAGTTAAAACTGGTAATTGCATGGCTCTATAAAGCATAACCTTTTTAACTTAAGCAATAAAAAGCGAGAAAAAACTCAATAGTACCATACCTGTTGATAAGCATGAAAACATAACCCAGCAAGGAGTGACCTTGTATATATCTGTTGAAGATTCAGGCCCTGCATGGTCCAAACACAAGCGGAAGTCAGCATCAAGAAATGTTATATGTGTGCACATGTGGACATGGCTGAACATTCAGACATAGAAATTCACAATATATTTCTAGCATCATACTAACCACAGACTGCACATATGCAGGAGTGAACTTGGTGCCTTCCACAAATAGAGTCACAGGGGTTAACAGGAAGAACGACATGATAGTTATAATGGAGAAGAGATTTATGTTGTCCAGCGATTCCTGTTTAAGAACAGATTACAGGTCAAGAACATGAAAGCTAAGAAATTTAGCAAATTGCAATAGCCTCTCTGTACTAATCCCACATTAGCTACAATATTATATCTTAAATTTTAAATCAATGATCCACTCAATCAAAGCACGTGCTATTTCGTTGAATCACAATTACTATAAGAAAAGCTTAATTACCTCTTTCTTAACCATGACCTTTTTGCTGAGCACATTACGTGACTGGAAGGTCACATTCGAAGCCATTGCACTCCAAAATCCAGCCCTGTATTAAAGTTGGAAGAGTCAAAATGCTTAATATTAAGTTTAAACTTCAATCAAGAGAAAGAACAGCAACTGTTCCATGCAAAAATGTGCTTATATGATATTATATTACTTTAGCTAAATTTAGTTTGCGAATGGTCATTTACCAGTTAAAAGAAGCTTCAGTCATCGATGCCAAAGCTACACCACCAACAATAGGCAGGAGAGAGAGCACCACCCAGGGAGTAGGCATCTGCATAGAGATTTAATTAATAATAAATGAAGAATAAGAAAAATATCAAGCTGCAAGCACTTTCTATAATGAAAAGCATCATGTCTTGGTCATTTTACATAGAGATATTTGACTTAGTCATTTTACACAGAATACAACATGCATGATATTAAAATTCATAGAGCTAGATGAACTAGGGAAAAAAGGTAAATGATAAAAAAAATTGCTTTAGAATTGGCTTATAAGCACAAGGTCGGTTTTAGAGATAACCACTTTGTGTTATAGTATTTGGCATATCTTTTCGCTAGCTCATGCATACATATGTTACCTTCCCTCCGATTACGAGAGATTCTTTAGTATGCCAATCTTCAAAGCTATTTTAAGACATGCCTAATCCTTAACATTACAATGCCAATAACAAATTTGTAGCTAACCAATCTTTCCATAGCTTACAGAACCATAGTCCTTGATATAGGATACATGCAAGATACTACTTAAAAAAAATTTATGATTTAGTTCAACGATAAATGACTCGAGTGGCAACTTGCAACAATATCTCTAAAGAAGCCATGGCCTCCACATGACCAAATGACAAGCAAGTATATAGCATGCAGAATTGCATGACGAATTTTAAAAGTAGTGAACAAAGAATATACCTAGAATAAACAAATCAATTACACCAACTACAAGAATCTTGGAAGGAAAGAACTAAAGAAAAGAAACTCTAAAATTCCCTTTACGCACAAAAGTTAAAATTGGTTTTTTAAGGAACCATCTATTTGCTTTAACAAAATAAATTTGGATAGAGAAATTCACCTCTCCAAGGAACAGGGCAGATAGTATAACTGAAAAGAAGGGCTCCATAGCTTTGATCGTGTGGGTGAATGAAACAGCAACTTTGCCCAGACTCATATTGGTGAAAAGATTACCCATGGTATGGACTACGGCCAATGGTAGAATTGCCACAAGCTGCAGGAATGATATTTCAAAATTTCCGTAGAAGATTATTATGCGTAAAGATACTCATCTAATATAGTATGTATGTGAAACACATGAATTTACCTGTGAAGAAGAAATCTTAGGTCTCTTGTAAAGGTTTGTCGTCCACATAAAAAGGATAAGGACTGTTCCAACAGCAAATTGAACTGTTGTCATGGTCATAGGGTAGGGAAAAACTTTCAGGACCTGTGAAAGAGGAAGTAGTAAGTGTGCTGCTTTCTAACTGGATCACGCGACAAGTAAAGGAAAATAGCTAAACATCATGACAAGCCATCAAATATGCTTAAGAATAAGGGATCACATCACAATCCAACATTAGGAAAATGTTCTACTTAGCTTTTATCTGCAACTTTGAATTATGAGGATTGTTAATGTGGAATTTCCATTCCGTATTACACTGACATTATGTTAATCACTGAAAAACGAAAATAGCCTTGCATTGTTGCACCTTGTCTTTCTTCTTTTTGAGAAGGCTCCTAGTTACAGTTGAGAAAGATAAATTCGTAATGTCATGCCACGATTATCCAATAAAAACGATCTAAACTGAAGATTGACCGCACTAGTGTCTCTGAAAGATGCAATTGCCGCTCCAGGAAAGATTATCTAGAGCAATTATGTTCTATTTTTCTCTTAATAATATGTTATTAAAAACTCGGTATGCCACATCCGGAAAGATTTTGTCATCAAGTAGCCAATTTGAACTTCTTTTTTACAATCATTCTTAATAATATAACTTGCAGATCTCATGTGATTTTCATCCATTTACAACAAAAATAATGGAAACAAGTTTGAGACTCACAACAACCA
The DNA here is from genome assembly GCA_037177215.1 of Asparagus racemosus. Classification (NCBI taxonomy): domain Eukaryota; kingdom Viridiplantae; phylum Streptophyta; class Magnoliopsida; order Asparagales; family Asparagaceae; genus Asparagus; species Asparagus racemosus. Next base: position 32,754,720 of record JBAKGM010000233.1, read on the forward strand.
CTAGAAATCATAAAGATTAATGAAACAATACGTACATAAACATTGTGCATAAGATAATCAGGATGGAAGTAACTGTAAATATGAGTTACTACGATAATCAGGATGGAAGTTACTATTAATATGAGTTACTGCGTCACTTTAAAAACTTTAACAAGTATTAAAAGTTTACCACTATAGAACAAGAAAGAGCCACTTGACCACGATAGAACAAGGTAAAAGTATATGAATAAATCTTAAAAGTGTCCAGAGGAAAACTAAACAGGCTCCAGGATCAAAAAGGAGCGGGGAAAAAAGGCATCCAAGAAGCAAACAGACTAATCAAGAAACATCCAGACTCTGCCACCAAAAATGGTCCTTACAGTTATCAAATCATTCAAAGCTATGGAATTTACAATAGATTCACAGTGAAAATAAAAGGAAGAAGAAGAGGTCCCACAAAAAAAAGGAGAAATTTCAGAGAATGCAAATAACAAATATTCATAAATTAAAGGGAAGCCTACTATTACAATGTTAATATCGTTGAAAAAAATTCGAAAATGGAGTAAGTTTCAAATCGAAAAGAAATAGTGATCAAGAACAGGTTTTTATATCACAGCAGCTATACACTTTCCAACCAATAAACTTTTGACACGATCTTTCTAAACTAACGCTAATAAAGTAAATAAAACATGCACAATGAAGATAGCTGGCAGCTAAATCATAACGAATCATCATTAAATTGAAAACTAACAAATAATAACAAAATCCAAAACAGAGTGCCATGAAATCCTTAAATCGAGCTATAAGAATCTAGATCTACTCAATGCCTAAATTGAAGGATTCAGCCTCTAACATCCTATCGCTGAGGGATAAACATCAACAGATCTAGAGAAATTACCTGCTTGTTGTAGATGTTGAAGTAGATATTGAAGAGATACCACAATCCAAACATCGCCCCAAGCTGCAGCGTCTGAATCAACGCGCTGCCGTCGCTCTTCTCGCCGGCGCTCTCGCCGGAGGCAGATCTGACGACGAACTCACGATCTGACGGCGGAGGGAGAGGGGAGCTCGAGAGAGGCGACTGGAGGCGAGAGGAGGAGAGAGGGGAGAAGGCGCCATTAATCGAGATCGGTTTGGGACTGAAGGAAGATGAAGAGAGAGCGGCGATGGAATGAAATCTAGGGTTAGGGTTAGGGTTTAGAGATGATCGGGATGGAGGTCGGAGCTTGAGGAGAGGGGCTGAAGGAGAGAGGGCGAAGGCTGCGCTCTGCATTTTTTGTTCTTCTCCTTTTTCTCCTTCTCTCTCTTCGCTCCGATACTGTATTTGGTTAGTGTTTTAAGTAGTGGTTCATTTTTCACTTAGAACCCTGCGTTTGTATAAAATTTGATCGTATGAAATTCCATTTTCTCAGGATAGTGTCCGTTAAGATAATACCACTAATACAAAGTGTACTTTTAATCAACAAGTTTTAATAAAAAAAAATTAAAATAAACTTATGTAGGAAATCATAGCAAAAAATATACTCTGAAGCAAGAGGGCACAATACATGCCCTTTCATTTATCTGACATTTAAATTCCTATCTGAGTATCAAAATCTTTTTTTTTCTAGATAAAGTTATTTTTTAGGAAGATGACTCAAATTTCTAAACTGATTCAGTTAGTGTAACTAAGACTATAGATCACATTTCAATTTTAGACAATTCTTTACTTTTTCAAATACCACTCCAGTTATTTGCCGAAGGGGTAATTTTCTCTCCTTTTAACAATTAATTGGATTGGATACGAGATGAATAATTTCAAGCAAACGGCAGAGGAAGGTTTCCGCAATAATGCTAATGTCGAAGGACTTCTATAGAAATCTCAGAAATTCATTGCACATGTTTTGATGTCCACATGGCTTACTGATACGCAGGCTGTACGATGTTGTCCGGTATATTCAGCAGCAATTGTAGAGATTTGGTGGGGATGCGCGAGTCAAGGCGACACTAACGAAGCTAGAGAGCGTGGAGAGCTCCGCCCATATTTGTGCACGTGGGTCCCAATCTAGTGTTACGGTTTCAAAAAAAAATTTCGACTTTTCCGCCTACTTTATTAGTTCCCCGTTCTAGTTTTTGTATCATTATTTTCATGAAAAGTTTTTAGTCAACCTTGACTTCTTTTTATGGAGGGATGGTAGTGTTTTCTTTGGTTGTGGGTTGGTGAGGTAGGGTGGTTGGTAGTCAATATTTTTGCCTAATTACATGTTGGAGCATATTATGATTCAAAATGTGACATCAACATCTGCTGGAATCACAAATTTCTCCAAAATAACTATTATATATGTATCGTTGTAGTTCTCCAAAATAACTATTATATATTATAATTCTAAATGTCCTGATTTAATTCCCGGGTTCGTATTCACCAGTCCGGATTTAATTCCCGGATACATATTCACCTAGCGTTGTGTGATATTAAAGGTGAGTTTCACCATGAGTTTTCTTGGTTAGCTAGAGGCCCTATAGAAAAGTGCAATGTCTGAGGAGTCCTATTAATAAAACTCCGATTGCCACTCTGATTCCAGCTCTCTCTATTGTAAAAAGAAAAATAAATAAAAATAAAACCAAAAATAAACTATTGTATGTTACGCTCTGGCCAACCGACCTCAAACTAGAGGTTATCGATTCACGCATTTCATCTAAAGACTAGACGGTCAGAAATGCATCTGATAAAATTGTTTAAAACTCTGCTTTGCGATTTAAAAAAAAAAACAAAGTACTCATCAATGAAGTTCATAATGCATAGGAGTGTGGATTCAGCTCAATATGCGCATCCAACAGAATATAAATAAAAAGAACATGCAAATCCCTTTTCTCCTCTATTGAAGCTTTCTTGCATTATGAGTGTGGATTCACGCATTTCATCTAAAGACTAGACAGTCAGAAATGCATCTGATAAATTTGTTTAAAACTCTGCTTTGCGATTTAAAAAAAAAAAACAAAGTATTCATCAATGAAGTTCATAATGCGTAGGAGTGTGGATTCAGCTCAATACGCGCATCCAATAGAATATAAATAAAAAGAACATGCAAATCCCTTTTCTCCTCTATTGAAGCTTTCTTGCATTCCTTAATCTTTCTTAACAAGAGAACATATGACTCATTAGACAACAATACAGAAAGTTCCTGAACCAAATGCATTCACTTTATTACCTTCACATTACTATCACACATATGTCATCTTTTACAAAAGAATTGAATAAAAACATCTCACAATATCCCAAAATACAAGGCAGATGTTACAACTCATGCCAACAATACTATGAACAACAATTCTCATCACAGTGACTACAAAGAAGTGTTTGGCAAAGAACCCATCAATATCACAGGATTGCTGTTTTTAGGCCTAAACATTTTATCTGCTTTTGCCTTTGAAAAAATCTCAGATAGAAGACCAGATGATAAACTTGAGCCAGCGGGCTCAATTGATCGGTCTGATGTCCTTTGACCGCTGCCCTTGAGCTTTCCACACGGGCAGCAGCCCATCAGTTTGACGAAGCATGGCTTGTGGAAGATAGACCCACATGAAGGACATTTCTCCGCTTCAGCTTCCTGCTTATTAGACAACAAAGACTTTTACTTTCTGTTTGGATGAAGGGTAAAGAAGGGGAAGATAGGGGAAATTTGGGGTTTAACCTTGTTTGTGAGTTTTTAAAGGAGGGTAGAGGAGGGGAAGATGAGGGAATTTTGACTAAAACTCTTACCCCCCAAATAGGGGGGTAAAGAAGGGGAAGGGAAGGAAGGGAAATTTTTTCCCTTCCTTCCCTTCCCGTAGTCATCTCCCAAACACACCATTAGGGACTGTTTTGTTTGGTGCAAAAAGAAAGTCTGTCAAATGTTGTAGCAAGTAATCTACTTCAAATAAATTGTTTGGATATTCACGATTTCATTGTGGAAAATATATTTCCATTGCAAATTCACTGTTCAGTTGAAAAACATTCGTTGCAAAAGCTACAAGATTTGTAATTCCAAAGACATTTTTGACAAGTCGAATTTGCATTTTTATGTTTTAATTTCCTTTTTGAGAATCCCCAGCATTTGTTGTAACCAGATTGCCTGCAGCACTTGCTGCATTTTTTTTCTACAAATTGTAAGTTGACCTACTTTTTCTAATAGCAATGTTGGCATGTTGCTAACCAAACATTGAGATTATAAATCTGACTGCAGTATTTATTTCTGCCGATTTATTTCCATTCCACCAATCAACCTCCTAGAGTTGTAAATTGAAAGTGGTTTAATTGCTCATGAATGTTTGGCTGATTAGTAAATTACACTTGTTAACAAGGGTTTTTGTTGGCAAGAAGTAGAGAAAATCCAAAAAGTTGGTTGAGTAATAATGCATTTACATTTTCTGATACCACATCATATCCACCCAAAGAACAAAAAGAACTTTTAATCTTGAAATTTGTTAGTATTGCACAAAGAAGAAAAATAATTTTTAATCTTGAAATCCAACAAATTTCAAATTAAAGATACTCATTTCCGATGTTTTCCCCCCTGAGTAAGGGAGTGAGATGAAGTTTATAAAGGCCAGAGTATAAACTCCAAACGTGGCAAAAAGGTCATTTTGCAATAAAATAATCAGAATTCATCATAAAAAAATAGCAGAGGGAGGAAGTGAGAGACCTGGAACGGAAATATGAGGGAGGCGGGTTCATCACAATCTCGTCGGGCAGCACAAGGGATACCAGAGTCATAGCACACAAGGCATTGCTCAGTGATATGCTCAAGGATTTTGTTTGAAACTGTCTCTACCATAATTGGGAGAGCTGCCATTGGGGAAAAAAAGGAAATGCGTCACGAACATGTATTCTACAATTTTTATCTCCATAAATATATCTGCAACTCTTAAACTCATTTACGAAGCTAAAACACAAGAAATATCGGCATCCAAGAAAGCTAGACTTCAACTAACCCATTTTTTTTCCTTTTCCTAATTTTTTGGGGAGATTATAATGGAAAAGTTTCATTAAAAAAAATGACGCTTTTTTCCTTTGTTTTATTAGTTTAAGTAGTTAGTAGACTACTAACCTTGAGAAAGATGGATCATCCAAAAACATTGTATGTCTCACTCAAAGAATCTGGTTATACTATACGGCAGGTAAGATTCACTAGATGTGATAACTTTTATTCAGTTCTTGCAAGAGTTTTGCACTAGAAATCTAAGAAAGCAAATATTTTAGAAGAAGCCCCATGAAATTTTTTTGGCAGAATCTTCCAGGGAACAAAAAGTGTATCTTACAGTACATATTGGTATAGGCTGATTTATTAAACTGTATTTATCATGATTAATAAGCAAAATGATGAAGCCATGATCAAGTACGACAATTAATGTTACAAAATCCTTTGTTCACATTCCTCCCTCCCTCTCTTTATCTCTTCCCTTTTCCTCTCCTCCATTCCTCTTCATACACCCTCTCATTTCCTTCTGTTTCTCTTTTTAGATTGAGGACTACTTTTGTTGCTGTTTGGTCTTCTTTTTTTTTGTTAGTCTCTCAGTTTCAAATCAAAACTAGCCACAACTATAAAAAGGTTTAGCTGATTTATGAGAAGTCACCAGAACACAACAATAAGGTTATTGCTATACCAGAAGGTTCAAAAGCCAAATCCATAACTAATATAACATATCACCCCTGGCCGGCATGTTAGAGACCTTCTACCAATATTATCCACAATGACGAAGGAAAAGTATAATTCCCATAGATTACCAAATAAAACAGCCTTATATATTTTTAATGTTACCTGCAAATGCCCCTTTGGAGAGATCAACAAGGTCCCGGAGTGCAAAAAAATCATTGCTCTCAAGAAGATATCTGCGAACTCCAAGGCTTCTTTGAACAGCTTTCCGAAATGGACAACGGACATATGGAAGCATTGCTCCTATTTTCTTCCTGATACCCATAACATGAAGCAAAGCCGGCACTTTGGGAAATAGAAAAGGATTGACTGCACTCACACAAAGCATGGGCTGAAAAGAAAAGTTCATCATATCTGAGTTTGCAAGCTAGGAAAGATAACTCATGTCACAGACATAAGCTGTCATCCTCACATGATTCAAGTCATAAAAAGCTTGGATGGAGAAGCAATTCAACTTAATTCAACTTAACTATAGTCCAAAAGGAAACATAGAGATGGATACCCAAAAAAATTGCAGTACTATTACCTGGTCATAAATAGATTCCAAATATGCTTTAGCCAATTGAGACACTGGATATAAAGAAAAATCCCAGTGATGCAGGACTTTTGCCGGCAGAACCATGGTATCATTTGTATGGCATGAAGCACAAAACAACTGACTGGTGTATTCACAAAACCGGGGCTTCTTCCATCCAATAGTCTGTACAATTTCTCGTAGCAGGGTCTTTCCAGCATCCAACTGTCTATGGCAACCAGCACACATGTAATGCTGGGCTTCCAGTAGTTGTCTCATAGATTTACGTGGTTTTATTTCAACCACAAGGGAAATGGTCTTTCCCAACATGGAAATATCTTTAGAAGAAGACAAACTAAATGACTTCAAAAGTTGATCCTTCCCAAGCTTCTGCAGAGATTGAGGAACAAGGGATTTTAATAAGCTAGAGTTAGGAATGGGTTGTCCTGGGGACAAAAAAGACACCATCGAGCTAGGAGTTCCAAAAGAGTATTTGCAGTTCAAGATAGACTGCAAGCAATCTTGAATAAGAATACTTCTCTTGCTGATAACATCTGGAGAAGCATTCCCGAATATTTTCCTGGATTCCTGCTCGACTCTGGACCATGGAGGAGGAAGGCTCAGGCCACGGTCCACAAAGAAAGCATATAGCTGACGGTAAAGACCAAAAAATTCACGGTAACGGCGCTCAACCTCCCATTGATCCTTATCACTCCATACTCGCAACTTATATATTGTATATTCTTTGACCCCAACTAGCCTTTCCCCAAAAGAAACATCTCCCTTTTTTTGTTTTGCAGCAATAACCTCAACCCGATCGATGTTTGGAGGATACTGAAGAAGGGGATATACATCATCAGTTCCAGAAGTAGAAGCAGTCGAACTGCCATCTCTGAAATGCTGAGAATGAGGAGTTGTATAACCTCCATTTGAATTAACGGACCTAGATCCATGTGAGTTGCCTGAATCCAGTAAAATCTCCTCCATTTCAAGAACCATATCATCACAGGATTCAGAGTTGTCCACCTTCTTGACCTGCTATACATGAGCAACAGACATATTACTACTTTAGAAGTTAAATAGAAAACTTTAAAACTTGAGTCAAATATATCATACGGATTTTAAAATTAGCAGGGAAACAATTCCCATCATATTTTAAAGTAAGGTTAGCCTACTGATTTCAGAAAGAAAATAAAGCTTCATATACAAGCAAAGAAGTCAAAACGAAACAACACATTTGCAAGGGGGAAAAAAGAAGAAAAACAATAATAACATTTTGGTCAATATTTAAGCAGCAATGAGATAGATAAGTTGGTTAATTACATTACTAAGATAGAGCAACACAAATCAGATTTTAACAATATGACAAATTGTCTCCAGTTAACAAATAAATATTTAATGATCAAAAGTTAGGAAAATCTTTATCAAATTGCCCATGGAAACATGTCTTGTACTCAGAGAAGATAGAAGCATTGAAAAAAGCCTTATAAAAAGATGAGGTTACCATCATCATCATCAAGAAAAGGGGAACCTCTCCCATCAAATTCAGTGTCTTATCAAGCATAATCCAAAGTAGAAAAGAAAGATCCGCAAAATAAACTACAGAGTTTTTATATGTTGAATTGTCAACCTGACACCTGCGCACTTTTTACCGATAAAAATTCTAGCATGACCAAAGACAGCCATAAGACATTCAAGATATTTTACAAGTGAGTAAAGCAGAAGTGAAACCTCCGAATTCCTCTAGACAGGAGACCTCCGAACTCCTCTAGATAGGGGAATCAGAGTATGGATGAGATAAAAAACTAAGATGACACAATTTAGATATATGATATACACTTAACAACGATAGTATAGTTAAAAACATTAAAAAGAGACGAACGTGCTTCACGACTGGATACCAGTGAATCAAATGCTTCATATTCTAATTTCTGAAATCTGGTAACATCTAGTTAAGCTTGCATGTAAGAACCAATAAAATTGTCGAAATTCTGTAATGGAGGAACATATTTCTCATGACCCGGAAACTCCTGTTCAGGGAACTAGCATTCAACCCAGAATCAGTTCATAAAAGCATCTTACACCAAATTTCAAAAATGAACACATGAGGTTTCCTGGTTGGATCTGACTACTAAATAAATCATAGAAAATCATTGTTAAAGATTTGCTTAATGCAAATGTACAACTGCATAAAGAGAACGAAATTGAGGCCCATGTGTTTGAGAGTGTGTGTGCATGTGGTTATCCATGTTAAGATCCTCCCCCCCCCCCCACCCCAAAAAAAAAAACCCCAAATAGCCTTAGTCTTTGTAGGAAATGTAGACCTATGAGGCAAGAATGTTATAAGCCAAAACAATATTTAAATCATGACAACAGAGCTTTAGGAGGAGGGAAGACAGTAGACAGCCTTTAGCACCAAATACAACAGCTTGATCAATAACACTTCAGGATATCATCCATCCTGAAATTGTTCTAACTTGTGCATGCTTCTTTACAAATTTCCCGTTTCTTGTCCTACAACTAACTCTTGAGGTCATAGGGACTCTTATATACCACCATACCAGAGTTCCTTCTAGTTCCCATCTCATATGGGGTTATTTACCTGGGGTGCGACATCTCCCCCCTCCCCCCCCCCCGGGTGGCGTAAGATGTCTCCTCACATTACGAACAATTCAACAATTGATGTGGGGTTTCTAAAAATTGTTATGGAATTTAATGGAGGCCTCCATGGATCCTAGATGTGAGTTGTCCTTTCTTTATGAATCTGATATTTTGTACATAAGAATGTAAATGAAATTATTTACTGAGCTTTGCAACTCAGACCCATCAAATTTTTTTTCCACGTATTATCATGTGGCATTTGGATTCATCGCAACGGGCAGCATGAAGAGGTCTTTTCTTTTGGCAGACATAGAGAATCTATTTGATTAGTTTATGTACTATAAATACATGCCTTATTTCACATATTTCCAATTCATGTTGGACAAACATATATTTAAAGGTTGAAACAATGGACAAAATATAAAGAATTAGTTATAAAGTATATATTATAAACAATTTGGATATTCAGTTATTAATTACTTTAATAAGAATTTTTAAGATATTGGTAAGTTGTAATTATTGAGGACTAATCAAGGTGCCATTTATTTCCACAGAGAAACTTATGTTATTGGCCATGTACCACAATTTTTTGATAGAAGGTTTGAGAATGGTAACACTACAAGTCTGAATGAACTTTTGTGTAGCATAGTTTCACTGTTTGGCCATGAACCGTATGGCTGATTTAAAACCTTGGTGCATCGCTGTTGTTAATCATTGACCAGATAACCTCATCTTCTATTTTTCAAGAAAGGTGTATTATTTAAAGGAAAAGCCAGAACAAGCATCATAAGAATGATTTGCAACATAGGAAACGTTATCATTTAGTCGTAGTAACTAAAATATGAATATTATGCATGCATGCACAAACACATATAAAGGGAACATTATTTAACTCGACACATATTACGTCAGGTATGAACCTAGCATAGAGAGGAAAGATTACCATATATTAAAATCTCATACCCATATCAAACAAAAATTTAGCCCAAAAAAAAAAAGAAAAAAAAATTGAGGCAGAGTGCGTAACTAAAGCTAAAAGCAGGTTTCCGTGCAAACTGTAAGAAAACAATGAGGAATAAAAAATGAACGCGGCAATACTTTCTCAGAGGAAAACGCAGATAAATATTTAACTGACCTCATTCAGTAGAAGACCATCCCCAACCACATCTATAGACTCAGTACTTGTGACTAGAATGCTTTTAGGAGCCAAATCCTGACCAATACCAACCTCATCAATGTCATCGGCCTCAGTACCTTTTCTCTCGAAAGCTCTATTCAGGGCATGAAATGACTGTTCAAAAATACTGCTACAAAGAGGAGTCACTGTAAATTCCAATTCATCCACTATCTGTTTCGCAGAAGTTTCACCAAAATCAGAACGAGGTACTTCCTCACTGTGGATGGATGTAGCTTCCCCAGGAGGTTCTTCTGAAAAAGATTTTTGTGAGCTCGAAACTTCATTATCTCTCAATTGAGTTTTCACATCGATTTTTGTTTCTTTTACAGAGGGACCATCTACATGAGCTATTGATGGCTGTTGCTGCATTAGACTATCTTCATATAATGACAGTGATCCTAAATCAACTCCTGCTCTTTCTTGCTCAAACTCATCCCAGTCATTAGCCCCAAAAGCCACCGATGAGTTCATAAACAATGGGTTCCCAGTCTCATTATCGGTTTCTTTACTAACTTGCTGGTTGTGTCTCATTACAAGCTGAATCCTTCTCTCATCACCAGAGCCATAACCAATGCTCGAGGCCTCACCTTCCGAATCTTCACAACTTAAATTTTCGCCAAAATTAGTCTCTTCTTCACTCAATCCACTTCCAATAGTCGAATTCGTGGCATTGATAAAAGATTTACCCTTATCCAACGACGAATCATCCATAGATTTCATCAATGGTTCGGAACCAGTTCTAACTTTAGCCAACGAACTCCTTCGATCCAGATAACCATTTTGCCTCCCACGATCGAAACTCGTGCCCTCGGATTCCGAATATTCAGCAGACTTTCCCTTAAAACTCATCGCATTCTCCAACGACGATCGGGACAACTTGGACCCAGTTCTATTCCTACTCGAAGGACTCAATCCTGAACCATTCTCCCTCGGGGTTTCAACGCCGCCGACATCCAACAACCCATCGAACCCATTCCAACGATGAGAGCTCTTCAAAGACTCCAACAATTCGCTGTAGTTCCCAACCGAACTACACAAGCTCGCGCTCCCCAACGCCGAATTCGCACTGCAGTAACGATCGAACTCCGATCCATCGCAAGAAGAGTAATTGGACGACGCCGCCGGCGATTCCACGTCGGCGTCGGAGTTGGTGGAGTCTCCAGGGAACGGTTCTTCGAGTGGATCCATGAGGAATTAGGGTTTCTGGGGGTTTTAATGGATCGCGAGAGCTAGGGTTTTGTAAAGAAGAAATAGAGAGAGATCGTGAAGATTCGAAGGCTTACCTTGCTCAAATTGGAGAATTTTTCGCGGCGATCTTGAGATGCAGCAGATTGTCCGACGCCATTTATTGCTCTCTCTTCTTTCTTTTCGTCTCCGCTTTTTCTAAAGTGCGCCGACGGTGATAAGATGCGCCGGCTTGGGGCTTCATCGCGTCTGAAGTAATTGTTAATGGGCCCGCTGGAATTATTTCTTCGAGTACAACGGCCCATTATTTGATATGGACTTGGGCCGACTTTTTTGATAAATTTCACGATCAATAATTTCAGCATTTGAGTAGCCAAACAGTATATTAGTTCTTAAAATGATGGGTTAATTGAGGATAGACGCCGTAGAATCGCCGTTTTGAATTTTTTTACCCTCTCGTTTCATTTTTGCAGAGAGGTCTATGACGGATTTTCGTTTACTTTTACCCTCGTGGGTCTATTTGTTAATAGTAATAATTTTTCTTTATTTGAGGGTCAAAAGATTTCCCTCGGGCTTCTGTTTTCAAAAATTAAATTAGAGAAGTAGTAGGTCCAGAACAATCGTACCACACACGATATATGCACAATTAACCCTAAAATGAATATATAAATACTTAACGCCTCGATTAGTACACCAGAATTGGATCAAATAAGAATTGAATGAAGCAATGAATGAAATCGAATGGGTGTGAATGGAACACTCATTTCCATTCTCACGTTTGGTTGAGATTAGAGAATGAAGCAGTATTTCAAATTTTTTTAATTTCTAGTATGGAATATGGATAATTAATAAATAATTTAAAAATATTTTGTATGTATTTTCATTCTCACGTAAATGAGAATGCTTATTCCCTACCAACTCAGTGGGAATGCTCATTCCCACAAAACGATGGAATGAATAAGATGTGGGAATAGAAATTCTAGCTTCCAAAATGATGGTATTTTTGATACACATAAAAGAGAAATGGAAATGAACATTCTATTCTTACTCATCCGCGCATAATAAACGAAGCCTTAGATTAAGATGGAGTCATGGCTGTATAGAATCTCTCTAAAATGTCGGTGTTGTGTGAAAGTCTGTTATATCTGAGAAGGAAAATGCTAGTTACACTCTTGATTTTAATCTAAACCAGCATCAAAAGTTCAGTTTTGACTAGGAAATGCTGGTTTCGTTTGTATCTTCCATTGTTCGACAATTGACAATAACAAAGCTTTCACCCTATCTTTTTTTGCGTTCCCTTATATCTTCCATTATTCGACAATTGACAATAACAAAGCGTTCACCATATCTTTTTTTGTGTTCCCTTATAGTAACCACTGAAAAAGCACTAGATATAAGATCATCGGTATATGATTTCAGACATCGGAACTCACTTTTTTCTCAAAATTTTCTCTTAAAAATCTGCAATCTTACAAACCTATTCCACAGAGAATTGGTGGAAAGTTCCAGATTTGTTTTCTAGAATTTTTAATTTTCTATTCTATTCTTAGGAAGAAAATTTGCATTAACCTAACGCAAACTTAAATTACCAAGTGAGACAAATATTTCTTTAAGAAAAGTGTTTCACACCTTAGAAATTATGTCTCCTTCTTTATTTTAACTAACAGTTAATATGAGAACATCTTATGCTACCAAATTCTCTTTCCCTGCCCTCTTTTTCCCTCCATCCAAATACGTTGTTAAAATTTCTACAACTTGTGCTTCCTCTTGTCTTTTAACATTAACTTTAATTTAATTTTAAGTTTCACAGACACACAAAATTTAATCTCCTCAGATATTCTTTGAATGGATCATCTTCGAGTGGAATTGATATGTTGCATTGTTTGATAGGAGGTGAGATGAGATTAGAGAAGGAATAAAACTAAAATCTGTTTTTATGAGTTTTTGAAGAGGCGATGAGGTGAGGTAGGTCAAGGAAAGGGATAATGAAAAAATGAGCTGAAAAATTATATATGAAAAATTTCTCCCAAAATTTAAGGACACAAGACAATAAAGAAAATGAACTATGAGAACATCCACCTCTCCTCACTCTCCCTCCAATCAACAAATGTGAAAGGTAAAAGCATGCACTTCCCTCCGCCTCATTGCATCTTACCCCTTCTCTCTCTCTCCCTACCAATTCAAGTTAAATTGACTCAAAAAAAAAAAAAAAAAAAATCAAAGGCCTAGATACCTTGTTTAGCGAGAAAACTGGGTGACCAAAGTTCTAGATTTTAAGGATTCAAGGTTTTAATGGGGCAACTCCCAGTGACGTAGCCAGGAACTAGGGTTTGGAAGGGCACTTCATATCATATCTTGCAAAAATAAATATATTTGTAATCACATTCGATAATATAAATACTTTTTTAAAAGAAAGGATAGGTTCACAAGCTCGAAATATAAACCAAATATTATATATTAAATAATTGTTTATAAGGAACTAAATAGTACTCCAAATTAAAAATATATAATCAAAATAAATCAACCCTTGAACAGAAAATGACTTTGATATTTAAAATGACATTTACAAACTACCCCGACGATTTGCCATTGCTTGAACTTGTTGCATGATTGTCTCATTCCTAATAGTATCAAAAACATTAGATTCGATATATGGTGCTAAGCAGTCATTTATCCATCCTATAAAAAAAATATAAATATAAATCACTACAAATTTTTCTCACAATAATCTAGATTAAATTTGAAGATATTGAGTAAATTATGAACAAGAATTATAAAAATTATTAAACAATAAACTATAATTTTACAATAAATATAATTTTCCTATTCAAAAAATCTAAAAAGTAAATACAAAATGAAATTGAAAATAAAACTTACCGCGATCACAAATCGTATAAACTATAAAACCCTAATATTTATTAGGTGCTTCAGGTTCTTCGCTAAGATTCACCCACAAACATTTATTATATTAACATAAAGAAAATCCAATCCTAATTGGAAACATATTTCTAGGTAGACCCCACATTATAATTTTCTATGCTATAAAGAAACATACCACAAAAAATATATGCTATAAAGAAACATACCTTAAAAAGAGCAATCTATTACATTCAGAAGTGGGGCCGAGGGTCACGTGACCCCCTTGACCCCCTCCCTCCGCCCCTAAATGTGTTAATCTAAGTTTGAATCTTGGTTCTAAAAGAATAACACCCAAAATCAATATCAATCAATCAAAATCCGACAAAAGGTTTCAGTTCCGGCCAAGAGAACTAATACACCCCCTAGATTACACATCTAATGATATGGATTTTTCAATTTTAAAATTCAAAAATCAAATTTAAGTATCTTTATGTTGAATACCATGAATAGAAGCATTAACTCAACTAGAATTACTTTTAAAATTAGCAAGTACATCGAAATGTAGAGAAATAAATAGCGAGTGGGTCTTCTTAATTTGCACTAATTTCTCTTTCAAGCAACTTTAGAAAAAACCCTAAAAAGTAATAAAAATTATAATTAAATTTAAAATCCACAAGATAAGCCAATCGCTTAAACTTCTCTTATTATAATATAAGCTCCTATCAATTATTAAACTCCTTTCAATTTCCCACCTTTTTTCCCTTAATCCAAACCCAAAAGAGGAGAAGCAATCTCTCATCAACTTTCAATGGAGAATCTCAAGCTCTACACAAAACAAGCAGGTCATCTCTATCTCGCTGGATTCAAAGAAGCCTGCTGTCTTCATAGAGTCGTTCGGTTATGCATCAAGTTCATCTCTTTCCCCTTTCAAATTTTTTGCCCCATAATTTGATATTTTTGTTGGGTTTTTTAATATCTTATTTTGATTTTATTTTTGTTTCAGTTCGAGGATGTTGTCGATCAGAACGGGGCAGTGCTTCCTTTTGAACGGATTCATCTTTTTGGGAAGGTAATTTGTAGGGATTTTAATTTTAGCCCTAAATTTTAAATCTTTTGTTAAATTAAGTAATGATAGAAAAGGATAGTATTTGGAAGTATCTGAACGAAATTCTAAAGATTTCTCAACTTTACTAACCTGAAGTTTAAATTTGTCACAAAAAAAACCCTGAAAATTACCCCTTTAACGTAACTGAGAAGGGGTAAAATCGAATTAATATTGCTTAAAGTCCATGTTATTTATGGGTTTAGGCTTGTTTTTGTTACAGTTCAATGCCAACTTTAAGTCATTTGTGTTTGGTAAAGTGTAGAAATTGATTAGAGCACTTAACTGCAATTAGTTTAGGGTTACAGAGCTGAAGGAGGAAGAAAGGGATCCGGAGGGAATTTCTTTTCACTCTAGGGGTATAAAAGTCCAAATTTTAGGATGTAAAAGTTAAAAATCGACGAAATTTTAGGATGTTAAGGGTTTGTTTGTTTGTACGGAAGTAATTATGAAGTAGCTGAAATAAAGAAAGTAGAGGCTACTTCTGCTCCTTCCAAGCAAAAAAATATGTTTGTTTTTCTAAAAAACCTACTTCCAATACTTCGTTAAACATTGATGTGGCGCTTACGTGTCATCCTTACTTCCAAAATGTTTTTCCACCCCTCAAGACTCAGAAGTAGCTCAGAAGTAGATGAAATGCATATTAATTAGGAAATAAATAATTTTTCTTATTAATATTTCCTTTTGTTAGTAACTTCCTAACAACTTTTCATTGCTATCCAAACAAAAAAAGAGAATGAAGAATAAGAAGTACTATTTCCACTACTTCAAAAAATATGTGAAACAAACAAAAAAAATACTACTTCCACTGCTTCCTACTTCATAAATTTATAAGCTACTTCTTTGATTTATTTCCTACTTCTCGTACTTTTGTAAAAACAAACGGGCCCTAAGACTGAAAAATCTTTTCATATATCTATCAAATAAAAAATAAAAAAAATCTTTGATATTTAAAGTCCTGCTGCACCTGAAACTTTCAAGAAAACAAATACTAGTAGTTTATCAAGTAGCATTATTAGTTCATAGCGCAGATTGACTTATGGTTAATTTTCAAATGCGATAATTTTTTAGTTGTGATTAATGACTTTGCAGTTTCTATAAACTAAGTAATCTGTATAAATTCTGTCGACATAACTTTGTCTGTGATATATCAAAACATGCAGTGTCATCACTTTGATGGGTACAATTTTTTGTGGATCAAAATGGAATTATTTTGACTGAACAACCACCAAAATAAAATAGTTAATAACAAAATAAAACGAAACATAGAGAAATCCCCATATCCCCAATACATTAATATGAAACCCTCTATTTCTTATAGTCTTGAACATGTATCTATCCCCAAGGTACCAAAAATGGAGAGAGGACTCTCTTCAGTCATCAGGAGTCAGAGAGAAAACTGTCCGTGCAAGCTAGAAAGATGATCAAAATCCAAAATTTAGGACATAATTATAAATGTTACTTTAGGGACCTTGAAGACTATCAAAACAAAATGTTCACAGAACCCTAAAATTCAAAATATATGAGCCTTCGAGAAAGAAAGCGAGAGGGCTCAAGAACATCACATAGAACAAATACCAATACGCACCTAAAATTTTTGGGTCCATATTGTCATTGATCGCAAGCTTGCATATAATATTATCCAGAGTGCAAAAGAATCTTTGGGACAGTTTTGAATACAAATTAAGTAGGCTGATGCATATCGTTTTTAGCAATAAGCAGTATAAGCCTGGCTCTAATGATGATTATAGCAAGTAGATTCTTTGGATTCTGATATTAGCTATATTTAGCACAAACTTTTTGAATTTACTCTAAAACCGCGGAAGGAATGATCAAAGATGAATAAATAAATCTATGCAAGAATAAAGGATAATAAAGCTAATTTGATGCCAACTTATACAATATGAGAACCTAACTTTAACAGAGCGCCATCCAAATTTTAGCAGCACCAGGTAGTGGCTACTTGTATTTGGTATTGTATTTGAAGAATCCCTGACATTGAGAACCCATGTTCCTTATTTCAAAAATAACATATTTCAAGCATCCCATCATAATAATATTACAAAAAACTAAGGAACAAAGAATAATGAAGTTAAATTAAGAATTGGAATAATAGCTTAAAGTTCTATCATGACTATATAATACAAAAGGAAAGGACTGTAACAATATCTTGTGAGCTTTAACATGTTAAAGTTTTTTATTAAAGATCTTGAAAAGCACATTATTACTCAAATTTCAACTAGGCAGAATAATAACATTAGAAAATGATACAGAACTTAACATACTCAAACATGAACATACCAAGCACTTTTTATGAGATAGCCAACTCAAAGGGACATAATCTTGAGTGGTCATTACCTCCTTTACTATGCAACTTCAACTTTTGAGATGCTATCCTTGGAACCTTCAATATTTGAATTCATGTTCTTTCTTTCTTTGCTCTTTCCCCATAGGACAGAATAAAGGCCTACAACCATAAATGCTCCACCTACAACACTGCACATATTCAAATATCACAAAGCAAACGGACCAAGTTAAGCGACGGTACCACCATAAAACAACTTGTTCAAAAGAAATGATCCATCTTTACCTTCCAAGATTTATAGCTTCCCCTAAGAGGAAGGAGGAAGCTGCAATGGTGATCACAAGAGACAATGGAGTGAACATAACAACGAAAACAGGCCCCTTCTTGTGAATACACCAAGTATGCAAGTATAACACAAGTCCGCCCATCATCACACCCTACAATGTCATTGAGAAAGTAAACCACTACATCGATTATCTAGAAAATATTATCTCTCTAATCAACTCTATTCGTGCACGTGCACGTGCACAAAAAAACTCGAGTGATGCTCTTTTAAGCAAAAGTTCACTTGGGTAGTAATATTTTTTAAAAACATGTGTATCGCATTCGATAATCAAACTTGAAGAGAGTAAAGGACACTATTGTTATACGCAAAATTTATCTTCGAGCGAACTCCAGTACACGTGCACATGCACTGAAAAATCACAAGTGACACCATGGAATACATGCATATCACCAGCAATTCTCGAAGGGAAATTAATATGCTGGGCCCAAATTCATTTATGTCATATGATATAGTGCGAAGTGCATCAGCAAAGTGTAATTTCAGCTCAGGTTTCATCGATGAAAGTAAGTACGATATTAATTATCTAAAAAGAAACTATTTACATAATAAACTCTACTACACGTGCACGTGCACATTTCTTGATGGCCACTATGTTTTAACAAAAAGTTCATGTATATAGTAGTATTTATGAAATGCAACCGATCACACGCAATAATCAAACTCAGAAGTGAAATAAATAGTAGTGTTGTGAATTCACTTACAGTATATGATATTGCAAGAAGTCCTTCATCCCAGTGTAGTTTCCATTTGTCCAGGCTCCTCTCAACTGCAATGGCAACAACGAAGCACTGAAGTGAACTGAAGAGGCTTACAAGAGCAGAGGACCAAATCCCTGATGGATATTCCTTCAGCAATTTTCCCTGCAAATAGAAATATAATCATTCAGAGTATCACTTTACATTAAGTTCTGATAATGAACAATATTTGATACCTGTAATACAAACCATAAAGCCCAACAAAGCGTGACCAAGACCATGAGAAAAGTCCCAATTATCCAATTTTTGTTCAGAAGAGTGGTAGAATGAGTTTGGCTACTTCCATGGAGAATTGGGTGGTGATTGATGAATGAATTCAAATAAGGGCCTTTATAAAATGTGATAATGGCAGTTCCCGTAAAGCAAACTAGTACTCCAATTGCCTTGGCGATTCCCGAGCTAGTCTTCAATCTGATCATTTCCTCCCTATAACATCGATCAAAATTGTGGAACAATATAATATATTTCTCCGTTTTGTATCTGAAATGGATTTGTTTATGCAATCTAATTTACCGAAACAAAAGTGCCAGAATAAAAGTGAAAACAGGAGTGAGATTAGCCGCTGCTGAAGCCACTGTGGCAGAGGTGAGGTTGATGGCGATGCTGTGCATATTTAAGTTGATTGCATACCTGAATTCAAATAAAACCATTCCAAAATTAAAAGAATGAAAAACTTGTCAGAAACGGGAGAGAAAAACTATTTAGTACCCAAATAAGGCAAGCATGAAAATCTTGAACATCAATTTGAATGGCAATGGGGGCGCAGTTCTCCTAGGTATGACAAAAATTTCAACAAGATTAAGAAAATAACGAATGAATCATATTCAAATCCATGAAAGGAAAACAAATTAAATTGCCTTGCAAATATTATAGCTATAGTCAATAAGAGAATGGCAGCGATGGCTTGTCTATAGAACACGAAGATGAATGTGTTCATGCCGCCATTGAAAGCAGCTTTGGAGATTATGGACATGCCGGCAAATATAATTTGAACCAGGACCATGGCCATATATGGATTTTTCTCTCCCAACATTTTCGCGACTTGATCCATAGAAATTCTCAGAGAGAAGAAGTTGATGAATGTCCTTTAACTAATATCAGTCTTAGCACAGAAGTATCTTATTAAGGACTCTCTATAAGAAAACCATATAAGGAAAGGGGATTCTGACATGTAGGCTGATATCAATTTCAAATCAGTGCCAATATTATATAACAATCAGAGTATTGTACTTCTGCAATCACCAATTAACACATCAGCACAATAAGACTATAGTATCAATACAATCACCAACTTTAAAATTTATGTGAAAACTTGTTGTGATCTCCTTCCATCCTATATGATTTTCAATATAGAACTCTCTGTAGGATTTTTATATTTATTTTCCATCATCTAGTCTACCAGAAAACATGTATCATGCTAGGAGAAAGTATTGTAGGCTGCATCCGCTGGTTAAACGAATAAGAGCCCTTGGATCAGGGAAAAAGAAGAGGACATGGAGATTCATACACCAATCCGAGAATTCTTCTTTTTCTGTATTACCATCTGTTTTATATATCCAGTTAGCTGAAACTTCATATCATAATACCACTAAAATACTTGGGTACATAAGTCCAGATTCCAGAATGGCTCTAAAGAGCAAAACCCAACAAGCAGTGCCTCTGGCTCTCCAGTGTTCTATATTGACCACAAGAATCTCCCATGCAAAGGGATTGATGATGCTATCTGTTTCTAAAATGCGTCGTCTTTTAGAAATGACAGTGCAGTCTGTTCCTCCTCTGCACATATCTATTTTATTTTCCTGAATAAACTATTACTTACAATAATTATATCTTTCCTGAATAAAGAATAGTTACATATGTTTTCTAAATGAAAAGTTTTTTATTTGTGGAAATTTTACTCTCAAAAAGTGGTCATGATGTATGAATGGAATTCTTAATGCCTTTGTTTTTGTTTTTGTTTTTTAAACAGCAATTTATTTTTGAACAAATTTAAGTAAAATGCATTTCATGATGAGTTTTGGTCCAAATAGTCATAGAATTCCCCCATCATTTGGTTCAAAAGCTCAATTCATAGAGATGCTATTTAGTATCATTTCTATTGGATTATTCTTCATAATTATCTTCTTTCGAAATTATTATAAGACACTAACTTGAACACTTCCCTTTTATTTTTGAGGGAGGTTAGTCTCGATTTTCATCATTATGATTGATTACACGATTTATTCTTCTAGATTTATCTTTGCTTATGCAGTATAATTGGAGCAATGCCGATTGTGAGAATGAAGCAGTGAATGTAGCAAAGCTGTCCAAAGATGGAAACAATTGATGTTGTTATAGTGCCAGAGAAACCTTATACCTTGGAAGAAGAAGGTGGAGAACCAAAAGCGTCATTCCAATCGAAAGGCAATGTAACCACTTTGAAGTAGAAAATATGAAAGACAATTTATAATGTTTTCTCGCCTTTCTTCTATTTGAAACTTAAGACTTCAATTTAGATAGTTAATTTTTTCTTGATCATAAACTGCGCCCAATCTGGAAGTTAATGGGCTAATGGACCTTGGAGAGAAGTTGAGAACCAAATACACCATTGCACTATTGTGCACAGCACAATTATACTATTGTCTCTTGACCAGATGTCATCCCCATGCCATAATAATGTCAAGAAGGATTAATCGTGTATATATGTTATTGTACTAGTATTGTTGTTTAGTCATTTATATCTCCTAAACGTTTTTTAAGTACTTATACCCTCTGAACCTCAGATGCCATCATCTTCGCCCCATTTAGAGGAGATGTAGTCTTTTTCAAGTAAACAGAGGGTAAAAGATAATTTATCATCATGTGGGAATCATGTGGCATCTTAACCTGAGGGCGAAAAAGATGTTAAAGTAGTTTGGGTACAAGTCATTACACAGTCATAGTAAAGGGAGCGTACTTGCAATTAGTTGTATCAAGAATACACAGTCTTTGGTCAAGGAAGATTATGTTTTATCAATAAGCAATTTTATTTTCGATCTAAGTCCGTTGAAAAGGATCTTTGTCATAATATTGAGACAGAATTAAGCAGGCTGATGCATCTTTTTTTACCAATAAACAGTATGAGCCTGGCTCTGACGATGATCACAGCCAAGTAGACTCTTCGGATGCTCAATATTAGCGACATTTAGACTTTTTTCATTTTATTCTTTATAGAAATGTCTTTCTCTCTTAGAAACTTGCATGTGAAGGTCAAAGATGAATAAACAAATGTAGACAAGACTAAAAGGATTACACAACTCATTTGAAGGCCAGTGGGTTTTTTCTAAGCATAGAAAGATCAGATGCCCAAGATATGCAATATGAGAAGCTAACTTTATAGTGTGTGATCCAAATAAGCAGCACTAGGCAGTGGCTACTTCTATCTAGCATTATATTTGAACCCCTTTATTGAGAGCTTGTTTTCCTTCTTGGAACATATTTCAAGCATCCCACAATAATATTATAAAAAACTAAGTAAAGAACAAAGACTGGTGAAGCTAGATTAAAAAACTGGAGCTAATAACAAGAGGAAAGGACAGTAAGAATATATTGTGAGCTTAACATGTAAAGTAGGCAATTGATTAGAGATCTTGAAAAGCACGCTCTTACTCAAGTTTCGAGTAGGCAGAACAAGAACATTATAAAGTGACACAGAACTTACCACATTCAAACACAATCAACTCAAAAAGACATCATCTTCAAAGTGCTGCATTACCTCCACCAATTTCTTATACAACAATCAACTCAAAAAGACATCATCTTCAAAGTGCTGCATTACCTCCACCATGCAATCTAACTTCTGAGATGCTATCCTTTGCACCCTCAACATTTGAATTCATGTTCCTTCCCCATGGGACAGGAAAAAGGCCTACAACCATAAAAGCTCCACCTAGAACATTGCACTCAGATATCACGAAGCAAGACAAACCAGGTTAAGCAAAGTTACAATATAACGAACTTAAAAAATATTCATCGTTTGCTCCCTTCCAAGATTTATAACTTCCCCTAAGATGAGGAAGGAGGAGGCTGCAATGGGCGATGGGAAGCGCCAAGGGAAAGAACTTTGCCACAAGAATAGGGCCTCTTTCGTGAATAAACCAAGTTTGCAAGTATAACACAAATGCTGACACCAACGCACCCTGCAGTGTCAATTTTGAACTCATTGCATCATGATCATCGATGCAAGTAAATGACTATATTGATTATGTAGGAAAAATTACATTTGTTTGCTTGGGTAGTATCAGGACACATTTGGCAACTTGAGTTCAATCGCTTTAGTGATCTAGGATTAATCCAGGTTTGGCAAATATCTGGAACAGGACTTAAGCTGGTTTTGTGAGGCCAATTTTCTTATCCTTTAACTGGGGAAGATAGAGGGGGGGGGGGGGGGGGGGGGGGGGGGGGGGGGGGGGGGGGGGGGGGGG
>JBAKGM010000233.1:32813522-32823690 GCA_037177215.1 Asparagus racemosus
CCTCTTTAATGTGACGCCGACGTGTTATCGTGACTTGGGCCCAAGGCGGCTGTCCTATGTGGACGGAGAGATGGGTCGACCTGTCGACGCCCCTCGTACCGTTCGTGAGGGTGTTTGGTTAAGGTGGCGGTCGGCTCCCGCTCGTGGCGGAGGCTGACTAATATGGTCTTTCATGTCATTCGCAAGAAGGAGAGAGGAAGGGCCGGCTAGTATCACCTCTCGCGTGATTCCACAATGGTGGACCGACCAGTACCGCCCTTCATGTCGTCCACGAGAAGGGGGACGACCAGTACTGCCTTTCGCGTCGTCCACGAGTAGAGGGCCGACTGGCACCGTCCTTCGTGTCGTCCACGAGAAGGGGGGCGGGCTAGTACCGCCTTTCGTGTCGACCACGAGAAGGGGGCTGACTAGTACCGCCTCTCGTGCCGACCACGAGGAGGGGGCCGGCTAGTACCGCCTTTCGTGCCGACCACGAGAAGGGGGCCGACTAGTACCGCCTTTCATGTCGACTACGAGAGGGGGCCGACTAGTGCAGCAGCTCCTTTGTTTGGGTCGTGTTGAACGACCAGATGGAATAGCAGACGGGGTCAGCGCCCGAGCTGTCTGACGGAGTCCTTGCCGGTGCGCTCGGTCCGCACTTCACTATCGTCTGGGAGGGAAGCATTACTCCCTTAATCATGTGGATTATCCTCAGTGAGGGTTCAGGACCATAACACGTGTAACTACAAAATTACAGCTTGTTAATTGGTTTGTTTTGTTAGTTACTTTTTGGACTCTTTTCAATTTTTCACGAACAAATATAGAACATGCACGAACACATGCAAACACACATATGTTAGCCAAAAGGCAACAAATAAAAGTATATTCACGAACAAACACTTGCATATCACATGCGAACATGCATGCACACCCGCATACGCGCAAAAACACATGCACATACTCGAAGGTAATGAAATTCTCAAACAAACACTTGTATGGCAGAAGCTTAGAGAGATATTTCTAGTCCTGGAAAACTAACATATCCAAATCTGATCTCCTCTACCACAATCAACTGGAGAATCTTCAGGTAGTCGGTTGGATAAACAAGACACATTTTATTTTATGTGCATCTTAATGCTAAGAATGATTTAAAGATAGAGAGTAAGACTTATTTCCTTTTCCAAATTAGTTAGTTGCTACTTACACTACAATAATCTGATGAGCACCTGAATCCCCCTCCACCAGTGCAAGGTTTATTGAATGTAATATGAACAGAGACATTTGACATGCTTGTAAGAGCTGTATCAGCTGAAACAAATGCTGTAGGAGGAACTGTATCTGCAAAGTGAAAGATAATTCTGAAGTTAAGGTCTAAGAAAAATATGAAAACAAAAGTGGTTCTATAAGCTTACTTTTCTCAGTAAAATATTATCCAGTTCCTTTTACTATTTAAATATGAAGACAAAATTAGCTAGATTATCCTTAATATGCTCATACTGATTTTCAATATTCGAGGAAAAAAATGTCCCATTTATTAGGTCAATTAATTAGTGTTTTCATACAAGTTGCAGCCACTTTCATAGAAAGCCAACAATTTAAATATTAGGCAGCACCTAAAAGAAAATTAAATGCACGAACTACTTATCAAAAGGTGTATTCTAATTATGATCATATTCACGCTTTCCAAAATTAATATCTGCTTATTTCTAAAACTAAAGGACAAAAATAAGGTTCATCTTCTAGCAATCAATGAAATATTCTCATGTTGTCATACTCAACTAACAAATAACTAAATAAGACATTCCCAAGTGTTCATATTTATTGGTCATGCTAGAAAGGTGCTGAATGCGAGGTAATAGATGCCAGAGGAAATAGATTGGCATCTTAATGTTGATTAGTCATTTGCTATCAGCATTTGGATTTTTTTCCCATATCTTTTTGTCGTGTAAAATTTCCATGATAAATTATTTAATGGGTAAATGACACTAAACCCTCAAGAGCTTTGAGTGTTTTGTAGTAAACCGACAATAACTTTCAAAATTGTATTAAAACCCCAATAACAATGTCCTTTTATGTTGTTTTTTGGTTCAAATTTATGGGGGTTATCTGCAAAATGCGGAAAGTTATTGCGGTTTTTCTGCAATTCCAAAAGTTACTGAGGGTTTATTACAATTTTGAAAGTTTTTGAGGGTTTACTACGAAATGCTGAAATTTCCTGGGGGTTTAGTGTAATTTAACTATATTCAATAGATGCATGCATGGAGACATCAGAGAGTATGTTCACGGAGGTTGCATCTTATGAAGATGAATATTCAACGGAAACTTGCATAAATAAAGAAACTAAATGAGAATACAAAGGGAAGTTTCTTTACCGATAGTCCAGTTATAGCTAGCACAGTGAACTCCCAGAGATCCATTGGTGCAGACCTCAAATGTATGATCTCCATCATGCAACCCTTTATATGATACTTCTCTAGACTTACAATCTGAAGAAGGGGAGTTATCCAACTGCATTGATGTAATTATGAATATAGTTAGACACTGAGGAAGGAAACAATATGATACATGTCTATGGACAAACTAATTAATAAATATTACCTCCTAAGGTACCATAGACTGTTAATGTCAACAGTTATTCATACCTTTCATTATGACTTATCAATTAACTATCAGAAAAATGATTGCATGTCTCCTTGGAATCAAGTAAAGGAACAGCCTAATTCATGAATTCGTGAACAAAGTCATGAAACGTTATGTCGATAGAAAGTTCTATCCTTCAATTGTCAGGATACCATTTAGGTTTCAAACCTACCCGATCACAGGCCTTTAAAATCCCAGTAGCATTTCCTTAGGCCCACACTCTTTAAAATGCACCCATTAAGAGAAGCTTTTGTTTATAGTGTATTTTGGAACTAGTTACATATGTCAAAATCAATTAGTAGTGAAAATACATAACTTAGTGTTTATGGATCTTTTCCCGTTGTGCTAAGACTGACAGTTACATTTATATATGTACATAAATTTCAGGACCTTATATTGCTTTGTCTTAAGCTTTGTATCATGTGCAATTAAAAATTTAAAACAACTTAGCACTACAAGAAAATTATAGAAAGCTAGTTCTGACTTCTGCAAATTTACTAAATAGTTAGCTTGGGGGAATTTAATTACCTCACGCTCCCTTCCAACAATCCTCAGAAAATCAACTATAGCAACCTTCAAAATCTTCCCAACATTATGGATAGCAAAACTTAACCAACATTACTCATATTATCTAGTCAACCAAAAAAAAAAAAATGAAGTGGGGGAAAAAGATTAGCAAATGCCAAGACCTCCCTTTTCTATTTGAGAAAAACTCCATACAGTTGTCCCCTAACTAACCAACTATAGTAAATTAGCAAAACACATCTTACAATGGTTATGATTCTGAAAAATGCCCAAAAATAGTAAATTTATAGCGGGGGAAAAACAGAGGAGTAGAAACAATTGATTTTCAGGTGAATAATCTCAAAAAGAGACCTTTTTCGCAAAGTGCAGTCACATTCAGTTGCAGTTCTTAAAAGAGCAACAATGCCCAATAATAATTTTTTTTTTAAAACCTGAATTTAGCTCATCTAACCTTGCATGTGAAGCTACAGTCACTGCAGAGGTCCCCATTCCTCCCTTCTGAAACCTCAAACCCAAATGCAGCTGAATCCAATGATGAAACTGGCAATGGAGCTTTAACAAACTTCACATTAAAATTGTCATCAGCATGAGCTTTTAGAGAGAGAAAGATGGAGACCCAAGAGAAGAGAAGAGGCATGAGCAGCCATGGCCCTCTCTGGGCCAAACCCATCTCAGAGAAAGGCCCTTTCTTTTACCCAACCTCTCAGTTTTTGTACTTTGATTTTGGATTTGCGGAAGATGATGAAATTTCTTTTGTTGGGCCCTTTTTTGTTCTAATTTTTTTCTTGTTCTTCGAGTGAGGAGTTAGTGATAAATGGGACTGGAGCATGACAGTGGGATTGGGGTGCAGGGATTCTTTCAAAGTATTTAATGCTTTTGGGCTTATAAATAATTACTCAGCTAATTTGGGGGAGAGAGAATATATGAGAGAGGGTAAATCAATGGATGGTCGTGAAGATACCGTTAA
Source organism: Asparagus racemosus (assembly GCA_037177215.1). Lineage (NCBI taxonomy): Eukaryota > Viridiplantae > Streptophyta > Magnoliopsida > Asparagales > Asparagaceae > Asparagus > Asparagus racemosus. The sequence goes on from JBAKGM010000233.1 coordinate 32,817,634, forward strand.
GAGATAGAGCACATGAGAGCGACAGTGTAAGCTTGGAAGAAAATTATTTTTTTCTTTGGAAAGAAATTATTATTTGTTATTTCAGTTTGTTGTTTTTGTAACCTTTTGGAGAGAAACTTATGTGTGACATTATACATTGGTGGTTAAATCCTAGTTTGGCAAGGGAGTGGTCTGTTTAGTGGAATACAAATTTTATCTGAACATTCCAATCTAAACTAAATTGGATGGTTCAAATTAGCAAATACTCTGAGGATGTCCTGATAGAATTTACACTCCTGTTTACCATTACTTATTATTTATTATCATCATTGATTCGACGTCACAATTCAAATTCTTTACAGTTGAATTTTCAGCATAATCTCTTTGTTTACTTCCACTATCTCTACTCATAATTTGTCTTTGGAGTGCACACATCTAAGTACAATGAAACAAATGAAAATGAATGCTTAAGAAAATTTGTCTCTAGTATGGATTTAGTTTAGTTAAGCAGAACAAACTTCCCTCTTTAAGTTTCTAACAAGCAAAATCTTTGCTCCTCCGTAAGCACATTGCACAGCACAAATAATGCATATTCTGATATCACAAGGGCTGCCTAATTTAATCTGAACCTATAAATGCTACTTATAATAAAAAACTCAGGCAAAATGCATATTATGCTTTTGTGCTTGAAGAGGAGGTCCCTGAAAATTGAGAAATTTAATTTGATACTATTGTAAAGGCACCATCGTTTTGCCGTTGTACTCTGCAGCTCATGTGAGTTGGATCCTATGCGACATACCATGTGGTTTATTTATCAGTTGTTACCAATGTACCTTTCTAAACAACTCATAAATAATTTCATCTATTTCATTTTGGCTCTTGAATTGTCAGTTTGAGCATTGAATTTAACTATGTTGTTCCATGTTCAAACTAGTTACTTTTCACGTTACTTGGAGAAAATAGTTTGGTGGGTTTGCTCCATTACGTTATTAGCGTGCCAAAGTTATATTTATCCTTCGATTAATAGATTTGTCAAGTTGTATATTGATCTAATGGTAAACATCCCTTTGTTAACATTATAGTTTGTGACCTTTGAAGACTTGCTTTTAAAATATAAATCACTAGCGCCTGTAGACTATAATCAAATTGATGCCATAAAGTAACACATATATATATTGTGATCAAGTAAATTCATCTGCTATTAAACATGATGACAGTGAGAGAGATATCTTCAGTAACTCTCTCAAGCTTTTGAAACATAAAAATAATATGCTCTCTTCCTCAAACTTATCTTTTGTTTTTGCTTGCGGTGTGTGCTCAAAATGATCTGCATTACACATCTGTTCATTATTTTCATCTTTTCATAAAATATCATACTATTATCCATGTACCAAGTCCTGCCACCTCATATGTGGGGCTACTTACACTCAACATGGAAGCATATATCATAATACTAGTGTATAACATAATTAATAGGAGACAGAAGTACACTGAGGTCTACTAACTACTTGTTTTGATTCCAATCCACGCAAAAATTTCTAATTTTAGACCAAGGTTGATGACCAGGTCTGAATCATGCTGGGGACCTCACTAGTTAATAGAAATTCTAATATCGAAACCCAAATTGTGGGCTAAGCACATTCTAGTTTATAAAATATTATAAACTCACAATAACTTAGTTCTATCACTAAGTTCTATGTATATTTGTGCCTACTCTTCTACGAAAACTGTATCTCAGTTGTAGATGCTCTTTCCTTTCCCATGTGAGCAGCCCAATGTCTTCAACTGCTCCTAGAGGAATATTTTGATTTTAAATTGTCCATTGACCTCATATGACTAGCTGTATCAACATCTATAATAGTGTTTAGTTGGAGATTTGGGGTCCTTTCTTTCACTCAAAATTGAAAGAAAAAATGGTAAAGTACATTGAGGAATTGTTGAAACTGGTCTAAATATAAATGCAATAGATTCTAAATAAACAGGCTCATCAATGTTGTCTTCAAATATTTGATGGCAAGTCATCAAGCAAATGACGCAGCGCGGAAGTTGAAACCTCAGAATCCACCAAGGGGGTTCTTTGAATCCACAAAGAGCTTCGAGTCCATGAAGAGTATTTAAAAAAATGAATTTTTATTAATCAAAAGTTATGCCTCTAGGGCTTACATGACTCTCATTAAATAGAAATACAAATAAGACTCTTACCAAAACTAGAACTCTGCTAAAAATAGTAAAAAGAATCTTAAAATGCTACGACTTCCTAAAAAACTCCTTATGACTAGGAAAGTCCATCAGTCAAATCTGAGATCAAATCGGATTCGTTTCCTAATCAAAACAGACCCCGAAAATATTACTAAAAATAGTAAAAAATCGACAAAAACGCGAATATCTCTCAAACCGTAAGGAATTTCGCGAAATCAGCCGGAGCAAACCGAACCCTAGGGGTAGGTTTGGTTGGCTCCGTCTCGTCGAGCTGATCGATTTTCATATATTATTCGTCCAATTCCGACGTATGGTTTGAAAGTTATGGCCGTTTCTTTGTAGCACGTTATTTTCCTCGACTATGCCTGCGTTTGGGTTTGCGTCTGTCCACCTTTGCTATAAACGCATCTGCTACGTGTCCTGCATCATATATCAGTTAAATAAATTAATTTCAGCTACAAGCAAAAATATTTTCTTAAAAGTGAAATAAAGTATATAAATAACATATGAAATCCAAGTACCTTCCAGACAATCTCAAGAGATACTCCGGAATCAATGTAAACTGCTGCAACAATGGACTCCATAATCTCATCCAACACTTCTAGAGCTTTCTTCATGTTTCCTCCACGACTCATCCAGTCAATTTTGCCATGTCCTTTAGCCACAACAGCCCAGCTGAACTCCTCCGTCTATCGTTAGAGAAGAAAAATCCTAACAAAAATTTAGAATAGAGCAAAAACCTAAATGTAAATCATATGGGTAAATTTTACAAAACCCGTAAATTTGGTGGTTTTACACAAAACCCTCCATGAAAACCCTTACATTATATTTTAGAGAGTTTAACATGTTCAGTAGAAATTGAGCCCAATCAAGAATAATAAGACTTAAATAGGGGCTACGAACCAATTTAACCCAAAAGCTTCACATATTAGGTATTGGCCTTAACTTGTATTTAAACCAATCAACTTTTCTCATCTTTCCAATGTGAAACTATCCCACCAATCTTCCCTTCATTTGTAAGTATAATTTCATCATCCACGAAGCCTTCATTGACTTAGTCTGAATCGGCAACTAGAGAGAGGTGACATGACTACTCATCAACATCCTTAAGATCTGCAACCATACGTCGCCTAAACATACCATTGCGACTCGCGTAGGCAGATCAATGACACCATCTCATGTCTGTGTTTAACTAAACATTTCCGTCTGCAATCGTTCTCTCGCCACTTGTGATCTTCACATTGGGCATTACTTTTCGTGGGCCATTACATTGGCTCTCATACTAGTTAGGGAGGCCAAATCGGGAATAATGTGCTTAAAATAGGAGCTAGAAGTCAATTTAACTAAAAAGTTTTCACTAATAGGTATTTGGTCCGAACTATATTTAAGCACATAAACTCTCTCTCAACCTGTTCAATGTGTAGTTGTGGATTTCTATACTAATATATAAATATCTCAAGAATCTCCCATTTCATTTATGAGTATAGCTCGTCATCCACAGAAGCCACAAACTCTAATCTGACTTGGTCTAAACCAACAAAAGGTGACATGGCTACTCAACATCAGGAATGGTTATTTTGTGCGAACTGACAAAACTTTGGAGAAGGTTCTTTGCAAAACCAACCAACCACCCACCCACCCACCCCCCCCCCCCCCGGGGGGGGGGGGGGGCAAAAAAAATTTGTATATCATAGTTCTTTTCAACTGCATCAAAGCTCCGAAATTTTGGAGGGAAAAAGAAAATTCTTTGAGGTTTATTACACTTTTACAGTCTAACATAACTATATTAAAATTTGAGGTTAAAATTTTATAATGTAATAATAGCCCTGAAATTGTCATGTGTTAACTGAAAAGAACCTTCATTTGCAGAAATTGGCGTGTGGATAAGGAGTGGATGTCTCTCACGGTGATTTGGAGCACTGGACTGATTCTCAAAAGCCAAAAGCAGCATGTGCAAAGCTCATATCCAGTCTTGGCTTTGCTGGCAGTGGTGGTTGATTAATTTAATTATGTTATTATTATATAATAATAATGATGAACATAATGACTCATTTTTTTACAACGCGATAAAAAAGAATTTCGAAGATTTTGAGAAGAGAGATATCTTACGGGTATATTTCTCGGGACCGAAGAATTTTTTTTCTCGTTAATTTTTTTTTTCGTGTAAGCTTCTATTTTGTGTTGGATCGTGCAAGTGTACATGATATCACTAATTTAGATAAGTAGAACTGTCTTCTCTCGCATTAGTAATAAGGTTGAACTTTAACCCACCATGAGCGACCCGTATGGTTAGAAGGTTCCAGTAAGGCTCCCACAGTTTTTGGTCTAATTCCGGACTGAGTTATCAAGATAAAAAAGTAATAATAAGGTTGGACTTCCAATTTTGATTGCAATCAGATATTATTAGACTGTTGATGAACAACTTTGTTCAAGATTTGTTTCAAAGATACTAATTCTTGTACATTTTGTTAGCTTTAGTAAGTATCCAAGTCCTTAAACATTAGCCACCTCTATGGTACTTCTATTTGTTTTCAAAATAGACTCCAAAGTTCCTGTTCTTCAAACTTTTTTTTGTTTTTTTTTTCGGGTGCATTAATCAGTTTAGGCGTGAAGCAGTTATCCAATTGTCAATGGAGATTCCCCACAATTTGGTCAAGTGTCACTTTCGCTGTGGCATTCTCATCTCCAGCAAATTGTAGGGTGGACCTCAGACTCTTAATTCACGAAATGGCCAGTGACAGCGAGTCATTGACAACTTAGACGAAATTTTAATCTTTATCTATTATATACTTTACTCTCCTTTTCACGGGGGTAAAAAAGATAAAATCTGAAAAGAGTTAATTGCGCATAGACCTTTTGTAGTCCCCGCTGGTTTTATTCTTGCATATTGACGCTGAGTAAATTTTCTTTTTGAATCTCTTACCCTCAAGAGGGTCTGTTTGTCAAAAAAGAAAAAACAACTGTTTTGTTTCGCAGAGAATAAGAGAGTCAAAATATTCAACTTATGGGCCTATCTGCAAACATAAAACTAGAGGATAGTAAGTTCAGAACAATGATACTACGTATCTCAAACCATCAGCCAACCTATCACGAGTGACTGAATGGTTGGGAGGTTTCAATATGACTCTCACGGTGTTAGTTTTGATTCTAGACTGGGTTATAAAAAAAAAAGGGAAAATTGTGTCAAGGCCTTAAAAGTAGAAACTTCATGTGTCCGGGCCCCTCCAACTTTGCCCCATGTGTTTCAGCCTTCAACAGTGCTCCAATTTGTGTCTCACCCTTTTTTTAGTCATCATTGCCTTGACACAATTTTCCCTTATTATAAACATAATTTGCCAATCACTTTTTTGATATACGGGGTTGCTCTTTTTTTTCAGTTTTTTTTTTTTTTTTTGGGATAAAAAGGACTAGATCATTGGTTGATTTTTTGTCATTGCAAACATTCATTTTGTTGAGCTTTATGACTCATCAGAAGGAAACCAAAGGACATGAACTCTTGAAACAGTGTGATTAATTTGTAAGAACAATGAGAAGTTGACCATTAAAAAAGGATGCACTTGAACTAGAATGACAGTTAACTAATTAATCATTGGATGAACATTCTCCTATAATTCAAGACTCTTAAAAAGCACATGGGACACTCATGGACACCTATCTAGTTCACTCTCTGTTCCATTCGGAGGCTTCTAAGATCTAACTGTCTTCTTCCTGGCTTTCTATAATTTTGTTTTGAATTCTTCTCGAAAAATATTAAATCCAGATTGTAAATCAATTGGCATTCATTTGGCCGATGTATTTTTTTTTTTGGGAAAATTGTGTCAAGGCCCCAAAAGTAGAAACTTCATGTGACCGGGCCCCTCCAACTTTGCCCCATGTGTT
>JBAKGM010000233.1:32823790-32850484 GCA_037177215.1 Asparagus racemosus
ATTATTCGTCCAATTCCGACGTACGGTTTGAAAGTTATGGCCGTTTCTTTGTAGCACGTTATTTTCCTCGACCATGCACGCGTTTGGGTTTACGACTGTCCGTCTTTGCTATAAACGTATCTGTCACGTGTCCTACATCAGCAAATACTTCCGATGAACGTAAAAATTATGTGGTGACAGTTGAGAAAGATACTTGTGATGTTGCATTTCACAAAATAATAGCTTCTAAAGCTCTTATCTCTGTCCTAAAAATAAGAGAAAGCTGATTTATCATTAAAATTTTGGTTAAACTCTATTTATTTGCATTATCCCTTCCAATCTTATTTATGGCCAGTTGCGAACTAATTCAATGGTCTACGACTGTGATCCTAGCTTTCCATTTTAAGGCTGAGAATTGAAATATTTGTCCCACAAGCTGATTCTTCGCATGCACAGAGCCTCATTGTTCTCATTTGGACTCATTAGGATTCCATTTTTCTCATTTTTGGGGGTTATTATTCAGTGGACTGCATTTTTCTTCATCTCTTCACATGTTAATCATAAATTTCGCTGTACAAGAAAAATTATTTGTAGTGGTTGTATACACGTGTCAGGTCTCTGCCAAAATAATTGCAAATGGACAAAAACAGTAAGCTTTTAGATAGAATATTTGAGATAGAAGAAGAAAAGGAAGAAAAAGATAGACGACAAAAACAATTAATAAATTTGTTCTGATAAAAAAAAATTGTAAGGCTACTTTATCATTTTCTGTAGCGTGCAACCTTTGAATTAGGAAATATAAGTACATTTACATTTTGTAGGAAAAAAGCAAGATAAATTTTGCAATCAATTTAGAGCATGTTTGGAAATTAATCAAAGTCGCTTATAAGCCACTTTTATGGCTTATAAACCACTGCAACATGGTTGACAAACACCTTTTTTGGCTTATAAGCCCAAAAAATATAAGATAGGGTAACCCGGTTTATTTTTTGGTGGTTTATAAGCCACATAGTTTGATCAAGTAAAAGACCACGATACCCCTTAACATTTAAGAAAATTCAAAAGCTCTCTATTATCTATCTCCAACCATTTTTTGGTCATTTTGACAGCAAAGGTGGGATTATAAGCAACATTTGTCAAAACATTCTACTATTGAATATGAATATGGATCATAATCCATTAAGTTTACTAAACACTTTGGATTACTAGTAAAGTAGGCACGTGCAATGCACGTGCCGATTTCATCTTGGTGTTTTTGCAAATAGTATCGCAAATCTTATATATACACAAACTAAAGTACATATGTCACATATACAAAAGCTACATTTACAAAAGTAGTATGTACATAAGTTTTATGTGCAACTTTGACAATAATTTTATGTTACTACATTTTAAAATCTAGACAATGACTAAGATTTTTCAAATTACTACATATTATCATATGTTTTATTCAGGATATAATTGCACATAACTCTCGTAGTTCATTTATTGGCACTTAAACCGTTGAGGGGTTTTAACTAAAATGAAAGTGTAGGTATACATTAAAAAAAAGGTTATTTGCACTTTAAATCAAAGTTTCAAACATTTTTTTATTTTTAATTTGAGACCCTAAAGTTCTATGGTGACTTTTGATACCTTTTATAACCTCAACTATGTTTCTCCATTTTCCAAAACTCAAAACTTAAAATTTGATAACAAATTTTTTCTCCTCATTACCTTTTGTATATTAATATAATTGAATTAAACTAACAATTAATTTTTATTTGCATTTTGGATTATCAAACTATAAAAGAAAATTTCAGGGTATTAGAAGAGAAATTAATGCCTTTTTTATGGCATGATTCTTACTTCAATTACTCGGTCAGTTTTGTCATGCAGTTAGATAAAACACTAGTTTCTTGAACAAATATTCTTAAAAATAGATTAATTCACGAGACTTAGAAATATTATTTTGTTTTTCTTTATCTAGAGTTAAAAATAAATAGTCATCAAATGAATCTTTTGAAAATTAATATTTAATCACTCTTCATTAATACATCTGAATCATATTTTAAGAGCCATGCCTCCGCTTGGTAAAATGTGTAGGCGGAGGCGAGTATAATGATCATATTGATAGGAGTAAAAAAAGAGCAAAAAAGGTTCTCGGTCAGAAATAAAGTCCAACATTAGTAAGATCAAACAAGGAGTACAACTTAATTAATCAAATAAATTACACAGTGGCAAGGAATTCATTGCAATAAATTAGGAAATAAATCAATTGAGTAGTGATGACTCATTATGACCTGACTGTTTTATGAGTGATAGCATCAAAATAATAGAAGAAGAGTAGTACACTTAGCATTTTTCTAAATCAATTAACTTTCTTCTATATATTAAGCAGCATCAATCAACGAGAGTACTCCAAGATAGGTAAGATCAAACGAGGAGCATGCATCTAAAATACCTTATTATTTTTACTCAACCTCATATTTGTATATCTAATCTCGCCTTCTTTTTTTTCTAATCTCGCCTTCTTTTTTTTCTTGATGCATCTAAAATACCTTATTATTTTTACTCAACCTCATGTTTTGGCTAAGCACATGAAGTTGCCGCTTATATCACATGCAAAGGACATTACTGCCCTTACAAACCAAGGGAATCTTTAACCTGTTGGTTATCAAGCAAGGTTAATATGGACATTTGTGTTAGAAAGTGCGAGAACAAAAAAAAAAAAAAGGATCGAACTCCCAACTCTGATTGAAGGAATGTCGGATGCTACCAATTGGGCTAAACTAGCTTATGATCCACTTAATAATTACTTTTGATTTCTACTATCAAAGTATTACATGACACAAAAAAAATAGGCAGCTCTCAGACTCCTCTTTTTATATAGGGAGTGATATCTACTTAAATTATAAACTATTTGTAAATTATAAGATAAGTAAATTATAATTTAAAGTTGCCAAATATGACCCCTAATGAGTGTGAAGGCCGCATCCCCCTAACATAAGGGGGAAAAAAATCCTACATTAAAATAATATTTCTTATTTAAAATAGGAAACCATCCATACCTACATTTTCTTATATGATAAATTATGTAGCTTTAACACCTATTGTTTTTCAACCAAACGATTATTTGCTTTGAAAATACATTTTCCATAATAAAATTGCAAAATTTTACAATATTCGAATTTTGGTAACTTGGGTTTCTGCTGCTGCCACATATACTTCCTGCAAGTAGGGTTGGGTGTGGGCTGGGTCGACCCGTGGGCTAACCCGGCCCAACCCGCCATGGGTCACGATACAGCTCAGCCTATAGTGGGCCGAGCTCGACCTAGCCCATGATATACCTAGGTCACAGGTCGAGCCGGGTCTAGCTCCATACTTAGGGTCAGAAAAGTAGACCCGACCCACACTGACCCGTCCCCCACCTGACCCAGCCCGTCCTGACCCATGATATATTATTTGATTAGTCTATTTGTTCCTATAACCCTTTGGGTTTTCAACTAGCTACAAACAAAACCAAAAGACCATATGTCTTTGACTCGTGGGCATTTTTGCCCATTGAGAAACAAAACAGCGATCTTTAAGCTCGTTGCTGTCAACTTGGAAGGATTCAGCGATCTTTAAGCTCGTTGCTGTCCACTTGGAAGGATTAAAAAGTTTAATACAAATTTAATAGTTTAATATAAGTTTAAATTACTAAAAAGTAAATTAGAAATTATTTTATAATTGTAAATATAAGTTTTATATAATTAATTAAAAAGGTAAAAAAAGGAAAAGAAAGTTGGGACGTAAAATTCATGGACACACGGGACAGGTCAGACTCGACTCACACCTAGGCAAGTCGTAGACCAGTCTGAATCCAATCTCAGACCCATGATCAGAAAAGTAGATCCAAATTACTCTAATCCGGTCGGGCCCGGGTCACGCCTAGCCCCACCTTGAACCCGACAGGCCGGGTCACAGGCCTAAACTAGTCCGGCCCACCCCCACCCCTACCTGCAAGTTACTTTTGAAGCAATCCAAACAGCCCCATAAAGCAGTAACAAAAGATTTTCTCGGAGATAAATTTTCAAAGCAGAATAGTTACCAAAGAAATGATTATACAAACCTCTAAGCTCTTAAATTATCAATACATCCTTTATGAAAGCCTAGCCAACAAATTATAGTACTGCAATAACTTAAGAGTCGGACTGAGCATAAGCGTCATAAGGAGAACTTCGCAATGACATCATGACTTACTATCCATAGCATGGAGTTCCAATAAACGTGAACAAACAGCACCACTCACTAGCAGAAAGAAATCACCTTCTGCATTATGCGTACAACATTATTAGTTCTGCAATAGGCTGTTGAGCTCTAGTAGTAGACTCTAAACAAAGCTGTAGCAGGCTAGCATCTATGTCCTCACTGAGCCCCTTGCATCCCTTCATCGTCTCCTAGAAGGCTGTTCAAAGAAAACTGTTATAAAAGGGAAGAAAAATCTTGCAAAAAGAAATTACAATATACAAAAATGTTAACGAAAGCAAGACGTGTTTTAGTCATTACATCGAAGTCCTTAGATGCATCCTTCAACTGCTCTGCTAACCCTTCCTTGGCCTCCCGCACTGCAAAAGAAACATTCCACAACGCAAATTATTATCCTTTGTTTTTATACAGCGACAGCCAAACGATTAAAATCCAGTGGGCAAAGATCTAAATGGCTCCACGGCATCTGAAAATTTTAACAACTTACTCTTTGCAGAAAAATTCTCTAAGTTTTTCGATGTCCTGACAGCGAACCTTTGAAATGCATGGCTGAGTCAAAGGAATAGTAAAATATTCAGCAAGACTGAACAAGAACAATAAAAAAAGTTATGCCAATCTACTACAAGGTAAAGCTTTAGATGAGAACTGCTTGATCATAATTTAAATAAATAAATAAACGACCACATCTCTGGTTGCATAAATAACGTTACAAAAATCTAGAATTGTCAGTGATTCAGCTTTACTTTCACTTAGAATATCAGGCACGGGTATTAAGATTTTAGGTTGGGTTTATCTAAGAAGGATTTGGTAAAGGTAGGTTTACCTTAGTAGGATTGGATAAAAGCAAATTCACACACAAACCTAATAAGCTTGCAAGGGTAATCAACACCAAACCCAACCCAATAACTTGAATGCATGTGAAATTACCATCCAAATCTGACGGGTAAGATTAGCGGCCTCCATGGCCACCCTTAATCCTCGAAAAGTAAACACATAATTATGCACAACTATCAACAGAACTGTATTCATGAAAAAGCAAATTAATCTAAGTATAATTTGTATACACACATTAGTGACATGTATTTTTATTAAAATAATATACATATACATGACATAGGAAAGTAATCAACCAACCAAAGTCGAACTTAATTATCTCATTCAGTTTGTTGATGGATGCTCTTTGAGCGGGCTAAACAAACATAAGTCTTGTAAAACTCCCTCCCAGGAAGGCCACGACACCTGAGTTTAGGAAAGGGAATTAGAAATTGGGCTTCCGCTTACATATGATTCAACAAGAAACTGCATAACGGACTCCATTTTGCATTGAAAACTATGTTTGCTATACAAAATCAATATTAAAATTAGAAGGGGGAAAAAAGATGGAATGGGTCCGTAACCGTATCTATTAGGATACGGATATCATTACTTAAATCTATAACTGATAGGATGTGAATACTAATAAGGTTTTATAGTGAAATATCTGGATCCGTATCTCAAATATCCGAAAACATATTAGTTATATTGTCACGATAGTTTTAATCCTTAGATTTTGGATTTGAGGTTAATTTTGATGATGAAGTCTAATCTTAGCTTTTCAGATATAATGAACATATTAATGAACTCTTTTATATCACATGAATTATATTTTTTTAAGACTATCTAGTTTTCTCATATCCGTTTTGTATCCGCATGCATATCCGCTTATATATCCGCATGTATATCCAAATCCGTATCCGATTTTAGCGGGTATGGATATGAATTTTCCTTGCTGAGGTATATCCGTATCCGTATCCGAGATGGGTAAGCGGGTATGGATATGATAAGTATCACATCCGAGCCATATCCGGACTGAATGCACCCCTAAATGGGAATGATTAATTAATTCCTAAGTATATTTCCTTCATACTTCATTGGTTGGGTTTAAACGAAATTGAAATTTGGAGAGGCAGAGAGAGGAATACAAGGGTAAAAAGAAGCATAAAAGGAATAAAAGGCTATTAAAGTCCTCATCCCCTTGTCCTTATGCAAGGTGAATTTTGATTTGGGTACAAGACAAGACTATACACAAAAGACATGCATTACATACCCTACAAATATTATAAAAATGACACAGAAAGCTAGCAGATGGATGTGGAGAACGAATGTGGTTGAATCAACACCAACAATCACCCAACAATCACGTAGAATAGGAAGATACGTGGGGCATAATTATCACAATAATATATCTTCAGGGAACAAGTCTATATGAAAACAACTTCATGGATAACCAGATTCGAAGGAAAAGAAATGCAGTAAGAAATAGAACAATTATGTATCCAAGTTCCTTAATTTCTATGAATGGAAAGAACCGCAATTCTAGAATGTAGAAGAAAGAAGAGAGAACCACAAAGTGACACCATGACAATTGCTTCAAGGAACGAGCCAAACAGGCATGGAACAGCCTGCTGACTAGATTGCCAAGCTTAAATAAAATAAAAGAAAATCCTGTTCACCAGATATAAATTATTTGCTCAATCAAAGAATCAATAAAAAATGCAAAGGAATTTTCTATTAAGCTCCTAAGCCCTTTCTTGTGCTTTTCAGAATACTACTTTCAACAACTTTCATTTTGAATAAAAGTCCTGAGCCTTAACCAAGAAAGAAAAGCTAACCTGAGGGAAAATATAACACGACTGAGACTAAAAAAACATAAAACTTTAAGGGTCAGTTTGGCAAATTGCACAAACCTGGGCCATGACTGGTCCTGGCCCAGTTTTGTGCTAAACTGGTTTTCATTTGGACCAACCCTCCCTTGGTCCAAATGAAAACTAGTTTAGTGTCACTATTTGGGCTTAAAAAATGGGGCCAGATCTGAACTCAAAAATTTGACAAACAAGAAACAATACAAAATTGGGCCAGGTTCAGTCCTGGCCCAATTTTATTAAAATAGCCAAACGCACCCTAAAATGAAGCCAGGATCATACTCAAAAGTACCATTTCTTTCTTCAAATCATTGCTTCCATAAAAAGATCCTTTTTTCAGGTTGACTTATCGGATGTATCCCCAAATAAAGATTCTAATGTGCACAACCACTTCTTATAGTCTGGTACACAAATCCAAAATTTTGAACTAGATAATATAAGAAAAAATGGCTTTACAGAAGGAAGGCCACACATGCGAGCGTAAATTCATTATCCAAGTAGTCTCTCATCAGAAAGGGTAAATGGAATTGAAATTTTATGCAAATGCTCTATTTCATCTTATATATTCATTTAAAATCTCATATATTGATTTAATACTCTCAAGTCCTTAGAAGTTTACCCCCCCCCCCCCCCAAAAAAAGTTCCTTAGAAGCCCAAATTGTATTTTACTTGCACACACTTTTTCAGGGTTCTTTTTCCAAAGTTTATTTACATGAGTTTGTCTTCAGCTAACATTACGAACATAAAAAGTGATTTCACATCCTTACAATTTGCAATTAGCAAGTGCTAAAGTAATGCATGATGTTAAGTTGAATGATGATATACTCTTATAAATTCATGCAACAAGTGCTGACAGTAGTTTAAAGTATTGCAACATACAATATCCAAAAATGAGATCCATAAATTAAGTTCTGGTCCAAAATTCTGGACTGAATCAGATATGGGTCAGATTCCATAACAAGAAATTATTTACCCCAAAATTTTGGGAGCGGTTAAGTGGATTAAATTCAGATCTAGAATATTATATCCAAGTCAGGTTCATCATTCCTGGTTGGAGCCAATCTGAAACCCAACACCTGACTCAATATGATTTTATCATTTAATTGAGGTGGAGTGTGTGTGATTCTGCTCTTATTGGGATCATGATGCATTTCAATATCTTTATATTTTTTAATAGTTCTGAGTACTTATATTTTTGTTTAGGGTGAATTACAGGAAACCCACTTCACCTATACCCAGTTTTTCAAGAGACCCATTGACAACTTATGATTCCTACCCTTAAAATTTGTGTAAATGCCTGACCAGAGGAAGTATGCACAAGAAGGGCATGGCATAAATCCCGACTTGCCAGAAAAGTCCAGCTCATTAGCTACTGAACTACCAAAACTCATGCAACAAACGGAGAACTCACAAAAAGTTCTCCTAGACTGGTTAAGAGTCTATTCATATATACAACAAAATACCAGAGGTCAATGATGCCCCAATTCCAAAATCATGAGCTTTTCATCCTTGCTTCCCGTTAAATGCAAGTGTCACTTTACACTTCAATAATAAGTTAATAAAAATTTCTCTGGGAATGACAGTCATAATTTCTAGGCATAAATCCTAATAACATCTTTGTATAACCACCAAATTAAAACCAAATTGAAATACCATATTACATCGTGATTCACAGGTCTCCTCGTCCTCAATTAACTTTAAGGAAAAGGTTCCATGATTGCATTCAGATATGCGCTCAGAATTTCTGTAACATTATGAAGCATTCTCTAACCGCTAATATGTGAGAAAGAAAACGAAGATGTTGAGAGAGATTATTACTATTGCTTTCAGGGAATAAGCCAGTCAGGCAAGGCAAAAAAAAAACGCTTACCCAAAAAAAAAACTTCTTTAAAATGTGATCTTAAAGTAAATATTTCATATATACCACAGAACAGACCAGATTTAGAGGAATTGGTTAACAATGTGATCTTACTCTAAATATTTCATGTTATAGTAAGCATATCTACAAATCACAGAACTGTCTACGACTAATGAGTAACAAAGTAAAGAAACTTCGAATAGCTTAATATAAACTACATAGATTTTCAATTTTTGTTATCTCCTTTTTTATCAATAACCAGAAAGATGTCTCCTTTTATACATGGTTTGATGTTTTGAGATAAGATAATAATGTTAGATAACTTCCCACTATTTAGTTATCTTTTAGTGGCCCACGTATTTAAATTATGTATGCTTATTAAAGTTTAATAATATTAAAGCTAATTTCCTATTGGTCAGTTAGTTGAGGTTGTTAAAATAACTCCCACGTTGATGGAACGTGGAGATATAGGAAATCTATATCTCAAGGCTTGGTCCTCTCTCTGCCAATAAGTTTTTACGATATTTTCTCCATCAAAATTTTCGTAACAAGAATTGGAAAAGGCTAAGAGAGAGAAATCAAAGTCTTCACAATCTTCTCACCGGGATACTAATCATGGATCAAGGTACGCTTCCCTTATTGATTATTTTATGATATTGTGAAAATCATATTGTTCTAAGATCCTGCTATCATGATGTTCGTTTGAAACTTTGAATTTAATATTGTTAAATCAAAGTTAATTGTTTTTCTTACATACTTTATTTAATCCGATGGGAATATGTACAGTGAGGCAATGATATAATAGAAATATGCGTTGTGTATACGTAGCGATAGATAATCAAGCCATATATAACTATACTAGATGTGAAACACTTTTCCAAGAAATCCATCAAAAATCTAAAAGAAAAAAGTAATTAAGATGCGATTTTATTAGAAATCAAGTCTCCTAAAAGATAGTTGCAAACTATCTTGACCCAAGTCCAAGTATTCTAATTTGTTTAAAATTAAGGAAAAACACAAAATCTTTTAATGGAGGTTAATTTATGTTGTACTATGA
The DNA here is from genome assembly GCA_037177215.1 of Asparagus racemosus. Classification (NCBI taxonomy): domain Eukaryota; kingdom Viridiplantae; phylum Streptophyta; class Magnoliopsida; order Asparagales; family Asparagaceae; genus Asparagus; species Asparagus racemosus. The sequence continues at coordinate 32,833,596 of JBAKGM010000233.1, forward strand.
TATGAAGCCTTCTTTTGCTGTCATATTTCTCCCCAAGTGGGAACTAAGATTAGGATTAGGGTGAGGGTTTTGGGAGGAGGTGGTGGTCATGGAGCGGCGGTGGAGTTTGAGGTGGGAATCTAGAGAGAATTGAGGAGGGAAGGAGAAGAGGAGCATGAGGAGGCTAAGGTTAAGATTTGGTTAGGATTTAGGGAGAAAGGGGATGGAGAAACAAGAAGATGGTGAGGGTGATATGGACATTTCAGGGGTGAACAGTAAAAAAGTGTTAATTGGAAATATATATGCAAGTAAATGTAGTTTTATAATAATTTTTTTAAAGATGGTAAGTATTAATTTAAGTATAAGTAAAGATGGTTTTGATATGAAACCCTTAACTTTATTTTGCAACGTTATCTCTATGCCCATAACCTAGTGATCTAAATAGTCCATTTCATTGTTGCTACTTATCTCTGTGCAAGGTGAAGAAGAGTACTATATTTTGTTGTGTAAAAGAAAAATAAAAAAAAACGTGAAGCACGTATAGTCACAATCACAAACACACACACACCCCCCAAAAAAAATAAAAAATAAAAAAAGTTGAAAGCAAATCACATGCCTTTTGGATAATGATAAATGGTTGTCTTTAACTTGAAGAAAGAAAATTTCTAAAATATCTCGTTAGATACGCTCCTTTTCGCAGGGAAAAAAATTAGAACTAAAATAAAATAACAGACGGGATTAGAATTCAAGAAATCCCAATATATTTCATCTGGCTCATGTTGGTGAATAGCTCAATGCTCTCACTCTTGGATTTGAACAAAAATAAATCAATATCCGTGTGAACACACACACACGCAAACTTGTCACATAAACCAATTGATAGCAATTTTACTCATGATTGAATCCAGAATGGTTTTTCTCTAAACAACAAAGGAATAGATGTTTTGGCTGCTGGGTTTGGTTCAACCAAAAATCCTCACCGTACAAGTGGGCCTTAGGCCCAAATATTTACTCTATCATGAGATAAAGACTTGAGATAATTGACAACTAACCTAAGCCCGACCCAATCAATCATTGCCTTAGGCTAACTTTAGCCCTCACATGAAGGGGGGCCTCCTTTGCTTTGTAGCGTCCTTTTAAAGAAATATTGGCACCGGTCAAAAATCAAAACGCACTCGTACTTTGGAAAAACAAGTGTACGGAGATTTATACATTATGGATCATGATTTCTCCTTGATCATACAAATTAAGGTCTTTCTTAGGTGTAATTTAAATTGGTTTTAATTTCTGTATTTGTAGGGAATTTTATATGAGCTAAGTAGGAATTTCATACAATGAAATACTTTCATTATGTTCATTCTCCTACATATTGACATTTTCTTGCTAGTCAGAATCCTATCAAACACCCCACTAGCTACATGCAGACTATTCTAAGAGGATTCATATTATTTTCTCATGAGGAAAATCTTACGTTACAATGATGTAGCCCTTTAATCAAACAATTTAAGCTTTGCAATCGACTACTATGCATCTGGTGGCTCTTATGTCCCAAGTTTTGTATTGAACCATGCGAAGTTATGATAAAGATCAATTATATTATATTTACTTTCTAATAGGATGTAATGAAAGAATAGACATATTTGAAGGTGCAATGGAGATTTTGGAAAGTGGTACGTCAACATAAAATAATCATGATATGAGAGATTATAATTTCTTTGGTAACTTGTAGAGATTTCACATCTTGAATGAATGTAAGACAACATAACGCAGGTGATATTTCCTTGGCTAGCCTCTTTCCTCTGGCCTATAATCTAGCCATATCCAAATAAGTATCGGTGACATTACAGGGACGGTTACATGAAGGGAGATGGTCTTGGAAGCCTCAAATACGTAGAGCTATTGATATAGCAGAGCGCCGACAAGTTGGGGCTCTCAAATATCTTTCTGCATTGTCCCTCAAACCTACACAAGTCTATGACCAAGTTATTTGGGCTTTTGATAGTTCAAGGGACTTCTCAGTCAAATCCCTATATTCCTTTCTTATCAATGGAGGACAGACCAGTTCGTACTATGGTATCATTTGGGAAAAAATTTCTTTCTAGTGAAAATTTTCCTTTGGCTTCTTTCATTTGTCAAACTTTAAATTAAGGACAATTGGACTAAAAAAGGTTGGACAAGGGACCCTTTGTGTTCTATCTATGAGCAAGAACCTGAGTCACATAATCATCTTTTATTCAATGCTACTTTGCTAAACAAGTGTGGGGTTTTTTTCCTGCCAAAGCTTGGCTTGATTATCTTACCACAGGCAACATATCACCTTTTTTCTATGTGCAATGATAATTCTATGAAAATGAAGGCTTCAAATTTATGGCGTATGTTTTTCCTACAATATGTTGGTGTATCTACAAAGCACGCATCAACTTGATTTTTTGTGGAGAGACCCTGAGGCTGGAAAGATGGCATCTAATCTGGCTCACTTTCTCATCTTCTAGCTAGTAAATTCGAACAAAAGGCAGGTGGAAAAAGCTGAAGAACATCATCAATGAAAAGGGAGTTGGAGATATTATTTTTTCAAGTGGAGATAGCACGGACAGAATGTGAAGCCCTGAGTTTGTTTATAAGATGTGAATAATATTTTGATTTTTCTTTCATGTTTATGATATTCTAAGGTGCTGTTTGGTTAGCTACTGAGCTAGGCATGTTAGCTCATAATGTTTTTGAACTCTTGGTTTTCCTCTTCCCTAATAATGTATATGGGTTTTTGTTCAAATTGCCTTTCAATTGTTCTAATGGAATGTTGTAAAGAGTGACGACAAAGATCCGCTCCTCTTTCTAATTTTTATTTTACAGGTTGGACTACAATTTGTAAAAACTAATATAAACTAATAGGGGACTTATATAATATATCTATAGGGCATCTCGCCCTATATTTACTTTTAAAAAAAAGGCAACATATAGCCATAAAACATATAGCCAAGGGCTTTCTCAGTTATCTAACTAAAAATATATTTTGACCAAAACTCCAAAGAGAAAAAAATTAAGGATACAAATATCGCTGATATAAATGAATAAATGTATGATTTGTTTACAAATATTTTTTAGAAAGATACCATTTATATGGTTAAATTCTATAGATGAAAAAAAATATGCTTAACTTATAGTATGAGATTGTTAGTTCCACATTGCCTAATTGCAAGCATTTCACTCTATTTATAATAACATAAGTGTTTTATAAGGTATAACAAAGTTGTTAGAATGCACATATTTGCTATTGTGCTAGGTGTGGGCACGAGTGAGTGGGCTCAAGTGTGCAGGCTCGAAGGTGTGGGTTCGAGAGCGTGAGCCGTGCACTATCGATGCGTGCGCTAGTACATGCTCATTTTACATGTGCTAAATTGAGCTGGCCTACACATTACAAACGTTACAAGGCTTGAATGACAGTCAATGCTGGTTAATGCTCATTACTGATATTCAAAGCCTTGCCTTACCACTCAACTCACTAGAACTCTATAAATTGAGCATCCTCTATTTATTTGAAACACAATGAAAATCAAAATCAAACTCCTCTCTTGATTTTCTTCCTCAATCCTCTGATACTTGTTCCTTGCAGATTTTAGAGAGTTCGATGAATTGAAGTAGCAATCATTCTGTTTGATAGAAGAGTGTACTTCTGGAAATTGCAGTCATATTATTATCAGAAGTACTGTGCAGACCCAACGCAGTAGTAGGTGTTGCATAGTTTCTTCAAGGCTAGTCCTCGTTTTAGAGGGTGATTCGATTTTTTGTAAAGTATTTCTCTCTTAATTTTACTATCATGGTAATCTTATTGGTGCTTTGTTTTTTTTATTTTTCTTGCTATGTAGTTTATTTTGCTTTGGTGAATCTGTAAGGATTTGACATATCTTGCTTATTTCCTAACAATTGCTCTGGATTGGTGTTCAACAAGCACAACATGTTTTTGATTCTTATGCTCTTCTTCTTTGGCTATGACAATCATTAAGTCATAGAGATTTATCTTTTTCTTTCGATGCTTAAGAGACATACAAAAGCTCTCCCAAGATTGAGGCATCTTGATGATTATCATGAAAATAGAATTTTTAAAGATATGATAAATAGTCTACTTTAAAGGCTTGCTATATTCTGAATAGAGTCTATTTAAAACATAAAGAAAGGTCCACCGATTAGCCTTTGGTTAACATGATTATGACTGAGCTTACTGATTCTGTTGAAATGTTTATTTCTGTTAACTCTGGATTACTATCTATTTATGAACCCAATTAGTGGTTAGTAGACATTGGGCAAGTGTATATATTTATATTGTTAAATTATTGTTTGTGTCTTACCAACCTACACATGGAAATACTGTGAAGATAGGAAACTTATCTATAGCCAAGTTGTTAGGATATGGATGTGTAGATCTGAAGTTTTCTTTGGGGCTAGTCTTGTCGTTACATAGGGTGCACCATGCTCCTACTGTTTGTCGTAACATCATTAGTGGTTCATGTTTAGTTAGGAAGGGTTATGAGTTTTCTTTTAAATGTATTAAAATAGCTATGCTACATTTTGGATCTTTTATTTTCAAAGGTTATGATTATGATGGAATGTATAAGGTTAGAGCAGAATATGTTTCTAGTTATAAATTGAATAAACTTTCTATTTCTGATTATCCTGTTAGTAATTCAATTGAATGATCTAAAATTTAGCATAAATGTCTTGATTATGTTAACTTCAATTCTATAAAAAGAATAATGAATTTAAATTTGATTCCTAAACACTCTATAGATCACAACAAAAAGTATCAAGTATGTGTGGCAACTAAACAAATAAGAAAATTGTTTCATCCTATTGATAGGAATTCAGAATTACTTGGTTTAGTTCATATTGACATTTGTGAATTCAATGATGTTTTGACCAAAGATATGAAGAAATACTTTATCACCTTTATAGATGATTATAGCAAATATTGTTATATTTACTTGCTTAAGATCAAAGATGACGTTCAAGAAAATTTATAACTTTCAAGAATAAAGCTGAAAATCAAACTGGTAAGAAACTTAAAAGGTTAAGATCAGATAGAGGAGGAGAATATACCTTGAACTAGTTTACTCTTCTATGTCAATATTTTGACATAATGCTTGAGAAAACTGCTCCTTATTCTCCTCAGTCTAATAATATTTCAGAAAAAATAGAACCTTAAAAGATATGATAGATAGTCTACTTGAAAGTTCTAGACTTACTAAGTATATGTGGGGAGAGGCTTTAAATACGGATTACCATATTCTGAATAGAGTGTCTCAGAAATATATGGACCATTTGAACTTTGAAGACGTCAAAAGACTAGCTTGAAATACCTCAATGTGTGGGGGTATCTTGTAAAAGTATTAATCCTAGAACACAAGATGAAAAAGCTAGAACCTAAGGCTATAGATGTCATCTCTGTAGGTTATGTTTATGTTGAAAATACTTATGAGTTGAGATTTTTAGTTATTAAATCTGAAATCTTACGCGTGGATATTAATATAATTATCGAGTTTCGTGATGTAATATTTTTTGAGGATGTTTTCCTAGTGAAAACTAGAATGTCTCAAAATGTTTCTAATGAAGATTTTGTTACTATCTCTATTTCATTCCTGATCATGTGAAAAAGATGACAAATGTGGGAGCGGAAAAGTTCTAAATATGAAGATAATGGATTTGAGGATTTAGATGAATCTAGAAGGAGCAAGAATGCAAGGATTGTTAAGAATTTTGAAAGTGATTTTATCATGTATAATATTGAGGAGGATCCTACTATCTACCAAGTTGATATAGCCTCAAAAGAGCAAAGCAATGGAAATACGCTAGCAAAAGTGAGATGGATTTCATTATCTCTAATGGGACATGAGAATTAGTTGATCTCCCTCTTGGGTGTAAAACAATTGGATGTAATGGATTTTGAAAAGAAAGCTAAAACCAGATAGAACTTCTAAGGCTAAATTTATTGCTAAGGGTTTCAAATAAGTATAAGAATTGATTTTTTTGACACATACTCTTTAGTTGCTCGTATGACTACAATCAGAATGCTTAGTATATTAGGTTCCATACATGATTTTGTTATCCATCAGATAAATATGAAAACTGCTTTTCTTCTTCCTTAAAGAAAAGATTTATATGGATCAGGCTGAGGGATTTGTAATGCCTGATAATGAAAGGAAAGTAAGCAAGTTTTTGAAGTCTTTGTATGGACTTAAACATGCCCCTAAATAATAACGTAAAAGGTTTGATACAGCTATCATTACTTACAGCTTCAATATGGTTGAATTTGATAAGTATGTTTATAACAAAGTAAGAGGTGATTCATGTGTTATTCTGTGTATTTATGTTAATGATATTATGTTGTTTGGATCTAACATTGGAATAATTAATGAGACTAAGTCATTCTTGAGTAATAAGATTAATATAAAAGATGTGGGTATTGTTGACGTGATTCTTAGCCTTAAACTGATTAGATTAGTCGAGGGCATAGCAATTTCTCAATCTCGCTGAGTTGAGAGTATTATTGAGAAATTTAGCTATAAAAATTATAAATTCATCAAAACCCCATACAATCCTTCGGGGATTCCATACAAGAATACAAGCGGGGTCTCTATATCTCAGTTGAGATATTCTCAAATCATTGAAAGCTTAATGTATCTTGTAAATTGTATGAGACTGGATATTTCATACTCGATATTAAAATTGAGCAGATATACTAGCTATCCAAATAGGACTCATTGGGAGGCCTTGGACAGGATACTTCAACATCTAAAGGAAACAGTTTTCCTTGTGCTGCATTATGGTAGATTCACTCCTATTCTAGAGGTAGTACAGTGATGCTAACTAGATTGCTATGGGCTCTAGTAGCAATGATTGTACAATGTATGTATTTACCTTGGGTGGTGGTGTTGTTGCCTATGATCAGCAAGCTTATTCTTGTAATCTCTATGCATTGTGACAATTTGACCATAATTGCAAGGATTAAAAGTTCAAATTACAACCGCAAGACTCGAGCTCATCTACAAGGGCAAATGAAGACTGTGATAAAGCTTGTGGACAAATGGGTGATAGCGGTGGACTTTGTCAAGTTAAAGTTTAACACAAAAATTCCTTTTACTAAAGGACTTGAATTGTTACTGCTTCTTAAATCCAAGTTGGGGACGGGACTGAAACCCTTATCTAATTATTGACAGTAGCAACCCAACCTACCTAAGTGGAGACCCATAAAGTAGGTTCCACATGGTAACAAGAAGCTGTTAGATGAACTGGACATCTAACCATAGATTAGTACTTAGTATTTGAGTCTATCCCTAAATATACCTGGAAGGTGTTATCTATTGCTAGGATAGTGAGAGTGTTTGACTCTGAATGTGATCAAGTCTTTAAGAAGAGATACAAATAGTGCATGCCCAGATATGCCCACTATATGAACATGATTATGTGGCTGCAAGTAGAGGAAGGGGGTTATTCCTCATGAATAAGGATAAGGATGCATGGCCATAATACATCAAACCTAAAGATTGCTATTAATAGTCTATATCATGTTCTTACCAATGAACATCACCACATCAAAGGTTCAAGTTCAAGACAAAGTTTCACCTCATTCCTATGGTGATAAAATTGGAAAATTATAAGGAAGGTTCAAATCGGAAGATACCCTCTCTGAAAACAGAATATGTATACTTTTCCATACTATCAGCTATGAAATTGTGAGGAATTGTTTATATGAATGAATAAATGGAGTATTTATTTAATAATGATTTTTGGAAAGATGCCATTTATATAGTTGGATTCCATAGATGAAAAGTATGCTTAATTATTAGTATGTGAGTGTTAGTCCTTGACTAATTGAATGCATTTCGTGCAATTTATAATAACAAAGTGTTATAATAGGTATAACAAACTTCTTAGAAGGCACATATTTCTCATTGTGCTAACGAGAGCATAAGTGAGCGCGTGAGTGACTGAGCAGGCATGAGTGAGTGTGCGGGTCTAAGTGTGTAGCTAGGTGCATGTTTCAGTGTGTGGTACAGCGCGTATTCATTTTTCATGTGCTAAATTGAGCTAGCTGAACGTTATGAATATTACAATGCTTGAATGACAGTCAATGTGGGTTAATGCCGGTTAATGCCCATTACTAACATTCAAAGCCTTGTCTGACCAATTAGCTCACCAAAACCTTATATATTGAGCCTCCTCTGTTCATTTGAAACACACTGAAAATCAAAACTCTGCTCTTAGTTTTCTTCCTTAATTCTCTGATACTTGTTCCTTAGTTGCTGGTTCTAGAGAGTTCGACGAATTGAAGTAGCAATCATGGTGTTCGATAGAAGAGTGCGCTTCTGAGAACTTTAGCTGTTCATTCTCGGAAGTACTGTCCAAATCTAATGCAACCATAGGTGGGGCATCGTTTCTTCGAGGCTTAAAGGGCGATTCAGCTTTCTATAAAGTATTTCTCTCTCAATTTTATTATCATAGTAATCTTACTGGTGTTCTGTTTTTTGTTTTTCTTCTTATGTAGTTTGTTTTGCTTTGATGAATCTGTAATGGATCTAATATATCTTGTTTATTTTCTAACAGATACATAATACTGAAATGATTAGGCTAATTTCAAAGTTGAAAAACAAAGTCCTTTGAAAATGCCATATTACCTGAAAGAACTGAGGATACATTCCTTTTTCATGAACCAAAATGAGTACATAAGAATAATGCTTTTTTTTAAGGAAAAGAATAATGCTAATAGGGTTAACCATGTGAGAATTCTGTAGACTAGAGCTTTATTTTCTCTTGGGGAAAATTTACACTAAACTCCTAAGAACGTTTAATATTTTTTCAGTAAACTCTTAATAACTTCTGAAATCGTACAAAAGCCCCAATAACTATTGGAATTGTAGAAAAGCCTCTGATAAGTTTCTGGCTTTTGCAGATAACCCCCTAAACGACGTCAATTCACATTCTGTGTTGACAACACATATATATTCTAGCTATGGACTAACGCTGTCATGGGATTATTTATAAAACACGGAAACTTATTGGAAGTTTTCTACAATTTCAATAGTTATAAGAGGTTTAGTTCCATTTTAGAAGTTAATGGGAGTATACTGTAGAACGTTGAAAGTTTCTTAGAAGTTTAGTGTAATTTACCTTTTTTTAATTGAAGGGAATAAACAACCATATCGAGATCATTATTGTCTCTTTTTCTTCAACAATGTGGTCAATAAGTACTGACATGCGAGATAATTGGTAAGAATATCACTATGAAATAAGAAGCCATGAACTTGACTAGCCCTAAGCACCCATGAGTAATTAAATCGAAGCTACGTAAAAGCTCAATCAGACGTCAAGGCCTCCATGTCGAAGCATCAAGTTACGATCTAGAAGTTATAAGCCTTTTTGCCACTTTAGGCCTTTTCGCTTTAAAAATTACCCACATGGTCGTTTGTTTAGTGGCTAAAACAGTTACCAAAGCCCCATTCTGTCTCTTAATTAAACCCTCTCCACCAATAAAGATTAGGAATCTAAATACAAAAAATTATAAAAATTGAGAAAGGAGAGAGAATAGCATCTAGCTTTTGATGTCAGCTCAGTGATTAAAAGGGTAGATGGGGAATTGATATGAGTCACAATCATCAATGTATTTGATATCCCAACGACTGATATTTAGTACGGCTGCTTTGCCCTCCGTCCAAGAGTACTTCATCTGCTGCCTATGTCTGATGGTGAAAGGTTACACGGGAGGGGATGAAAGGATTAAATAGTGAGGAGTAGTGGCGGTATGTAAATGCTTATGAGTGGGGCAAAGATCATAGAGCCTTTGGGTGACAAGAAATAAAAGCTTACCTATATCAACATTATGTGAGTATCCCTCTGTGGTGATGTGATATAAATCTTTTTTATTCTTTTGGTTTTAGCCTAGGGTTTAACCACTCAATGTAATTACATATGTTCTTGAAGTACAATCAAATCATCATTCTGATAATAATCAGTTAAGGTTAGAAACTTAGAATCGACACTTCAAATCCCAATCGTACATCCTTCTCGTCTCTATATTTTCTTCTTTTGAATATAACCAAATAGGCAGCCCAAAATAAATATTTATAACATACGGCTTAAAGTTCAAAATACAAAAGTGACATCATCATACCAACTATATACCCAAGTACACTCTTGGTGGCATGTGGGGTAAACACAAAAGTACCCTATGTGGCTTCATCAGCTACTGAAATTGGAATAGAGTAGAATCGAGATAATTGACCCCTCTTCAATTACCATCTATTGGAGAGGACAAAATTGTATATATGCTTAAATCTAACTCCTTTTGTATTTTAGTATTTATTTTTTGTATTAATGTGAAAATGATAATAAAATTTGAGGAATCTAATTGAGTACTTATCACATAATCTTCTTTCTATAGTTAAAATTAATACTTCAATGAGTATTTTGTTAGGACCATTTCCTTACATTTTTTCGAGTAATAATAAATATTCATTTGAATCTAAAATGTGTTTGAGATGATTTGTGCAGGTTTGAACAAGTTAGAACTGAGTTAGAGAAGAAACAAGATTAATTTCAGCTCAAAAAGGAGTTATCAGCAAAGTAACCATTGATGACTAATCTGAATCATCAATGACCACGTTGATCGATGAGAGGATTGGTCATCGATGATTCAATTTTATAGAAAGAAATTTTTTATCAATGGCCCATGCATTATCAATCATAGAAATATCCAGAGGTTTTCTAACTATCGATGACAAAGTGTCATCATCGATGATGAAGTGATCATCAATGATTGAACTCGATCATCGATAACTGATGCCCTAATTCTCATATTTCAAGATTCAATCTGAGCCATTTGTTGCTGTAGAGTATAGGATTTCTCTCATTTGTTTTCACAAAAGTTCCTGACCAAACTTGAAAGAGAAATAGAAAGAGGGAGGGAGGTGATCATCACATTTTATTACATTTTTATACCATCATTATCTATCTTATTTGAATAAATATATCACTAATAACTGTTTTATCTTAATTTACAGGCTAATGAGTTAATGAATAAGAGCCCAAAAGAGTCAAATTTCGTTATTGTCTACCATTTATTGAAGTCCAATATGAAGACAAAAGGAGGTCTAAAAAAGCCCAAGGAACCAATAAGAAATTGGGTCAACAAGTCAACAAAAATTGCAATTCAGTTACAAACCAATCGATTGACCAATCAGTCGGCCAACCGATTGGTCAACTGATTGGTTCGTAATTGAATCAGTTTATGAGTGAGATTTAATCCTTGTTCCCCAAGCCAAATCCAAGGATTCTTGTTCATTGTTGTATGCTACAAATAAGGATAGAGGGTGAAGGGTTTGAATGTGAAAATTTTTATAAAACTCCATTTCGGGAGGAGGGTTACTCTTAATTGAGAAGACCTTTCAAAATTGTAAATTTTACTTGCAATTAATAAAAAAAATTTACCTCTTCAAAATTTTCTTTTCTTCTCTTTATTGCTTGATGGAGATGAAGATGAAAATTTACTTTTAAGGGGCCAATCCCAATCCCTTACAATGTGAGTTTTTCTTTTTCTCTTTTATTTTCTTACTTTTGATATTCATGTTTTAGGATTTTATTTTCTTTTTATGTTAGTAGATTTGATTTATTTTGATGCCTTGTAGAGTAGATTTACTTTCATGTTTTTTTATTTATGTTATTTTCTTACATTATTATTTTGTAGTAGAGATTTACTTTCTTGCATTTCTATTTTTGTAGTTTAGATTTACTTTTATGCTCATAGATTAGATCTTTATTTTCTTGTTCTTCTTATTATTTTTATAATTAGTTTTTATTTTTCTTGTATTTTTATTCTCCTTCTTTCATGCTTTCTGTTCTAGATTTTATCTCTTGGTCTTTATTTTCCAAAATGTGTAACTAAAATCTTATAGGAATTCTAGAATTGTATGAATCTAGTTTGTTTATTTTATGATTTGTAAATTACTCTCTTGTACTTAAAATAATCATGTTTAGGATAATCAACTAGAGAACTAATTGGTAGAAGAAGAATTTGATAATCTATGTTTATCTTGAATGATTTGATAGGTTATGCTTATTAATTTTAGAATTACTATCTACTTGTTATTCTTTTCATGAATATTAATTTTACTTAGATAATAATTTGACAGATTATGATTTCCTTAAGTGGTTTGATAGTCTATATTTAGTAAATCTAAAGTAATATATGATAAAAAGAGAATAGTTTATAAATTCTAAATAAAACAAACTAATGGATTCAATTCTAGAATCCTACCTTATCAACTTGATTTTCTCACTCTTTTTAGATTGATTTCTCACTTGATTCCTCTTTTCTTATTTACTTTTTATTTTTAGTTCTTTTGTGATTCTCTTTTTTTCCCCTCTTTGTTCTCTTTTCCTTTTTCCTCTTTTTGAATTTTCTTCTTAATTTTTCTTATTTCATTTGGTCACTCTCTTTCTCCCCTCCTGTTCTAGTTTTCTTTTATTTGCAAACAATCACCCACTTTCCTAATACCTCTCCACACTTATACTCACTCCTAATTGTCCACACACAACTTTAAGGAACCATTTTAGAATTATCCTACTCACCTTCCTCGTGGGATCGACATTGTACTATACTATAACTTGATTGTGCACTTGCAATCTAGACACTATTTTCACAACACATCAAGTTTTTGGCTCTGTTGTTGGGGAATGTGCTTATAATTAGGATCTTTCTATTTTAGTTTTTTAATTTGTGTATTTTCTTATGAAGGAACCACTTTGAAGTTTGAAGATCGAAGATTGAAGATTAAAGATTGAAGGTTTACTTAAAAAGATAAGTCATCTTTCTAGTATTTTCAATTCCACCCCTTTAATTAGTTTCTCACAATTAGAAACAATTTGGATCTAATTAAAAAAATATTTTGTCAACCCTAATAAAATTCACTCTCCATTGAACAACTACTAACAAGATAATAAATTCAAACAAGAGCTCTCTCTCTTTCACATTAATTTGATTGTTGAGCCTAATTAAAAAAAAAAAAGATTTTATTTTTGCATTTTTTATAGTTGCTTTTAATTTCTACGGTTGCATTACATATAGTAGTAGGAGTTCACCAAAGTAGTTTGAACATTTTGATTTGAGCACTCACTTGAAAATACTCTTAAGGGCAAAAACTCACTAATCAAAATAAGGTGAATGATTTTATCACCCTTTCCCTAGCTCACAAATTGCTAATTCCTCACTACGTAAACCCAAGCCTTTAAAACTCATTAGAGGTTAGCCCCTAAAGACTCGAACTCATTAAGGAACAAGAAATTCTTAAGTGAACCAGTTTACGTTTACTTGAATTCGTTGGTGTCTAAGGCAAGGTTTAGGTTTTGCGTAAAGCGTTCGCAAAGAATGAGATACTTAATTAGTTTTTGACCTCTCTCTAGTACTATCCTTACCTGACTGACTAACCAAGCAAACTTAACCCTAGAATTAAGGGTGATTGTTACAAGGTAATTGCTCTTGATTTATTTTAGTTGGGTTTTTCTTTTATCCTTCTCATTCTTCTCTTTATCTTTTAGGTCTTTTAGTTTTTCTCTTAAAAAAATTAACTTGTGTTTGTTTTAGATCTTTTTCATAATCTCCTTTTTAGTTATAAAAAAAATCTTTTTTTAATTAGCTTGTGTTTTTCTAGATCTTTTTCTCTAATTTTCTTTTTAGATATAAAAATCTAATCTAAAAAGAATTTGTTTTAGTGTATGTGAGTTTGGGTTAGGGATAATACCAATTACTTAATCCATGTTGAACCAATTTTTGAGACTAAAGAAATGGCTAATCCTAATCTACTCGTTCTTCAAGATATATGTTATCCCACTAGGAATGCAATCCCGTCTTGCATTAGGCTATCCGATGTCAATGGAGTTAATTTTGAGCTCAGATCGCACTTCATAACGTGCTTCTAAAATTCTTAGGAAATGAAACTAAAGACGCTTACATATTTATCTCTGAGTTTGAGGAAGTTTATCTTATAATTAAGATTAGGAAACTATCTAAGGATGTGATTAATCTTAGATTTATCCCATTTGCTCTTGAGGATGAAGCTAAGAAATGGCTATATAGTTTACCCAAAAACTCTATCTCAACCTAGAATGAATTTGTTATCATATTTCTAAAATTTTTTTCCATATCTATAAAACAATTAAGCTTAGAAAGATCATTTAGAACTTTAAGATAATCCCAGGAGAGCCATTCTAGAAGTATTTTAATAGGTTTAAGGATCTTCTTATCCAATATCATCGTCATGATCTAGAAAAGTGATGATTATGCCAAATCATCTGTGAATAATTGGATTATTCTTTAAAAACTTCCTTATAATCAGTGTGTTAAAGGGATTTCATGAAGAAAAATGTCGATGAAGCATGAAAATTTCTAGAAAGTTAATCTAAAAAATCATACAGCGAGAACACTGTGATGAAAGAGTTTCATCAGTTCCCCTAATCAAATTCAGTGGTCTTTTCTTAGAGTCAAATACCTCTGAAGTAAAGATGGCTACAATTCTTCATTAGTTAGAAGTCTTAGAAACCAAAGAACGAGCTCCAGCTCAAATCAATCAAGTTCCTGCTTCAGGATGTCATAACTATCTTTCTCCAGTCCATATTTCAGAGGAATGCCCTTTCTTAGGAAACAATCAACCACTAGAGCATATGAACATTGCATTCTAGCATCCCAAAAATGATCCGTTTTCTCCAAGATACAATCCAGGTTAGAGAAATCACCTAAAATTTGCATGAAGTTAGGAAAACTTCTCCGAAAATCAAAACTTCACACTCACTTTAACCCAACAATTTCCTGGAGGAATACAGTTCCTTTCAATCCACAAAATAAATTTCAACAACCCAAACTGCCTTATACAAACTAGCTTCCTTATCATCAATCTGTAAATCATATTCCTCTGAGTTCTGATCATGATAAATGTCTCAGTATCTTAGAAACGGGTTTGAGTTTAGATGCCATGATTAAAGCTTCTATACACACCACCAACTTGTTGACTCAGACATCTAACACTTTGAATGTCTTTATGCAAACAACCGGACAAATGCTCAATTTCAAGACCCAAGTCGTATCTAGGTTAGAAACCCAACTTGGTCAACTAGCTAGGGCTATGAGTGAAAGAGAGAGAAGGAAAAAGTTTTGAGTCAACCCATGGCCAACCCGAAGGATATGGGATCAAGTTTAACCTACCAAGCTCAAGTGAATGCAATTCATTTACTATGGTTAGGAAAATAAGTCGATAATCAAGTTAGAATGCCTCCGAGTCAAACTCCTAAACCTGGACAAACTGTCTCTCCTTCTAATAATTCTATTCAACAATCACTCCCTTCCGATGACCAAGAACCTGAACCCAAACTTGAGCTCAATTTTGATAGGTTTAAACTAGTTGCTCTATTTCTAAATAGACTTAGGACTAGAAAAAACTCGCCCCAAGTAGAGAAAATTCTAGAAACTTTTAAGCAAGTTAAGGTCAACATTCCTCTCTTAGATGCATTTGAACAAATCTCTTCTTATGTAAATTTTTTAAAAGATTTGTGCACTAAGAAATGAACAATAAATATTCTAAAGAAAGTCTTTCTTGTTGTTAATATCAATGACATGCTCTCAAAGTTCATACCTTTAAAATATAAGGATCCTGGTTGTGCTACTATCTCATGTGTCATTGAAAATACTTTTATTGACATTGCATGTTTAGACTTAGGGGCTAGTGTTAATTTGCTTCCTTATTCGGTCTACCAATAACTTAGTGTAGGAGAATTCGAACCAATACACTTTATAGTTAGCTGATAGATTTGTCAAAGGCCCTATGGGAGAGATAGAGGATGTTCTGATGAAGGTTGGAGAATATATTTTTCCAGTGGATTTCATAATCTTAGAAATACAGATTGTTTTCAATTCCAAGTGTTAGATACTTGTCATTTTAGGAAGATCGTTCTTAGCCACTTCTAATGTCTTAATCAATTGTAGAACTGGTCAAATGAAGCTATCCTTTGGGAACATAACTGTTGATCTCAATATTTTCAATCTAGGGAACTGGTTGACTGAAGTAAACTATATTCAGGAAATTTCAAGTGAAGAGTTAGGAGGCGAGAGTGAGTCAAAGCTGAGTTTTAAGTAGATCTTTGGTGAGGAGCTGAAGATACCAGAGGAATTAGAATCTGGTCAAGTCTTTCAAAAGGAAGGAACTGAGTTAGATACATGTTCCTCTGATCTTAGCTTTGAAGAACTTTTCACTGATGACCATAGGTTCCTAGAAAATATAGAACAACCAAATTATCATATCTCAACCATGAATCTCAGGTTTGAGGAAATTTTTAAAGAAGAACTAGTTGTGTTAGGACAAACTTTCATTTATGAGGAACCTAAGTTCAAATCTGAGACTTGCTTTTTGTCTAATCAACGTCAAAAATTTAAAATGCATAACCCCCTTCATACCTATTTCGAGTTTTTTGTATTGCAATTGACACAAATTATAATAAAAAAATTACATTGAAACTAAGAAATTTTTTTTTATTTTCTACGGTTCTTTTCTATATGCCGATGGAGCGCCGATCTTGTACACTATTGATGGTCCGACTAAGATGATAGGTCTTCACTGATTGCTGATCTCTAATCTCTCAAAAGATAGTGCTGTCTTCTCTGGATAAAGAGATATCAACAGATCCTTTCTCACAAGAACTATTGAGTAAGATAGATGACTAGCTGAAGAGAACGAATATTTTCTCACAAGGATCATTGATCGGGCTAAATGATTAGCCGATGATAATGATCTATGAAGATTAATGAGAATGGAGAAGAGATAGGCTTTTTGGCAATGTAGCCTCTCTCTCTCTCTCTCTCTCTCTCTCTCTCTCTCTCT
>JBAKGM010000233.1:32852320-32871932 GCA_037177215.1 Asparagus racemosus
TATATATAATAAAAAAGGAGAAACTTTTATCTCACCTTTATATAAACACCCCTAGAGTCTCTCTCCCCTTTGCTAATTAGGACTTTGAATCTTTGAAAAATTTTGAAAATTTTAGTTCTAAAAGTACTCTATCAAAACTTTGCTCAAGCCTCTATAGTTCAATCACTTTTCTGTTAGTTGACTCTTTTGCCCCCAACTCTCTCTCTCTTCATCTTCTCCTCCTTTGCTATTTTTGTAAGGAAAAGGTGCTCTAGGGTTTTGATTGATTGTTTTGATTCTCAACAAAGAGGATAGTTTCACAACCCTAGCAAAAAGGCATCTTTGGATTCGGGGCTTACTTACTTTGTTATTTACTGTTTTGCCCCTGGGAGTGCTTTTGGGGATCTTGATTCTTGATTTTTATGAGAGCCAAGGAGGAATTTCTACCCAATTGAACCAAGTTAGCTTCAGTTGTGAGGGTATGTACTAATTACTTCACTTGCCACCGCATTCATACTCATTTAAACAATTAGCAATTGTCTTTTTAAGATTGAGCTCTTGAGCAGTTTTTGCCTTTTCCCATTGTGTTATTATTATTATTATTATTATTAGATGGGTTCTGTCATGGGTTTTGCTTGAAGTGATCTTCACATTGTTCAAAGTCGACGCTTTTAGATTATTATTACTTTATTACTTGTTCTGCTGTGGAAAAAGTATTCTGCTTGGTGAAATTTGCTGATGGATTTCAACATTTTGAGCTGGGAATGAACTGAGAAAGGTTGTTGAAGCCCATTGCCCATTGGCGAGTAAATGACTTAGTACTTGCTTCTTGTTGGTAACGTGTGAGTTCCTTAGAGAATTTCACACAATATTTACAAATGTTTACTTCTCCCATATCCTATTTGCCAAGTTCTCTTCTTCCTTTTTACCTCATTCTCTTTCTTTAGACTAAATAGTTTCCTTGGCCTCAACCTTTGTTTTAATGTTTTATATTTGTGTAATCCTAAGTTAAACAATTCTTGCATCCTTTCCTTTTTTTTCTTCCCTCTGCTTTTAGAAGGCAAGAGGACTTCTATTCTTGAATTTATTAATTTATGAATTTATCAGTTAATGCTCAACTATTTTCCTTTTTTTTTTTTTTTGACTTATATGGTTGGTGGGGTATTGTTAGAACACTATGCAATTCCAACTACTCCAAATCCTGAACACAAAATGTACTAGTATGTTACTGCAGTGTCAGAGCAAGAAGACCTTGTGTCTTATATAAATTCAGGCATATGAATAATTCTAGATATAAGCAAATGATTTGCCACTAGAACATGTAATAGTGGTTTTATTATATTTTAACGACTGTACATGTTGTTTAAGCATGTTAATCAAACAATTGTATGCAGCTGTGACATCTGTTGTTGGATTTACATTGTTGCCCCAACAACGAGCGACAAAAGACACCCTTTTATTTTCATTACTATCTTCAACAAATGCCTAATTCAAATTTCTTTGCAAGGGTGTTTCTTCATGTGGATATGAGGTGAAGGAATGCCATTGTCTGTATATAGGTATATGGACAATTTATTTTCTTCCTATATTGGTCGGTTATGGGTATACCACTAGGAAGTGAAGCTATATTTGTTTGCAATGCATTGAGCTGCAAGTTGTCATGTATTTCTATTATTCTTCCTTTTCTCAATATTTCTTTCACATTTTCTGTTCAGTGGTGTTAATTGAAGTTGGACTTTGAGATTTGATTTTAGTATGTGAAAGAAGGAAGCTGTTGCTTGATAATTTTAGGCTTAAGCTGGCTGACTGCAGGAATAAAATGTGTACTTATTTAAGATCGAAGAATTTTCTTAGTACCTGTTGAGGCTGTTTTTTACCTTTTAAACCTGCCTTTTAGTTGAAACTACCTGACAATGCTAGTATTAAGTAATTTGAGGAGATAATGTAATACTGGTCATCACCGTCTGTAATTGTTATGGCTATCATGGAGATAATTATCTTGTTGTCTTGATTTGTTATACAAGCACATTAATGTCTCGATGACTCACCTAACTTACAATCCAGAGAACTGCAACTTAAGGAGATTCATGTGTGATATTTTTGATATGCGAAGTCTTTTCTGTCTCAAAAGGATAAATCCCATTGGTCTCCACTTGAATTACATCAATTACTCTCTTACCATTGTTCAAGTGTGGGGCTAACACATCAATTGATTCTATATCCATAAGAGGGGCTTGAGTAGTTGTGAGATAGAAGCCATCTCCATAAACTTAGGAATACATCTAATCTCCTTGTTTTGTAATTCATGTGCCCTATGTGATGGGGAATAAAAGAGAACGGTGGTTAATTTTGAGAAGAAGGATATTTTGAGGAATAAGGTTTTTTTCGACGGGAGGGTTGATTAAAATAGCTTTCGGATGGAGGGATATGATTTGAAATAATTGGGTTAATACATAATTAGGCTTCATACATCTAATGACCTAATAAGGCTTCACATCAATGACACTTTACATGCCAAAACACAAGCAATTCACATGCTTAGAAGAGAGGTTTTCTCAAAACTCAGAAATTTTATTAATCAAGGTATATTCTTCATGGAGGATTACGTATCTTATTTATTGAAGCAAAAAACATCTAAATAATTAAGGAAACAAATCAAAATCCTAATCAAATTGAAACCTAACGAGATCATGGATGCAATCAAATAAAATCCTAAGATAGAAGGAGATATCAAACAAATCCTAAAAAAATGCTAACTAAAATGGATGTAAATATTAAAATCAAATCTTAAAGAAATCGTAACTAAAATAGAAACATAAAAATCAAATCCTAAAGAAATACTAAATAAAATAGAAGATTACATAGAATAAAATCAAAACCTACCAAAAAAGTGAAGATAATGAATAAATTGCATTAGATCAATGGATCACGATCGTCATGCATCACCATGAATCCACCTTATTTGGAATCTTTGACAATTTGTACAACCGTGCTACATTGTATGTTCAAAATGTGGAATCACCTCCATTAGTTTCCACTTTCCATTCTCTTCTGCATGCTAAAAACTTTATGAGCTACTTGAGTATCCACCAAGATGCAGAGCTACAAATCTGCATGCTCCACTCTGCTACTTCTCTCTGGTACTTCAGCCTAACTCTTTGTAAAGCTGTTAACACAGCTGCTCATGATGCCAAAACTGATTGCAGTGGATAATACACTGGAACTTGCAAAGGCTCATAAAATCATCTGAGATTATATTATTAATTAGATATGGTTTATCTATTTAATATGGGTCCACATGATGCTAAATCATTTCGTGCATGTCAAATTATCAATTTTGAATTTGAGGTTCTATTGATTGATCGAGCATTCAGGTCGAATAGCTCTTGTAGCCTCATGATTATGTTTCCTGGAGAACCTGCGGTCGAAGAATATTTTACAGGTCTTAATGGATGATTCACTAAGATCGGCTCTGCATCTCTATGAGACTAGGTCTACAGTGAAGTGATGGTGGGGTATTTAACCACTTGGCGCGTAAACATCCCAATGAGGTGGTTGGATCTGTGTAGACATTGTATATCAATTTCGCTTATGACTGCCTGCATCTGTGGCTCAATAGTGGGCTTACAAAATATTATTATTATTGTCTTTTAATTTTAGATGAGGTATTATAATTAAAAAGGTCAGTAATTTGGATCTGGGAGCTTGATTTTCTCTTCTTGGTGCCATTCGCCTATGACAAGGATACACTTCTTCGCTATTCCTTTTCTCTTCTCTTTTCTTTTTCCCTTGCCTCCTTTCTTCTCTTTTTCCTTCTTTGTCTTCTTTCTTTCCTCTTCGTCTTTTCTCATTCCTATTTTCTGTGTTGCATATAGGCTTCACTTGCTGTTTCCCCCTAGTTTTCTATTCTTTCTCCCCTGCTGCTGTTACTACTACTGATTATTCTTTTTGGTCTCTATAGCCAAATAATTAAGGTTCCCTTTCTGCTGGTTCTACTTGTACTAACAAGATCTGTATATTATTTGTTAATTTTGAATGTTTCTACCTCTTGAAGTGATGGAATTATTTGTTTGTATAGTTGCCACATTATTGTCCTGCTTTGCAATATCTCTGCACGGAAATGAAATTCTATCTTATACATGATGTGCTGCTTCTTGGCTATACTTTGAAGTATTTCACCTTATAAATCTTCAAAGGATACTGAACCTGTGTGGACTGTACAAAGACATGGAAATGATGCAAAATTTAAGATGTATTATTATTCCTGGTTATCTGCATCAAGGTGTTGAAACATTTAATTCTTTTGCCTTTAGATGAGCTTTCCTGAGTTTATCAACATATCCAGTGATGAGGAAGATGAAGAAATGGATGTCAAAGACGTTAAACCTATATTACCATCTGATATGATCCAGGAGAATACAAACCGTGAAGTTGTACATAATCAGCTAGACCATGAAGAATTTTATGTAAAACAAATTCTTCAAGCACAAATAAATTGTAATGAAGTTAATGGCGTTTCATACAATTCTTACGTAGCAGACCAAGAGAGAAATCCTACTGATCAGTTATGCCTTGCATCTTCATCACATGGTTCCTCTGTTGCACTTTGCCGGCAGTTTTGGAAGTCTGGGGACTACGAAGTTGGACAGACTCGTGCTCCTGTACATCAAAGTATTTTACTTTCCTTTTCTGTTTATTCTTTTGGAATACATCATATGCTTGATACTTATTACCCTTTTCTATTGCACAGATGGCAAAAATCGCTTGCGCATCCATCCAAAATTTCTTCATTCAAATGCAACTTCACATAAGTGGGCTTTTGGTGGTGTGTCTTGCGTGCTTTCTCAGTCAAATATTGCAGGTTTATTGTTGTTCAATTCACTAATATAACGATAATATTGTTTCTAAAACTGCAGCCATAGCTGAACTGCTCGACAATGCGATTGATGAGGTAAAAATATCCTTATTTCCTTGATTATATTTCTGCCTTTATGAATTTTATTCCATATTTGTTAGTTTGTGGTGCTTATAGAAAAACTGCAGACATGGACATGAGAATGAGAAAAGAAAAGGGCGCCGGGAATAAAGATTAGGGGGCAACTTTTATGAATTTTGTTGAAGTTAGCTAGCAGAGCATAGTTTATCTATTATCAGCTAGTATAAGATATATTGATGTCATGGTTGTCAAGAAATTAACGTGTGGTATTTATCACCTAGTTGATTAACAGCCAAATCTGGGTTTACATCGGTAGTGTTACATGGACATAAGACAAGGGTGTCAAGAGTCCAGGTGACTTGAAGTGTATGATACACGAACCTTCAAAATTTGCTTCAGGGAAGTGACGACATCTCATTGGAAATAAGTGAATGTTCATAGCAGTTTATGTAATGAGTAATCAACTAAAGAAATTGACCAGAGTTGTCTATATTTGGTCACATTTTCCTGTGAATAGAAGATTTTCATTGCCAGCTATAAAGGTCATTTTTTTAGTTCGTTTTGATGTTATCTCCAGATGGCCTTAAACGTGTACTGAGATTGTAATTGCTCACTAGCTTCTGCAGTTGTGACAGAAGTCATTTTTATCTTGTAATCTGTTTCCATGTTATTTAAACTGCCTCAATGCACAAGACACCCTAAATTCTCAGAAATTTGAGTCTTTAAACTTTAAATACTCAGTCATGAACTTAACAATGGGTGAGTTGGCGATCCTGCCTCTTATAACCCCTTAGAACTACAATAATTCTCCTTATCTGTGAGAGGATATCGACAGTAATAGGAGCAGAACCTGCTTTGGTTCTGTTTCTCTATCACGGGAATTAAATTCTTTTTGAAACAGACTAAGACCTTAATTATTTATCCAACATTCATGAGGTATTTCATGCGAGCTTCTTTTCTTAAAACTTTAGTGAAATATTATGTTCAATAACTCTAAACTTGCCATTCAACAGTCTGTTATTACCTAAAATTTCATTCGTGAACTGCATCATCACATATGACAAAGGAGGGAAGGATGAGACAAAAATTTAAGTGGGAAGCCTGTTATTGTTCTTTTTGCGTTAGACGACTCAGACCTATAAGATCTATTAAAAGGATGGTCAAGCTGTAAAGGAAAAGGATGGAAAAGCTGCAACTCATGCTTCATGCAGACAAAATTCTCATATAGATGTATTACATTATAAAATGTATTATGTAGTATTACTTTTCCTCCTCGTGAATGTTACTTTTGAATGCCATCATTGTTCATGCTTCCTGTGGTTCACTCTGGTGTACTGTCACATCCAGGATGTAACCCACTTATATTCATTAACTGTGTTGTTTTTCATGTATAGGTTCAAAATGGGGCCACTTTTGTAATTATAGATAGATTCATTAATCCGCGGAATGGAGAAGCGGCTTTGCTAATTCATGGTATGTCTTAACTCTCCACATTTATCTTATCCTTGTTTAGCAATTACTACCCAGTCAGTTCCTAATTCTTCATTAGAAGCTTACACATCTTAACTTTGATATTTTATATACAAATCTATTAGATGACGGAGGTGGAATGGATCCAGAATCCTTGAGACGATGTATGAGTTTTGGATTTTCCGATAAACAATCAGATGCTACCATTGGACAGTGTATGTACAAGTTTGCTTATGCATTCATTTCGACCAATGTTGCTCCTAAACTAACTTGCCTGATTTGTTTAGATGGAAATGGTTTCAAGACTAGTACTATGAGACTCGGAGCAGATGTGATTGTTTTCAGCCGTTGCTCGAATAAAAGGTAATGTTGTTCATTTCTGTACTTATATATCCTTTATGTACAGATAGTATGTTTTTGGATATTTTCCTTTGTTTGCTTTTCTTTGTCATTCTGAGAGTTGCAGCCTGTCATACTACATAGTGGCATACTAAAACTTCACTTCTAAAATCAATTTGCAAATGTAACCATTCATGCGAGCATTTGTCATCAGGATGAGGTTCTTGGGGAAGTTTAGGGAGATTCACCAGCATTCTTTTGGCTAAAGGGGCTGTTTGGTTAGTTCTAAGAAAATGGATTTCAAGAAAAGAAATACTGTTGTCAGGTTTCACACTTTTCCAGCCCATTTCCGAGCTCAGAAATGGGTTTCTGGGTTTTAAGAAAAAATGGCTTGTTTTGGGACGTGTTTTCCTCTTTTCTTTGGACCAAACAAGAGAAATGGAAAATAATCGAAAAAACTCTTTTCTAAATGGGTGTGTCAGTATTTTCTTCCGAATGGCTTGTTTTGGGACGTGTTTTCCTCTATTTTGCTGGACCAAACAACAGAAATGGAAAATAATCGGAAAAACTCTTTTCTAGATGGGTGTGTGAGTAGTTTTTCCAAGGGGTCTCTCTCTCTCTCTCGAAATGGAAAATAATCGGAAAAACTCTTTTCTAGATGGGTATGTGAGGATTTTTTCCAAGGGGTCTCTCTCTCTCTCTCTCTCTCTCTCGCTCTCCCTCCCTCCCTCCCTCCAAACAGCCCCTAATGCGATCCTCTAATTGGTTTATGGTTAAAATCAGGCCTTGTGAGATTACCTAGAGTTGGATGGCATATTTATCCATTACTCAGTTGAAACTTATGTAACCAGTAGTGCACATCTTTTACACTTGATAATAAACATGTTACATGGATAAGCCCACATACATCGTCACATGTGGGACATGCCATGGCACAGATGGGGGACATGGGAAATTAGTAAAAAAAGCAGAGAAGTTGATATGTGAACAAAAAGTGAAGTTAATATTGGTCACCTCGTCATCAGCATATCCGATGACCAGCACTGTGTGACGTGATATCCTTATATCTGCCTGTGTGTGTGTGTGTGTGTGTTGTGTATTGGTAATGGGCCTATGAAGATCTCCGACAACATAAAGAAACAAAGCTTATTGTAAGAATAAATGTTATTATTAATATTACTTTACTTTTTTTTTTGTCTCAATACAATCACCTGAGACTCAGTGACTTGAATGATAGAACACTCACTTTGACAAACGCAGCTGCAGGCTTTGTGTTTACAAGATTCATAAGCATAATTTCATTTTGCTCATCAGGAACATCAGAAAACACCTTTAGCTCACTAATTTTCAAAAGACATTCCTTTACTGTAGAGAGTTGAAGATGTCTTAAAATAAAACTTAAAAAAAAGGATTGTACAAATGATAAGTAGATTATTTGAAGTTACACAGAAAGAGTTCTTGATATTGTGCTGAGGAAAAAATTGGATGTGCCCCCATTTCCAATTGTAGGACAGCAATGAGGTGGCTGATATTAAATATTGCGCTCACTTGGGACTCCTACAAATGAAAATGGGGGCATATCCATTTTTTTTTCTCTCACAACAATATCAAACACTCTTTCTGCGTAATTTCAAATAATCTACATATCATTTGTACTCTTTTTTTTAATAAGTTTTATTTTAAGACATCTTCTTCAATTCTCTACAGTCAAACGATGTCATCTGATTCCGGTTGAACAAAATAAAATTATGATTATGAACCTTGTAAACATGCACCTGTAGCTGTGTTTGTCAAAGTGGGTGTTCAATCATTCAAGTCTCTGGGGCCCCAGGTGATTGTATGGATACAATAAAAGTAAAGTTAGATTACTAATAACATTTGTTCATACACTAAGCTTTACTCTTTATGTTGCAGGAGATCTATATCTGTCCATTACCTGTGGAGAGGAGGCAGTTATAAGGATACCACGTCACAACATGTTGGTTGTTGGATACGGCCATGATGAGGTGACCAATATTAATTATTGGACATGATACAACACAGATGAGGGACATGACAAATTTATAAAAAATAGACGTGGATAAACCTTGAAACAATTTTATTGTTTGTAGCTATTATCTACTGCAAGTATGTGTTTGCACTTGCAGGGTTGAACTGAAAGCTAGATAAGATGGTCTCCCCATTAGTTTAATTGGATTGATTGCTGATGAAGAGTGTATGGTTATCCAAGAAATTGACTTCTGTGCAAGTTATCTTTTAGCCGGTAGTTTCTGTGTCAATCTTATAGTCAAAGTTTTTTCAGTTTAAAAAAATGATGTATTCATATATGTGAGGAGAAAAGGATATACAATATCATATGTATCTAGATTTTTCATTTGTCTATGTTTTACTCTTACGGTACAACTTCTTTAAAATAACTTTTGTTCATCCAATTAGTCTTTTCCAATGCTTAATGTTTTCTCTTAAACATGTCTACGACAACGTATTGGGCCTATTAGAATATAACCATGTAATCCTCAACCATCACCATAACTTTGGAGTTTTGGAGTAATAGTTAGAGGGATTTAATTTAAGATGCTATTAGAGCAACCCAAGTTCAAATCCCATCGAACACGACTTTTTAAACCGGATTCTCGTAAAAATTGACACCGCTGCGTGAGTCTCGGTTTTGGCCTAGTAAAAGGGCGCTCAACCTGCGAGCGCTCAACCTGCAGGGGCATGTTAGAATATAAAAATATAATCCTCAACCCTCACAATAACTTCGGAGTTTTGGTGTAATGGTTAGATGAACTTTAAGGGGGCCTTGCTATGATGTCCGATTCTCTTTGTGTGTGTGTTTTGTCTTTCTAAATCACATAATTTTGAGAAGTTCATCCTTCCTATTTCTATATTTTACTTTTATGGTACTTCTAGATTGTTCATTTGTCTATGTTTTACTCTGATGGTACAACTTCTCTTAAATAACTTTTGTTCATTCAATTTCCAATGCTTAATATTTTCTTTTAAACACGTCTATGACAAAGTATTAGGCACTGCTATGATGTCGATTCTTTCTTTGTGGGGGTTTTTTTGTCTTTCTATTTCACATATTTCCTAGAAGTTCATTCTTCATTTTCTGTTTAGTTCATCTCTTGGTTGGCAACCTTCAAACAGGATGTTAACACAAAGCATTGGGCTCCTTTCTTATACCTTTCTAAGACAAACAGGTTCTGATGATATAGTGGTGCCAGTGGTAAGTTCAGCAACTATTACCTCCTATTTGTTTGCATTTCATTGTCTTGTTTCAGTAGGTAAAAACTTCTTTTGCGCATACATGGAAGCATATAGCATGTGCAATTTAATAGCGATAGGTTTTTTACACTATCCCGACCTACATTATTTTGTAACCTGTTATTTGCCATTTACCGACCAAGCCATATCCATACCCATTTGTCTACTCCATCCATCATGGTTAGCAAATCAAATTGAAATATTTTCATTTTTCTAAAGATATTTAGAATTTTTGAAAATGATGAGCCTCCTTTTTGAAAATTAATAATTTATTAGACCTTATTTTTCTAGTAATTTATTAGACCCTTACTCCTCACCCTTCGCCTCTTGCTTCCCACCTCTTCAGACTACTCCTGTTCCCCTCCCCTTTTGGGTCTACATTTTGAATTGGTTTTGGACCATAGTAGGTTCTGGATATGTGGGGAGAGAGATGTATCCAAATATTTGAATGGTAGATAAATGAAAACCCATTTTTAATATTTCTTTTCTTTCTTTCTTTTTCCTTTTTTCCTTCTAAATACAGTGTCGTTCGCTTGTTGCAGGTAGATTATGAGTTCAATCCATCGACTGGAGCATTTGAAAGAAAATTGCGTACTGATGAAAATCAGTTCTCCACCAACTTGTCTACTCTCTTGAGATGGTCCCCCTTTGTGTCGGAATTTGAGCTGTTGGAGCAAGTAAGCTTCATAATGCTTGCTGACATTTGTTCTACCCTTGTTATTATGCAAGTATTTTGTTATTACCCTTCAGAAGTAAAGTGATTTAGCTTGTTGGTAATGAGGGTAGATGGGTTGGACCCGGCCGACCAGGTCAGTGTGGCCCAGGCTGAGGATCGTGGTCCCGGCTCTGGCCGTGGACCTAGCCGGCCCTTGGCCCGCATAGGTCCGGCCAGGTTGGACCCGGCCCACGCTGGTTTGGGTCACGGCCAGCCCATGAGTTTGTCATTTCTTTTTCTTTTTTTAATTACTACTATTTGGTTATATTTCTTGTATTAATATTTGTTTGATTATATTTAATTTACTTTTTAATTATTTTAAACTCTAAATATTGTGATGAATGATGTTTATGAGTGTACCAACTGTTAAAGTCTCATGCTTCAGACATAGGCTTGAGCTATAATATCTTTCATGATTTATTCCTTCTCTATAGTTTTGTCTTTATTTATTTTATATGTAATATGACAGCAATAAATAGATTGTTGGATGTCATGTAATATTATAAATGGGGCATAATGTAAAATGTAGAGCTATAATAGCTCTTGTCTGTGGGCTGGGTTGGGACCGGGAGCGGGCCAAGCCAAAGTGGGCCGGGTCAAGCACTTTGGTCCCGGGCCTAGCCCGGGACCCAGCCCGGCCCGGCCCAGCCCACGGCATGGGCGGAGCCTGTGTCTGGCCCAGTAATACATGTGCTGGGTCAGGCTATGGCCCACAACAGGCTAGGCTGGGTTGGCCCACGGGCCAACCCAGCCCATGCCCACCCCTAATATGTAGAGGGCCTTGCCTGGTAAAAAATTTATTAGGTGTGGGTTTGACATATATATTAACCTGAAACTGACGTGACCTGTTTCCATTCTACTCAACCCAATTACCACCCCTAGTTTTTTATAATTGCTGGTAGGAGTTTGGGTATGTTTGTCATTTATACCATTTTAATGCCGGTCCCTCAGCTTGGGAGTTGCACTTTGATCATAATTGATTTTGGCTTCAAATACTGCTTAAAAAGCGGAAACAGGGCATGGTCAGAAGAAAGGAAAGAAATTGGAAGGCCATGCTACACCTTTTCGGAATCAGGACTTTTTTATTTATTGGAATACTGAAAGAAAACACATCACATTTCGTGTTTGTATCTAATTCATACACCAGATTGTGTGGCACACACCCTAAGTACTAGGACCTCAGAACTGTAATGAGGGTTACTATTTGATGACTCTTTTATGAGTGTCCTGACTAACGGATTTAGGATTTGCATTGTTACAGTTTTACTTTGAGATTACAAATTATTATCTATAACTTTATTAAATTGATTTGATGTCAATGAGCGAAAATTGAAGCAATACCATCTATGTTAATTTACAATTTAGAATCAAAGCGAGTGATGTGGAACTTATAAAAAGCTAAGCCTGAAAAGTATGTGTTAGCTTTAAATTGATGAGCATGCCTTTTTTAATGAAAAGTTTCTGCACATTTCTTGTTAAACTTCTATATATATTTAATATTTGTTTTGTATGCTTTTCGACTATTCCGTTGGTCACATCTTACCAGAAATTTGGCGTATTGCATTTTCAGCTTCTATTATTTTAATACACTTTATTTGATAAGCTATTAAGTGTGAGATGAATCATCCAATTCAATATAGGACACACACTTGACAATTTTTTGTATTCCCAGTTAAATATTTGCTTTAATATTCTCTTTTTACTACATATTAATGCTAAAAGGCACCTCTTTCCCCACTGTATGTTATTATTTTATTTCTTAAGCAGTTCACTGGGGCTGGATTTTCTATTATGGCTATTCTAGTTTAGCTGGTTCCTCAGGAGCATAAATTTGTAATTCTGTCCGATACATGCCACGTTAGCAATGTCAACTGATCTTTTCTGCATTGTATTTTTAGACAAGTCTGCTGCTAACAAGAATTTTTTTATTTAAATTTGCTTCGGATTTAATGAGCAGTTCAGTGACATAGGACACCGTGGTACAAAAGTAATCGTGTTCAATCTGTGGCATAGTGATGATGGGGGTATGGAGCTTGATTTTCAATCTGATCCGAAGGTCAGCATTCAATATTTCCTTTTTATGTGTACTTTTTTCTTCTACTACTTCTATATATTCTTGCAATTTTATTTCCTATAGTTTGTGAAGTTCGCAAATTCTATATCTTTGTCAAGAAACTTCTCCTATAACATTTGTCTCTATTAGTTGTCTATTGAAGGCCAAAATATTTAGCGAGGCACCTTCTAGTTCAATTCTAAGATTATTTTCTGTTTAATTTTCTTGATCATCCTTCCCATGTTTTCCATCGATCTTTGTCATATGTCACTCGTTTGTGTCCTTTTAATATATGGAGGTTGTGTTCTTTTACCAGAAATGGTTTGTTTTCTTGTTTTAGGATATCCTGATCAACAAAACACAAAAGAATATGAACAGAGTCCACGAGCTGACCCGGAAAAATGTTGCTACTAGACTACAGTATTCTCTTCGGGTAATTGACTTGCCAACTATATATTTACAAAAGGATATCCCCTTTATATTAACTTGAAATTCTGCAGGCATATTCATCTATCTTATATCTTCGTGTGCCGGAAACATTTAAGATAATCTTGCGTGGAGATGCAGTCATGCAACATCATGTAGTTAACGATCTTATATACTTGGAGTGCATTATGTATAGACCACAAGTTGAAGGATACCCTGAGGTTGGTGCTAAACTTGTTATATCTTCATCTTGTTGATTACAGTCAATCCCTAGTTAATACGTGGCAACCCTATTTGTTACCTATCATTTGCTAAGTTTTGATGTCAGAAATACACTCCTTTTTATAAAGTAAGTAATATCTTGGAATCTTGAAGGGTCCCTGAATATTGTTGAATGATGATTACTGTAAAATAAAATGCCTAAAGTCCACTTATTAAATAGCTGGCTGATGACGTCATCAGTTCTCATGTAATGATATTTCTGCATTGTTTTGTCTGTTTTTCCTCACCTTGCACCATTGGTTTTAATTGGCTGGTTCTGATGCCTTCTAGTGGTTGAAAAGTGTAACAATGGGATTTGGATTTCTAGAGAGCTCAATTTAAGGCTCTCTGTAGATGTTTATTTATAGAAATCCGGGTGTGTATTTTATATATAGGTCCATATATATTTGCATATTTCCAACACTCCCCCTCAAACTGAAGCATATATATCATACATGCCCAGTTTGCTATAGATGAATTGAGCACGTGGTTTTCCTAATGACTTGGTGAGAATATCTGCTAGCTGATCTCTTGAAGCAACACGTCGAGTCTCAATATTCTTCTGCTCCACAACCTGGTTACGCACAATATGACAAGCCACTTCAATGTGTTTAGTCCGCTCGTGAAAGACTGGATTGTTTGCAATGTGAAGTGCTGCCTAGTGATCCCAGTATAACCGCATGGGAGAAGTAGGATCACATCTCAACTCCTTTAATAGTCGTTGTATCCAAATTATTTCACAAGTGACGTCAGCCATGACATGATACTCCGATTCTGCATTTGATCTTGACACAACAGCTTGTTTCCTGCTCTTCCTTGAGACCAAGTTTCCTCCCACAAACACACAGTAGCTTGTAATCGATCTCCTATCAACAGGGGATCTAGCCCAATCAGCATCTGAGAAACCAATCACTCTCAGATGTTCACAATTAGAATATAGCATTCTTTTTTCAGGAGCACTTTTCAGATGTCGAAGAATTGTCATGACTGCATCAAAATGAGTAGTCCGCGGTTCTGCCAGAAACTAGCTTACCACACTTACTGAATATGCAATGTCTGATCTGGTCACAGTGAGGTAGTTCAATTTTCCCATCAGTCTCCTGTACTTTCTTGGATCATGCAGTAGCTCCCCCTGTCCTAGTATTAGTTTGTGATTGGAGTCCATTGGTGCATCCACTGGTTTGCATTCAAAAAGTCCTACTTCAAATAGTATATTCAATGTGTATTTTCTCTAGAACATGAAAATCTCTTTGGTAGATCTGGCTATCTCAATGTCCAGAAAATAGTGAAGATCTCCCAGATCTTTAGTTTAAAAGCGCTGCTGTATAAACTTCTTCAAAGCATAAATCCTTGCTGCATCATCTCCTGTAATAAAAATATCATTAACAAACACCACTAGTAGAATCTTCTTCCCTGCTTAATTTCGAAAGAACACAGAATAATCGCCTAAGCTATGATGGAGGCCAAATTTCTGAACCACAGCCGCAAATTTACCAAACCAGGAGATTGCTCCATGTATACCTCCTCCTCGAACGTCCCATGCAAAAACGTATTCTTCACATCAAGCTGATACAGAGGCCGGTCATGCTAAGCAGCAAGAGATATGAGAAGGCGAACGGATGTCATCTTCGCGATAGGAGAGAAAGTCTCGATGTAGTCGAAGCCATAGGTTTGAGAATATCCCTTGGCAACTAGACGAGCTTTCAATCTTGAGAGCGAGCCATCTAGATTTAGTTTGATTATAAAGACCTATTTGCACCCGACTGTCTTCTTCCCAACAGGGAGGGCCATAAGTCACCATATTTGATTGTCTTTCAATGCTTGCATTTCTTCCTGCATAGCTGCCCTCTAAACTGGATGAGAGTTTCTGACACAGACTGAGGAATTTGGTAAGAATCCATGGAAGTAATAAAAGTACGATAAGAGCCAGATAAATGCAAGAATGTGATAAAATTGACAATAGCGTGTCGTGTACAACTACTAGTACTTTTTCAGATGCGATGAGAAGATCATCAGATGAAGAAGACTCACTAGGACTATTGTATTAGACGTTGGCACTGGAAGTGTAGACGAAGGTAGTAACTGCTTCGGACGTTGAGTGTAGACTTTAAGCTGTGTATCAGTGGGAGGGTGTTCTGCAATCACACTGTTACGAGGGTCTACATCACTAGTGGATGATGATGTTACATGTATAAGAAATATATCATCATCTTTATTTGACACAAATTTAGGAATAGCATCCTTACATTGCGGAAAGAAGTATGAATTGTTATCAAAGAAAGTGACATCAGAGTACAAAGAATTTTCATCTAATAGAACAATAAGATTTATATCCTTTTTGTGTTCGAGAATATCCTAAAAATACACATTTTATTGCTCGTAGATCAAGTTTAGATTTTTATGGAGTGGTATTATGAACAAAGCATACACAGCCAAAGACATGAAGTGGTAAGAGAAAGGCTGGTTTGGATGGATGAATGACTGAGAAGGGGGTTTTACTATCCAATACAGTAGAGGGAGTGCGGTTAATCAGATGATATGTAGTTAAAATTGCATATCCCCAATACTGTCTAGGCATGTTCATAAGAAATAACAAAGTGCGAGCAACCTCTAATAAATGCTGATTTTTACGTTCTGCTACTCCATTTTATTGATGTGTATAATTACATGATAACTGATGAATAATACCATGTGTAGACAAGTAGTGATCAAACTCATGATTAAAATACTCTCATGCATTGTCAGATCTAAAGGATTTTATTTTCAAACCAAATTGATTTTGTATTTTAGAACAAAAATATTTAAAATGCATAAAAACTTCAGATCTTTCTTTCATTAAATAAGGCCATGTGGCACGAGAAACTTCATCGATAAATAAAACGTAATACCGAAAATCAAACAATGATTCTGTGGAATAAGATCCCCACACATCAGAATGCACAAGTTCAAACAAATGACTGACACGATCATTGATTCTAGATGGATAAGACATTCTATGATGCTTTTCCATCTAACATGACTCACTCCAAATGACTCACACTCAAAACAGGAACTAACTTCCTTAAATTTTCTAGCGATGGATGACCAAGTTTACAGTGCATGTCAAAAACTTTTCCACTGCCATCGATACATGCCATAGGTCCATGCTGTCCATCTAAATAGTACATGCCTCCTGCCTCACTCCCTGTGCCAATCGTCTGATAGGTGCCAAGTTCCTGAAAGAGACAACGATCAGGAAAGAAAGTTACTGAGCAATTCAAAGCTTTAGTAATTCTACTGAAGGGCAATAAGTTATAAGGAAATTTTAGAACATGTAAAACATAAGACAAGTGTAATAGAGATAAAGTATTTGTGGTTCCAACATCACAAACTTTAGACTTAGACCCATCCGCAATAGTTATATCTGGAAATGAATTGATGAGTTTGATGGATGTCAAGATACCTGAATTCCCACTCAAGTGGCCAGTTACACTTGAATCATAATCCAAGGAGTAGGTGCTGATGACGAAGAGAGACAAGCAAAGAAATTACCTGACTTGGCGAGTGTGGCAGTAGAAGTAGTCGGTGTTAAGGATGAGTTTTGCATTTGAAGAAATAGCTGGTATCGTGTATACTCATCATCTGATATGGTGACCCTAGAGGTACTAACATCAGTCGAAGTTTGAGAGGCAGGAGCCTGACCTGGTGTACTCTCAGAGTTGACCGCAACTTGTGCTGAAGACTTGAAGCGGCCCTGTAGCAAAGGACAGTTAAACTTAGTGTGACCTTCTTTCTTGCAGTACTGGCAAAAAATGGGTCCACCATTCTGCTCAGTATAAGGACCACCGGTGCGACCTCCAGTGTGCCCTCCTCTTCCAGCTGTCCTGCCTGGAAAGCCACCTCGTCCTTGTCCGCCGGAGGAACGAGTGTAAGCCGCTATGATGGAGCGATTTGATGAATCTCCTGAATGTTGAGAACTATCAGGAAAAGAACGCTGTAAAATGCTGTATGTCTCAGCCAGTGAGTTAGCAGTAGAACTCCTAAGAATCTGTGGCCGAGCTGAGGAAAACTCCCGAGGGACACCACCCAGAAAGTACAAAATCGACATCTGCTCTCTCTACAGCCGCATCTGCTAAACATCGGTGTTAATGGGGAACATGATATTCCACTCGTGCACCCTCCTGAACTCAAAATAGTAGTCTTTTCAAGTTCGATCACTCTTCTAGAGGCGGGTCATTTCCTGGTGGATATCATAGACTCGAGAGAGATTGCCCATTCCATAGTAGAGAACAACCAGATAGTCTCATAGCTCCTTTGTAGTATTGGTGTGAAGAACCATATCCTGAATGCTAAGCTCCATGACATTGAGAATCTGGGTTAGATGATAGCATTATCTACCTCCTAGTCTTCCGTGAGTGGAGTTGGTGGCTTCTGGATAATATGGTGCCTCTTCCTCCAACCATTCAAGCCCATCTCTACAATGCTTTTCCATTGCATGTAGTAGTTGCCATCTAACTTACGATCAGTAAGAAACTTCCTGAACAGTGGATGTGGGTTTGGTATCATCTGAATTGGCCATAACTACAAATTAATTGTCCCCAAATACACACTCAAACAATAAAGCCCAAAAGTAAACTTCCCACCACCAAAATACCAAACCTCATGAATAGATGTAATCAAATAGAAGCAAGTTCTAACATATCATAACAAAGTACCACAAATTTTTAAAAAAAAATTTAAATATTTTTTCAGTAGGTTTTTTAAATAAATTAATAAATAGTTAATTAATTAATCAATCAATAAAAGTCGGATCTCTACCATTGGGAGTTGAGAGCGAGGATTAAACTAAACAATGACGATGACCGAGGAGATCGACCAACGACGACGGCGGAGGAGATCAACGACGACTTGAGTTGTGGCGATGGCGAAGGTTGACAACGACGACGAGTGGATCTGACGACGACGGCGGAGGAGATTTGAGGACGATGAGTGGATCTGACGATGACTGCAGAGATCTGAGGATGATGATGGCGAAGGTTGACGACGACGGCGAAGGACGAGGAGATCGACGACGTTGACGATGGGATCGACAACGGCGGAGGAGATCGATGCCGACTTTAGTGGCTGCAGGAGAGGCTGAGTGATTAGGGTTAGGGTTAGGGTTAAGGTGGAGGCTCTGATACCATGTAACAATGGGATTTGGATTTCTAGAGAGCTCAATTTGAGACTCTCTGCATATGTTTATTTATAGAATTCATGGTGTACGTTTTACATATAGGTCCATATATATTTGCATATTTCTAACAAAAAGCACTGTATGATAGGATATACCTTCAACATTTTAAGAAGCTGACTTCTGTTATAAACAAACGAGGTAATTGGAAGCATGATTTAGTTAGAAAATTAGTTAATACAACGTCTCATAACTTTGGTTTTAATTTCTTGATTTTGTGATTAATGTAAAAGTGCTAATTAAGTTCTTATTATTCCTTACTTCAGGTGCTGACTACCATTGGATTTGAAGACGGTGCTCCAAATGTAGATGTTCAAGGATTTAATGTCTACCACAAGAACCGCCTTATACTAGTAAGTTTTTTGTTTTTTGTTTTTTTGGATATATTGAAGGTTCTACAAGCAATACCTGAATAAATGCTTACTCTTACTTTGCATATTACAACCAACAACCCTGATTGTATTTATATGTAAGATAACTTTGTACTCCATCCTTTCATTTAAAATGAATTTGAGGTTTATGCTCATTTTGAGATTCAGTAATGGCATGAAGTGACCAATTTACTTGGTGAAAAATAGTGCCCATGGTGATCTTAACTGTTTATGAATATATTTCTACAGACAATAATTGATTTCCTGTTCCTTAGTCCCATCCCCTCTCTGTTTTTACTTGTTTGTAGATCTTTGCTAATTTCACAGTTGGCTTAAGAGAAATAGAATCATTTGATGTTTGAGCCTGTTATACTCTTGTTATGAACTGTTAAATATGCCAGGACAACCAGAAATAAGAAGCATTTTGATCACAAGATATTTGGAAGATTTCCGCTGATATAGTTGACTATTGAGATTACAATCAAAATCTCAGATAAATTGTGAAAAGAATCAAAGGGGGAGAGGGGGGGGGGGGGGGGGAGCCCTCAAAAAGACCCATACCTTTCAGCAAAACCCACAT
>JBAKGM010000233.1:32911395-32924164 GCA_037177215.1 Asparagus racemosus
TGTGTGTGTGTGTGTGTGTGTGTGTGTGTGTGTAGCCGTGTCCTATACCCATACCGGTACTGGTACCCGTATCCATGCAGCATAGTATGGAGGTAATCTTACCTATAGTAGCATTATCCATTTGAGTAGGCTCCACATAACTACCACTTTCTAAAAATTTATTTCGTAAACCAAACGACAACTTTG
Organism: Asparagus racemosus; assembly: GCA_037177215.1. Classification (NCBI taxonomy): domain Eukaryota; kingdom Viridiplantae; phylum Streptophyta; class Magnoliopsida; order Asparagales; family Asparagaceae; genus Asparagus; species Asparagus racemosus. The sequence continues at coordinate 32,911,582 of JBAKGM010000233.1, forward strand.
TTTCATTTGATGATTCCAATGGAATCCAAACCAAACACCGAAAAACATGAAAGTGAAAGTGCTGAGGCGGATAACAACTTTCTAACTTGTATCATAAATACACAAGTTTACAAACAACAACCAATGGGCCCTTTGCTGAAGCCATGAACTTTTCTTATAAAACTTTGAAATAGACATCCCAATTCTCTTCTGATCTGTAAATTCTGTTGTGCAACACTCTGCAAGTTGCAGAGAGAAGTTTAATTTTATGTTGATTGGAGAGAGTGGCTCTGATACCAATTGTTGATTTGTGAGAAGGGTGGTGGATACTAAAAAATATTTTATTTTTATTTCTTTAGTAATACAACGCTCTATACTCTCTCCAATACAAACACTCTCCTTACTACAAGCTACTACACTACTACACTCTTTTGCAACACACTTACTATTTATTTTTCTCTCCCTTTTCTCTCTTGTTTTTCTCTTTTACTTGCTACTGGGATAATATCCACCAAAGACTTTGGGAGGTTATTTATAGGTGATATTATGGTAGGTGTACACTGTGGAAATTAGATCAATACAGTGTTGCTACTGTAACGGTTAGTGGCATAGTGGTGGTTGCTGACTTTAACACTCCTCCTCAGCAGCAACCTTTCTATTCATGAGTCCAAATGAAATTCTAAATTCTTCTTGAATGCTTGGATTTTTTTTCTTTCACAACTTGTCTCCATTCATCATTCCCGGATGGCTCCTTCATGTCTTCTATTACAGCAACGTTAGCATACTTGGGATTTGACTTCCTAGGTCTGGTTAATCTTCGAACCTGTCATGTTTGTTCTTCACAAATATCTTCTATCTGACTCGGGCGCTCCTCTTCTGATGTTATCTGATGAATATCAGTCTTTCATGGATTCTTCTCCTTCGGAGATGTAGGAGAATGTGGTTCTATCTTCTTTAATTGTTGCAATGCTTCTTCTTGACTTGCCTCCCCCAGCTTCTTCCGTAGCTGATCCTCTAAATTATTGGAGTCCGGGAGCTTAACATCTTGTGGAGTCCACCAAGACGAGGCTTCGTCGAACACTACATTTCTTGATGTGTAGCATCGCCCAGTTATGGGATCACAACATCTCCATCCTTTTCTTTTGTTGTCATACTCCATAAAAATGCACCTCACGGCCTTGTTGTCGAACTTGCTGTGAAGTTGATCGGGCACAAAGACATAACACACACAACTAAAACCTTTGAAATGGCTTGCTGTTGGTTTGATATTCCATATCTTTTGAAAGGGTGACATGAACTCCAATTTTGATTGTGGTAGCCGATTGATCACATGAACCGCAGTCTTCATACACTCCACCCAAAAACATTTTGGCACATTCTTGGCATGAAGCATGCTTCTACAAATTTCTGCGAGATGACAATTCTTCCTTTCTGCTATGTCATTCTGCTGCGGAGTATTTGGGCACGTTAGTTGTCGCCGAATCTTGTGCTGCTTTAGGTAATCGTTGAACTCATGTGATGTGTACTCTCTGCCATTGTCTGTGCGTAGGCAACGAATCTTCTTGCCTAGTTCTCAATCACCTTCTTCTTGAAAATGCTTGAATTTGGAGAGGACTTCAAACTTTTCCTTCATAAAATAAACCCTGACATACCTGTAGTAATCGTCGATGAAAGTGATCATATACCGCATCACACCAATTGATTCTTGCTTCACTCGATCGAACAAGTCTGAGTGTACAAGCTCTAAAGGTTCTTTAGCTCTAAACTGTGCCTCTTGGTATGATAATTGATGCGTCTTACCGTACTAAGAACCTCCGCATACGATTCCTCCTCGAATTTTTAAGTGTGGAAGACCTTTCAAGATTGACTTCTCCATCATGATATTGAGCTTGTGATAGCTCACATGGCCAAGCCCACTATGTCATAGGTCAGCTATCTCATTCTTCTGAGCTTTATCTATATATGCTGATTCCACGAACATCACATAGATATATTCTACCTTCCGTCCCTCCATAACAAGTTCTCCTGAGGGCTTCAAGTTGCGGTAAACTTTTACATATTGTGGCCCAAATACTACATAATTTCCGAAAACTGTTAATTGGGAAACAGATAGAAGGTTCTTTTTCATTCCCGATACATGGTATAGATCCTACAACTACACCCGATTCGGGTTGTAACGCAGCGTAAACACAATCTTTCTGATGTGTGTGATAGGCAATCTTAAATTATTCACTATCACAACTTCTCAACCGCCTTTATACTCCTTCATGTTGACGAGCTTCCCCTTATCTCACATCATGTGGTTGAAATATTCAAAATCGATGATCTAATTTTTATTGTAGCTGATTTCTTCCCAATCTGAAACCACTGCAAGTGCAGACCCAGATTCTTCCATGATTGAGGTTAGTGCCATATCAACAACCTCTTCTTTAACTGATACATTTTCAACGATGGCCACAGATGCTTGGGCATCCCATTCTTCTTCATCGTCTTGATATCTGCAGGATATTGCAGCATTACCCTCTGCCGGTCTTCTTTTGTAGTGGCAGCCTCTAGCGAAGTGGCCTTTCTTCCCGCAGTTGTAGCAGCTACCATCAGGTCGCCTTGCTCGACGATCACATTGCTCCTCACTTTGTTGTGTTCTGTCGGTGTATGGTCATCCTTGCTGCTTCCTTGAACCAACCTTTCCATACTACTCTTTGCTCGTGCCTCTTGGTTTGCCTCTCTCCTTACTGCTGAAGAGCGCTTCAGCTTCACTTTTTATTAATACGCCGGTCATTTGTTTGACTAGGGTTTCCTGTGTAGCGAGCAAACTCTCCAACTCTAATAATATTAGTTGAGTCGGCCAGTCATGTGTAGCAGCAATGAGCCCATAGTACTCTGGTCTGAAACCATGGATGATTATTCTTCGTATCCTTGCATCCGACACTCTAGAATCAGGAGCTAACTGAGCAATATCTGAACAAAGTAATTTTACTTGCTTGAAGTACTGACTGATTGTCAGATTCTTCTGTTGTAAGGTCATCAACTAATTCTCAAGGAGTTGGAGTCGAGCGTCATTCTTCTTTGAGAAGAGAATGGCAAGTGTATCTCATGCCTCCTTCAAAGTTCTGGCATCTCGCATATAGTCTACGAGATCTTCTTCGACAGTGGTCTTGAGCGTGTACATAGCCTTACTGGCTTTAATGTTTCACTTCCTTCGTGCTTCACCTGCTTCCTGAGGTGCTGTAGTTTTGGCACCCCCGCTGACCTCCCAGAAGTCCTGTCCTTACAAATATGACTTCATAAAAGTCTCCCAGTAGCTGTAGTTATTGCCGTTGAGTTTTTTAAGTGTAGTAGCAGTACTTGCTAGATCCACCATCATGACGTGGTACTGCTTCAGTATCTCCACGCAAGTCTGGTCCCTAACCAACCAACTTCACAGTCTAGTACTGAGTACGAACTTTGGCCTTCAATAACACTGATAGGATCACCGTACAAGAGAGCCGGTCCCTGACTGCCTGCTCTGATACTAATTGTTGATTTGTGAGAAGGGTGGTGAACACTAAAAAAAGTTTTATTATTATTTCTTTAGTAGTACAATGCTCAATACTCTCTCTAATACAAACACTCTTTCTACTACAAGCTACTACACTCTTTTACAACACACGTACTATTTATTTTTCTTTCTCCCTCTTGATTTCTCTCTTGTTTCTCTTTTTCTTGCTACTAGGATGATATTTACCGAAAGCTTTGGGGGGTTACTTATAGATGATATTGTGGTAGGTGTACACGGTGGAAGGTAGGTCGCTACAATATCGCTACAGTAAAGGTTGGTGGCATAGCAGGTAGCTTCTGACTTTTAACATTTTATAGAAAGAATCACAAGAGTGGTAAATCATTAACTACATTATTTCTACACGTGGTATCAAGACTCGTAGCACATAAACACTCCAATACTTTAGTAATATCCAGTCAACAAATTAAATTACCAAAATATCTGCACAATAACATAGAAATGCACCCAAAAAAAACCCTTTCCCATAGGTAAATGCCCAAAATAAGATGGGAAAAAAGAGGCCCCAAAATGCAAGGGGAAAGCATGATCCATGATCTCGACAACAAATGGTTTCCAAGCTCAAACCATGAAATTTTCTCATAAAAATACAGTAAATTTAACCAAACTAAATCTCAAAATTTAATACCTAACAATCAAACTAGAAGCAAAAAGGAGGTAGCTTTTGGTTAGATATCACCTGAACCCTAGATTTGCCGAAATGGGTCGAGAATAATTGGAGCTGCAAGCTCTCCAATCCTCCATTAAACCAGTGAGAACTACAGGCTCGTTCTTTTTTAAGTATTTCTCCACGAAAGATTCGTAACTTAGATCCTTTCCATTAACTCTTTCAATTTCTACTTCAATTCTAAGCCCCATCTCTCGCTGTCTCATCCTCTTTTTTTTTTTTCTAGAACTCTTAAAAATTTTGAATCTTGAGGGAAAAAAGAGAAGCGAAGAGCTGAAGACCTCTTTGGCTCCTCCTCGAGGTGGAAACGGATCGGGCCGGGTCTAAATTAGAACCCGACTCAAACTTCTATCACGGAATGTTATTAACGTGAGTTTGTCCCTCTTCCATTAAGTTCGTAAAATCTCTTTCAGGAATGAAAAGATTATGTTATTTGCTTATTTGTAAAAGTATCTCATTTTCCCCAATATTATAAAGAAGAGAATATTCTTAAAAGTTTATGATGGTACTTATTTGACAATAATAATTTTGTTTAAAATTAGTCAACACCTTCTATTTCAAATATCTAAATCAGTGAAATTCTTTTATTTATGATTATTTTGGGAACATCTAAAAATTTGCTTTTTGTTTTGTCGGTTCATAGTTATTCCATATACGTTTGATGTATTGGGTATAGCGTTTTTGCAATGGTCCTAAATTTGTGCAATAAGAACATAGACTAACGGTTATCACATAATAATAAGAATAATAATAATGAGGGAAAAAAATAGAAAGAAAGAACATAGATTAACGAGTTTGTTTGTTGTGTGAATGTGGTTGATGTTACTTTCAAACTTTTAACACTAACAACTAAAAACGATCATCTTAATTAATCCTACCATTAAAATGTGCTTGTTTTTGGCACGCCCATCTTATGTAGAGCCGTAATATCTTCAAACAAAAATAGAAACATTAGAAAAGAAGTTTATTTATACATGTTAATAATTCTCAGCAGAAAGTAGTAAACTACGTCACAAAATCTAGGCATTTCATAGCTGCACATACACATGTATTCACAGAACTCCAAAGCTACTGCACATTTATATACGTGCATACTCTATGCACAATATGATTGGCTTATTAGTCTTTTCTCAATCAATGCATGTGTTTCTTCCCAAAGCTTTCGTGCCTCTTTCTCATCCGCTGCTAGATTCGAGCATCTCCTATCGTTACAGTCAGCAAGATATCTTCCTGTTACTCCAATCATTTGGGAGTTTAAAGCAGCGTAACATGTAGTAGATGCCCCCTATAGTAAAAATATATTTATACCTAAATTTATAGATTGTAGGATATTACAGTTGTATAGAGATTAACATTTCTTTGTAAATAATATCAACCTGAGATATAGATTTGAGCAGTCTTGACAAAAGAAAAAATGTTAAATCTGCATTACATTGTAAAGAAAAAGAAAATTAGAACAATATAGATGCGTACGTGTCTCATGATGTATATTGATGGTTTTAATCAATATTTCACAACCCAATTAATTATGAAAAAAAAAAATTAAGCAATTGCATCATACCTGTAATTAAGCCTTTATAGTCTCTAATTATTCCAGTATTTACGATTCCTGGATGGACAGCGTTTGCTGTTACCTTTACTTTTCTTTCCTGCAAGTTCAAGTGAGCTCCATTAGGAAGTTAATTCAAACGATGAATTTTGTTACAGTACTATCTACTTACTCTTAACTGCCTCGCAATCTCTTTGGCATGCAGTATATTTGCCAGTTTCGACTGTGCATATACGCGTGTTCCATTATACCTAGGAAAAAAATTCAAAACTGTAAGTTCAATATAAAAGCTCTTAATTAATACTACTTTAGCTCATCCAAAATTAGCTTAACTGCAGTGCATACGCTTTAGGATTGAGCATGTTGCAAAATTGAAATCCTTCTCTTCTCACCCAACTGTGAATCACTGAGGATAGGTTGATTATACGACCCTCGATTCCAGTCATTGATGAGGTCTGAACCATTTTTTCGAGCAAGAGTTCTGTTAGCAAATAGTGACCTGCAATTTATCACTTGACAGTAAGCTGATAATTTTCTATCCTGAATCTGCGGCAGGCTGTCTATATGAAGTTCCTGTAATAATGCAAAAAACGCGGGGATTTGATTTTCTTCTGTAGTTCTTCAGTGAGGAACTCTGTTTGAGATTGAATTGTTTGAAGGCTGATTTTCAGGGGAGTCCTTTTGAAACTAATTCTAGCAGAATTACGATTTCCCTATCTTTTATAACTCTATAATAAATATCTCTGAGATGAGGTTTTAGCAGCAATTTTGTAATCAATCTGTTTGCTCTCTCCGCTCTCAGTTTTTCTGAAAAAATTAAAGGGTTATTTGCTGCTATCCGAGGATGCAGGACTTGCTCTGAATCTCTTTAAATTTGTGTGTTTTCTGATTAATTGTTTTTTTTAATGTTAGTTTGAACCAAATGTATGTGTATTTGCTTTATGTAAACAATTCTAACCTGTCATGCAATTATCGTGCACATTTTTATGCTATTATTTCATTACTTACCCAAGTAATTTGTTGCAAAAGTCATCTCGAATTTGTCACCGGAAAGATCTAACCTCTGATTATACTTTCCAGCATTGTTTCTAAATATCCAACAACAACAAAAAAAAAGGGCAAAAGTTAAATAACCTTTGTACATAAAAAATAGGCTTATAGTTAACTTAATTAAGAGAATTAGCCAAGAACTCACATGAGGATATTGAGTGGCAATCCAAGGGAGATAAAATTAGAACAAAAGGTTTGAATAGAATCAAATGAAGAGAGATCCATTTCCGTTATAATGATCTCAGCTTGTGGGCTCTCTCTCAGTATCATCTTCTTCACCTCTACTGCCCTCTTTATATCTCTCGCCGGGATTACCAACTTTACTCCTCTCTTTGCTAACACTCTCGCTGTCTCTGCTCCAATCCCTGACGTAGCCCCTAACCAAATATACAATTACATAAATTAAGTTAGTAAGAATAATCAATATTTGATTAAATTAATACTTGATAGTATTGTACTCAAGCTTAATTATGAATCCTTAACTTAAGCAAACTACATGATTAGTAGCAAGAACCCATGAATTGAACCAAATTAAAATATTAGTTAATTATATAAGGCATAGTTTAACCAATTTTATATACTGAGATATCAAGTGTTTTTCTTTTTCTTTTTTTTTTTTTTTTTTTCTGACAGGTATCCGTTGTTTCATTAACTAAATATATCTCTAGAAGCAATTAGAGCATATGCAGAATAAAAAAAAGAGAAGAAAATACACAGGTAATAAGACTATCTCTAGAAACGACACCTATACGCAAAAGATAAGGGAAGATAAACAAAACCAAAATCAAGAGTTAAATACATTTTATTTCTGAAACACAAAACAAAAAATTGCACAAGGGCAATCAAATTTATTGATCATGTCACCATCTTGCTCTACAAGAAAGGTCCATTGGACTTGGTCTCTGACACTAAATGTGCACCAAATGAATTCAACTCTTTAATTATCATATTTCGTGATTTGTACATTGATTCAAGATATGTCGATAACCCTTTGGCACACGTTTAACAGCATGAACCAGGTCCACTAGCTAGTCTCCTCGCTCCTCAAAATACAAACCATCTGACTCACTAAAATAGTTGTGCAGATTTATTTGCATGAGGGGAAAACAGAGAGCGAGCGATGTAAGGCACTAATGAGACTTACCAGTGATTATAGCAGTGAGATTACAAGAGAGAGAAACTCCCTCTGTTACTTCCTCCCCTGTGGATTTGGATCCATACCCACTTGCCCCCGGCAGGCCCATTAAATACCTCACTGCATCTCTAATGGAGACAAGCAAGTTACTATGAAGAACAAAGGAGGAAAGAAGATGAAACACACTACACAACCACTTCATGGAGAAGAATAATTTTTTTGATTATGTATCAAATTAATTTGGATTGTAAATTTATATGCAAGTGTTGATGATGATATGTAAACATTTTTGTGGTTACTTATATAGGATGGTGAGGTTGACTTGTCAAATGGGAGGTCTGAAAGTCCAAGACATGTGGGGCCAAGGAGTCGTTTAATTCGAGGACAAGGGTGATGATTCTTGCTTATCACATGTCATCTGCATGCACTACAAAGAAAGGGAATAAAAGAGAGCAAAAAGTTTTTGTGCAGGTTGCATGTCAGACGCCCACACGTTTATAACTTCTTACAAAATGCACAATGGGAGAGATATTTTCCATAAAGAAATACGTAACCTCTCACACCGTGCGAAAGGTTCTGAGCCATTGATTACCAAACATGGGGATAGTATAGATATTTCATTGCCTTCTGAATGGATCAGAACCCCCCCCCCCCCCCCCCCATGTGGTGGGGGTGTTCTAATAGAAAGTGCAGTCCAAGAAATATATTATGAGTACGCTTACAGTGCGCGTGAGAAACTTAGAACAAAAATGTGCAATGGAGAGAAATTTTCCATCAAGAAATATATTATGGGTATGCTTAGAGCAGTTTGACAATTTACTTATTTTAACTTATAAGTATATTTTTACTTACAAGGATTCAAAACTATGTTTGATAAATCTTACTTATCTACTTATTTCTTCCTAATAAGTAGGGAAAAAATAAGTTAGAATTTTCCAACTTATTTTTTGGGCACTTATAACTAAGTTTACTTATCCATGTTAAAAGATTAATTTATCCTCCAACAAAACAAGTAAAAATAAGTAATAATTAACTTTTAAGTATTAGGCAAACATGCCCTTAATGTAGAGGAAGGGGGAAAAAGCAAAACATGTTTGTTAGATACTGTCGAATCATAACAATCAAGGAAAAAGCAAAATATATTTGTTAGATATTGTCGAATCATAACAATCAATCCTTATCACATTTCAGAGTTATACCATGGAGTTTTTATCTAGTGCGGGAAGAGCAACTCATTTTCAAATCTTACTCTTCATAAATTTCTAAAGTTTTTGCCTTTGAATCTAAAGCTTTACCCTCATAATTTTTAAACCGACTTATTTCTATTTGTATCCATACACCCAAAAAACTCTCTTTTTATCTTAAATCCCAAAACATCAAATATATTTTATATTTATTCAATATTTATTAAAAATATTCAAAAACCCAAAAAGCCCTTGTCTCCTTCCTCCTCTCTCTTTACCCATGTCTCATAATTCTCTCTCTTCTCACTTTCTCCACTCCCTCTAACTCTTTGGTCAGGCGTCCCTCCATCCTCTTCACCATCCCTTCTCCCTCCATTTCCTGCACTGTCACATCCATCTCTCTCTCTCCCTCTCCGAACACCCTTCCTCTTTCATCTCTTAACTATTGTCTTATATCCTCATCTTCTCTCTCTTAATAAAATTTCTTCCTTTATTTTCAAACAATACAAAGAAACACCTACCAAGTCCTACATCTCTCTGTATCATGTGACAATTTAAGTATATATTATAACATCTGTATAAATTATAAGTATAGCAGCTTAATTTATAAGTATAGCAGGTTAAACTGAAAGTATAGCAGCTTAAGTTGTAACTATAAGATGTAAGCTTATGATGAGAAAATGAAGGAGGTGGAGGGTTAGGAGAAGATGGAATTAGGAGGCGGAGGAGTAGGAAGGCGGTAGATAGAGTTGAGGGAGCCCAAACTAGAGAGGTGGAGAAAGAGTGATGAAAGTGAGAAAAAGGAAAATAATGGTTATGAATTAAGAGTTTGATGCACGATAGAGAACTTGAAAGTCTTGCACTATTTTTGACGAAGGCTTCAAATCGTTTTACATGATTGTATTTTATGCATATTTGTTGTAGAAAGAGCAATGTTCTTTGTTTAAAATCACATCCAAAATGGCTATTGACCAAAAGATATCTTCTTCATGATAGTTAGTCAAAACTTCTTTATGACACTCAAGTTATAAATAAATTGAGGCACTTTAAAGTTCAAACAGTAGTCTGTATTGAATACAGAAATGATAATTACGACTATTGGATCTCAACACATCATATTAAAATATAAAAATATGGGAAATTTACACTAAACCCCTAGAACTTTCAGCATATTGCAATAACTCTCAATAACTTACAAAATCATACTAAATCCCGAAGAACTTTCGACATTTTGTAGTAATCGCGAGTAACTTACAAAATCATACTAAATCCCGAAGAACTTTCGACGTTTTGTAGTAATCGCCAATAACTTTCAAAATCATACTTAACACACTCATCTAACGCGAGCAAGATAACCTCCATAAATTAAAACAAAAATATTTATATAAAAAGACATTTCAAAGGACAATTTTAGTAAAAATATATAGTATTCGGGACCCTAAATCTGCACGCGAGCAAGAAGAGAAGGAATGAAAAAGATGAAAGATCTGTTTTTAAGGTTAAAATTTTTAAAAAATCATAAAGATATTTTTTTATTTAAGGGGTGTTGTGGTCTTTTTGATTCACAGCAGCTTCACATGTCATGTCAGATATAATGATGTTAACTCTGGGGGGCTTTCTGCAAAATGTATTTTGGGTCTTTTTAATTCACCGGAGCTACACATGTCACGTTAGAAGTAACGATGTTAACTTTGGGAGGTTTTCTGCAAAAGGTATTGGGGGTGTAGTTCGATTTTAAAAGTTATTAGGCATCTACTGCAAACCTTTAAAAGTTCTTGGGGTTAAGTGTGATTTTGAAAGTTATTGGGGATATCAAAATGCTAAAAGTTCTTGGGGTGTAGTATAATTTACCTTTGAAATATATTTTCTTGATTTTCATTATAGCTTGAATTTTGATGTAGTGATAGAATGAGAAAATTTTGAAGTACTCACTCAAGGGCTGTTTGGTTATTTTATTGAAATAGTAGGAAAGCTTTCCTAGACTCTTAAATGCATTTCCATGAGTTTCTAATGGGTTATTTATTTTTATGCATTTTGTGTGATTAGATAAAAAAAAAAGAGGACCTACAAGTTAAAAATTAAGGATTTTTAGCATTACATTGTTTGTTTGTTATTTTTATACACGGATTTCTAGTTGCCACTTGAGAAAAATGCATCAAATATAATTCCCTAAACTTATGCTAATTTTAACCGGATTTGTGAATTTAGTCACATATTCTCAATAAATTCATGTACAACCAAACAAAATTTGATTGAATTTTATTCCTAATACAATCCTTTTTAATATCCATCACAAATAAACGTGATTTTAATTATGGATTTTTCAAAATCCATTACATACATCCACTTTAATCCACATAGCAAACATCCCCTAAGTGTTTCCTAGAAAATGGTATTTTTAGTTTGTGTCACCTTGAAATATGGAGAATTTGTTTGTTATAGAATCCACTGTTTGGTTGGTAACTGAAAAATAAGAAACCATAAGTGAATAAAGTCAAACAGGAGCTCTCTACCAAATTTTTTATTGTCCAAATAATACTGTTCCACCCATTTCTGAGTTGGTTTTCCTTAAAATCATGATGAATGATAATGTATCAAGAAACTCAAATATCTCTTTCCAACCTCAGCCAAAATTAAATGATAGGAAAGCTTTTGGGAAAATCTGAAGATTATTTTTAATGTGTCAAGGGAGGTTATCTTGTTTTCGGGGTTTCCAGGCTTCCAGCTTGAAACAAACATGACCTTAAACTACATCCAAATCAGTTTTTGCTTGATTGTATCTTATGCATAATTATAATTTTATTCCGAAGAAACAATTGCCTTCCTTAAGTTTGCAGCTGTCTCTTTAGTCCGTTTTTTTTAATAGTAGTCAACAAATATTTCGTCGGTTTCAAAGACTAACTCCGATCCATAATTGTATATGTCCAAAAGATATCTTCTTCAATCCAAAATTGTATATGTCCAAAAGATATCTTCCTCATGACACCCAAGTTATCAACAAATTAATCACTTTTTATATAGTTCAAACACTAGTCTGCTTCGCTTCTAGATATTGAGTCTTACTCAAAATAATATTAAAACATAAACATAATCTTCGCCATATCGTGAATTTTGATGTAAGACTGATAAAGAATTTGGAACATCCAACTATTTCTGACATAAACTAAATCAAATCAATTTTACATGAATTTATCTTCATGCATAGGTATAACTTTGTTCGCGAAGAACTAGGGCTGTCCAAAAAGCCCGCCGGTCTGGGTCCGGCCGGGCCTTGCCCAGGCCAGGCCCGGGTATGGCTCGGAAATCCCGGGCCTGACCGGGCTATGGGCCCGGGCACAGGCCGGCTCATTGGCACCCAACCCAGAACAGGGCCGGCCAAAATGGGCCAGGCCGGGCTAAGCCCGGCCCAGCTACAACGGTCACTCCAAGGTGGCCGTTGAAAAAATGCCGGGCCAGGCCGACC
>JBAKGM010000233.1:32934385-32951095 GCA_037177215.1 Asparagus racemosus
CCCCCCCCCCCCCCCCCCCCCCCCCCCCCCTAACTCTTCTGTGATGGTTGTAGGTCTTTAATCGTTAGGGATTCATTTCAAAGCTTCTAACTTTGGACTTACCTGCCTTCTCTACGTTACAAACTCTGAATGATAAAGGGATAGTAGAATCAGTCCTCGTTTTCAAGATTCCTAATCTTTGTCCTGTATTTCTTCCTGAACTTCTGTATTCTGTATTTCTTCCTGAACTTCTGTATTCTCTTTTCTTTTTGAAGTGACTACCATTTTGAATTCGACAGCTAAACTCGTCCTATTTATTGATGGATGATAGTGATATTGTAATGGCACTCTAGGAACTCTTAAAGATCAGAGTATGTAAAGCTAAATGTTAGTGATAGCACTGAGGTGACTTCTTTTGTGCTTCTTTTATAGCTATCCTAAATTTACACACTTCGAAAGGCAATAAGTGCTGCTTTCAACTTTTTTTTGGGTACAAACTTCCTCATATAACTTGAATTTACGTTATTTCGGTTGCAAAATAACTTAAGGGTCAAGTGGAACTAAGCTAGATCATCATGTTCATTAGCATGATCGACTTTCATCGTCAGAGAATTCCATTGTAATAAATTAGTTTTTATTTGATTGTCATAGTCATTCTCTTTCACTCACTCGCTTAGATAGCATTAATCAACTTCGGTCCCATATGTGACCAGTGTATTATGTGATACAAACAAGTATAGATGAGGACATGAATAATAATACCCAAATCTAATTTGAAGTTTAATTTACTGAAATCATGAGCTGCTGTAATATTGAACTGAATAAAGCAAGGGTAAGAATCAAAATTGTGTTACTATGTATCTTCATATTTCAGATTCTCTTTCTGTAGTATTATAATTTAAGTTTTATCTGTATTTTAAGTTATATGCCATGGTTTGTCCTTAAGTTATATCAACAGACAGATCACTTAAAAATATACTATTTCTTTGGAAGGAAATTCATATACAGGAATGTGTATTGAAAGCTGATAGTAAACTAAATTCTTCCCATAATTTTATTTGGGGTGCAAAGTAGATGGTAAGAAGTCATTGTCATTATTTTCTTTGATGGAGTTTTCAACAAAAGATTAAGGATAAAGTTTGTGATGTTTGAATGTGTTTTAGCTTTATTTAATTTATAAATATATTATGTTGTCCATTTAATTATCCCTGCACTTGACATTAACCTTTATGCGGGCTAAACTAATTTGGTTAGTTTTAAATCAAATTTGTATTGGAACAGAGTAAACTCAGTAAAGTTTAATATTATCATTTAAAATGCTATTCTTGCCGGCTTTGATTTCAATTGTATTCTTTGAAACTGGAAACAAACAGACAGAACTTCTTAATAGTTTATGTGGCCGGCTAATTTTGTTAATAATATATAGATAAAAGACAAGTTCTTTTCTTGTCAGCATAGTGCCTAGTATGTTTTGTTGAGCATAAGATAATACTAGTTGATTGTTTTATGGTTTTCAGGATTTGGTATACTCAAATTTAGGCACAATAAAATAAAAGGACTTGTTACTATACAATCCAATATTAAGCGATAAACAATCTAGTTTGCATCACTGGTTAGTTATGGATTTGATAAAACTTCTGATAGATGTCAAAGGTGCATCTTTACTTCATTCCAACATCAAGCTTTAAAATCCATGTATTAGTTGTAAATAATTCATCAGAAGTAGAGTTTCAACTCTGAGTTCTGTTTAGTTTGTACATCAAATATATAAGTATTCTAGTTTAGTAGGATTCTACTTCGCTATTTAAATGTTTTTTGACTTGTTATTCCCTTTTACGAATTCAAATTTGGTTGGGGTCACCGATTGATGAAAGCTATCAATTGTAGAAAATATTGAGACGAGTCAAACTGAGAAGATGTTAAAACTTCCTGCAAAGGGGCTGCTTAAATTTGTACATATGCCAGATATTAGATGAATTTGGTTATATGATGTAAAGCGTGCGTCCAACTTAAAACATTGTATTGTAAAGAGCGGGTCTGCTTCTACTTGATTTGGTCATGATCATTTATTTCTGTACATATTAGTTGTTTTCGGTCATGTGCTATGCATGTGAAATAAAATGTTGCGCTAAGATGATTCTAATAATCCTTTTTAAGGTATTTTAATGGTAATTTATTACATGGATCTCGTTCAAGCACGTTTGGTAGTTGGGAGTAGACACCTTGTACTTGCTAACGCCAGAATCCACACAATCAAACTTTTCTCGCATTGAGATAGAGATCAAATAAATACTATAATGTTTCTCAATACAAATGTAAATTTATTATCAAACTTTTTTTTGATAGGTTTCTTCCTTTTTTTTAAGCCCCTTTTACTGGCAGATGATCGCTTAGCTTATCAGAGGAGAAATACTGCAGCAACTGTATGGTGGAATATGGGAAGACTCTACTCTCACTGTCAAAGTTTCGAGCAACGAGACGTTTGACTCAGCTCTGCGGGATGTTAATTTCTCTTTGTTTTTAGTTTGTATTTGAGATCAGGTAGTAATTTTATAGAACTTGAACTTTCTGTTTTGTCTGTTATAGTTAGTATTTTCTTTGTTCTATTTTTATGGGGAGGAGTCATACCTATCCTTTTACTCAAAAACAGAAGCTACATTAAACACCATCAGATTGCCTTGGGATCAAATGCCTTCCCATTGTCACATTGTTGGAGCTGTTGCTGTCTTTCTACTTGCTCATGGCGGAAACTGCATCATACATAACGTGAGTTTTAATACCAGACGGAGGTACAGTATTCAAATGGATAATTTGAAGGTTTTGGAAACAAAAGTTAGTCATCTCGCACTTATGGGGTCCCATTTCTTTTGTCAAGATAAAATAATTGCCCCTTTTTTTTAAGGAACTATTAAGGAATAATAGTTAAAGACATGTAACTCATTTTTTTATTTTTTATATTAATATTTAGCTTTTTTTAGTGTTAGGTTACAGCTCACATAAACTTGAACTTGAATTTTTAAAACTTATTTTTAAGTTTTTAGTGAAAATTTGAACTTGAATTTTTTTAACTTAATATTGAGTTTTTAGTAAAAATTCGATTAGAAGTTAATTTTGAGTTTTTAGTAAAAATTCGATTAGAAGATGGTTGATTGTAACAAACTTTCATTTTAAAAGTGGTTTTTATATAAATTAGAATTGAAAGGTGATTGTCATGTAACTATCATATTTTAATTGTGAGTCAAATTTTCCTGTTTTTATTGTGAAAGCTTTTCCTGGATTTTTCTGGTTTAAAATTCAAATAAAAGAGAGAATAATGACCCAAAATTGTGAACCCAGTTCTTAACTCCCCTTATTTATTGGTTAATAACACCAGTAAGTAATGGGCTGGGTTCGGTACTGCGGTCGAAAAGTTTTTTTTTAAGTGGGCTGTGGAATTTTCTCTTATTATTTTGAAGACTCAAGGGCATGTGAGGTGGAAAATGAATAGATAAATAGATCAGTCTATGATAACATAAGATATAGCCTTTTGAAGAAACGTACAAGAATTGGGTTTACCACAACATAAGCATATAATTCTATGTAAGAAAATAAACATTCCAAATCTATGCACTTCTCAGTTTGAGAACGTCGCAAGTCTGTGATACTTCCTCTGTTAAACAATCTAAAACCCCTAATAATTCATGGCAATTTTATAAAGCTTACCCAAAACATAACTAAACACCATTATAAATGCAATAACATGTTTTCCAATCAAAAAAATATGTCAATAACACGGGAGGAGACACGAGGCAACAACTTAAATAACAGAATTAACCGACAGAAAGTTTTACACGCAATACAACATTTTAACAAACAAAAAGCAGGGAAAAAAACTAAAATAAAATAAAATAAACATGGTCCGAAGTAACACATACATCACAAACACTGCGCATCAACGGAGTAGCGCATTAAACCCTAATCCACAAACCCCCACGTACTTCCAACGCCAACGCTACGTAGCTCTCATGTCCTCCCGTACTCATGAGCCCGGCTCTGAATCGCCCCGCCGACATCCTTCGTCCTCGCCCCCGTCTTCCCCGCCGCCTCCGCCATCCTTCTCCTCACCATCTCAATGCTCTCCCTCGAGAAAACCCTCCCCAAAACTCTCCCCACCAACGACAATGCCGTAACCGCCGTGACTCCCATCGCTCCCGACGCGAGGAACCCAGTCAGCGCGAGCCCGACCAGCATCGCCGCAGGGACGAGGACCGGGCTGAAGATGACGAAGAGCGGGAACGCGACGGTGAGGCCGATGACGGTGCCGGTGAGGGTCAGGCCGGAGAGAGTGAGGAGAATGCCGCCGAGGGGGAAGAGGGCTGCGACGGCAAGGGCCTGGGATGAGGAGGGGGTTTTCTCGGTGAGGAGGCGCTGGGCTCGGTATCTGTCGGTTTCTGCCATTGTGACGATTGAGAGAGGGCACCGGGGATGAGGGGTGAGGGTTTAAAAATGGAGGGAAAGGGCTGACACGTGGGAAGGGGAGGTGACACGTGGGAGGCGAGGGGCGAGGGTGGTGCTGCATGTGTTACAAGTTGTGTTTGGGTGAGGATGTGTTGGGCTGGCATGGATGGATGAGGGTTGTGGTCATTGCTTTATGGCTAAGGATTTTTATGTGTTAGCATCATCAACATGTGATCGAAGTTTGGAATATACTATTTGAAGTTTGGAATATATGTCAAATAGTATATAATGAACTATCTTGATTAAATAAGATATTATACATGTGTTGTAGCATTTCATATAAATATCTATGTTTAATTAGCTGGTACTAAGTCAAGGTCATATAAATATCTGTGTCTGATTTTGGATTTCTTCATTTTTTTTATTTGTTATTTTTTTTTATCATGTTCATTTGTATTATTCCTGTAAAATTCAAGTTTGATTTGAGTCCAAATAATTATATGCGGCTAATATGGAGGAGAGAGGAAGGTGAAGAGAAGATAGAAACTAATGAAACTTTGTTCCCTTTCCTTTTATGCCCATCATTTCAGATACAACACAATTTCTAAGTTTCCATTTTCTATGTCAAATAGTTTTAGCCAAAAAAAAAAAAACTACCTACCAACATACGATCATTTTCTTAATTTTTCAATTGTGATTTATTCTAAACGTAACATTCACAATACTCTTCATAAATTGCACTTATTTTATAATTTGCACTAAAAAACAAATCACCACCATTAACTACACAAAATTAACAAATATGATGAGAGTATTGGTCTATCTACTACTTTTTGTAGTGGAAAGCATGAATCCATTTTGCTATATTTGTCCTTTAAATTATAATTATATTTAGATAGCGATTTCCGCAAAACAAAAAATTGAAACAATTCTTCCAAATTATTATTTTATTAAATTGGTCTCTATAAATAAAAGCAATTCTTTTAATTTTAGGTGCATATTTTATTAAATTGGTCTCTATAAATAACAGCAATTCTTTTAATTATTTCTATTGCATATCTATTTGTGTGTGGAGACGGCAGAGATAATAGAGGGAGAAGGAGAGTCCGGCCTCCTTTGGCCTCACAGCTTCAACTCGTCGAAATTATATTTTTGCAAAAAAAAAAAAAAAGCTGAGAAGTTTGATTTAATGTAAATTAATTAAATTATGTAAACTCGTTTAAAATTTGATCTTTAAAGAACAATTTTAAAATCGCTAAATGTGGAGCACAAACGTCCCAATTGTTAATAGTAACGTGCTAAACTGGTGTTTGATTGTAACTTAAACTCACCGGGGCGTGAATCGGCTCTGAGCGTGGGAACGACCAGTTTCTGAAAAATTATCACTTCTCGTATTTGAGTTTGATGACGCAATTATACAACGCCAAGGAATCGCATTGCTATTGATGTGATGTTGATGTGACACAACCTTTTTGCTCCCGACAAAGCCTTTAATTCGTTTTCGCTCTCGTCGTTCACTTTTTTCGCGAATCTTATTCTATTAATCGTGTTTTGTGGTTTTGCATACAAATACCCCAAATCTATTTGGGTTTCTCTTTCCTATGTAAATCACCTGTTAAAATAGGGCCATCGCGAAGAAATTATCTTTGATTATCAATTTAGACATAGATCATTTTTAATTTCTTTGATTATCAATTTAGACATAGATCATCTTTAAACAGCTTTCTATTACAATTAACCACCTAAAATAACTTTTAAGTTATACTTTTCAGTTTTATTGTAATAATTAGTTGTCAAACACCAAGTATATTAGAAATATGTTCCTTAATGAAGGTTAGATGAGATCAATAGGAACTCTTTGTTTCCAAGCATCTAACAACCTTGCCTAAAAAAAAGGCCCACGCTTAAAAAAATATGATTGCTTTTAGCAAATATTTTGTTTGTTTGGCATTTTTATGCTATAGATTTGGGGTTGCCACATATGGTAGATGTATCAAATATAATTTCCTAAAATTAGCTGATTTCAACCGAATTGGTGATTTTACTCTATCCTCGACAAAATTCATGTGCAACCCAACAAAGTTTAGTTGGATTTCCCTCATGCAAATCATCTATGCATTAATTGCAAGCAAATGAGATTTTGATTATGTATTTTTTTTTTAAAAAAAATTCTTACATGCATCAAGTTGCAATCCATGAACCAAACAATCACTTACTGAAAAAAGTAACTGAAATTGGCTGACTGTAGCAAAAAAATTTAAAGATGCTTTATGTATAAACTGAATATAAAGGTGATTTTTATAGGATGAGATCCTATTTTAAAGTTAGTTTCTTGGGGAAATTAACTCAAATCTGTTTTGCAAATTTGCATTTCAAATTGATATATCTGTTAAATTATCCAAAAATCTGTGCATTGTTGTTTACTATCCTTCAGTCATCTGTTCTGGATGTCTTAGGTATTTGATAAATATATATTTCGATTAGGGGGTTTTCGGACACCATTAGTGAAGGATCGGGATCCTCTCCAATTAGTCGGTAATTAGAAGGGATCCAATTTTCTCAATCTTTATCGTTTATATCACTTCCAACGAATGAATTCAAGTCACATAAGATTTCTATTATTATTTTGAAAATCAATTAGACCTTGAAAACCACTAATAAACTTGAAAACTACTATAGTTAAAGTCACTATTTGTGATAGTGGTAATATTAGGTGGCGTGATATTATCCATTGGATGAGATAGACAGTAACAATTAAGAAAATTTTACCCTTTCCAATCACAACCTATTAGTGCACCTCCACAAAGTTTATATCTATGGATATATTCTCTTTTGTTTTTTCTTCTCAACTTATTATATATATATATATATATTGCAAACTGTATGGTTGGCTGATTAGGATGTTGAATCCCTAATAGCATTACATATTAGCTTTTCAAGTTGCTCATTCTTTTTCATAACAATTTCAGACGTCTTTATCTATCTAATTTTTAGAAGCAATGACTATCAATTCATCGAGTTAAAGTGGGAAGGTTCACAGATCAAAATGTTTTAGGTGTGTACTATATGCGCTCGACCCCGAAAAAAAGAAAAAGAAGAAGAAGAAGAAGAAGAAGAAGAAACGAAAAGAAAAGAAAAAGCTTGTAATTTTTACAACAGGAATCACTAAACTAATAAGGTAGGATATAAGAAGATAGAGAAGTTGTACATGATCTTATCAGAACTACTCTTATAGGAGAAGAATAATCTCTCTCTTAAATTGAACGGTTATAATTTCTAAACAAACTTTCTAATTGCTTATGAATGGTATAATAGACCACCCTTTTATAGAGTTGTTGATGCCCGGATCACACAGTCACTAATCTTCGTTGGATTAGAGTTTAGGAGAGTGGGGTCTGCTTCCTCTCCTAATGCCTGGCGGTTCTGTTCGTCGGTAATCTCTCCCGCTCCGGAGGGGAACCTATGAAAAAGGGCGGAGTTACGATCTCCGGTGGTCCCTCCAACGATCAAGTCAGTATGTGTTCTTTGAGTGAAGAGGACATAGAAATATTATTTGAGAGAAAGCTCTCTGAATTAGGGTTGCTTACATTGTTCGTTGCTCTGTTCTCTAATTGTATGGGAGTCGGAGGGTACTTTGGTCACTCTGGCTAGTGTTGACCTAAAATGTGAGTCAGCCATATTCTTACATGTGCTGACTCGATGATTGGACAGAAACAGGTAGTGAAGGTTGCACCGGACAGCCTTGACATGTGTTGATTGGAGGTTGGCGCGGGCGTTAGCACTGTTCTATTTGCATTAATGGGGATGAGATTAGTTATATCTAGAAAAGTTCGTGGTACCTTAATTATCGTGTGAGATGAGGGAATTAAGGCACTGATAATTCAAGTAATGCGATGCTGACGCGCTGTCGGGCCCAAACTTCGTACAACCGTAGTCTGGGGACTAGAGCTTGAGTCGGTCAAGTGGGGAATGTTATACCGTCGAAGAGACCGGCTAACACCGCTATTCACGTCATCCATCGAGGTAGTCAGGTGCTAGGACGGTTGATCTTGTCTTCCGAGTCGCTCTACAGGGTAGTCGACTGAAGACTCTAAGAGGACGGCTAGTACCGCCATTCGCGTCGCTCACGAAGGTAGTTAACTGGGGAGACGGCCAGTATCGAATTTCGAGTCATCTAGGGGATTCCAGTTAGTGTAGCCTAAATTCGCTCTCTTATCTTAAGCGCTGGCATTACTCCCGAAATTCAAGGGTTAACAGTGGAAAAATATCCAGGACCATAATAGTTGGCCCCTTTCGCTTGGAGTCGGCTTTGAGTCGGGTCCGAGCAAAAGTAGAATCTCGGGTCCTGGTCGAGAAGAATATACTCGGAGGGGGCCGCCGTGAAAGTTCTTGGGATGGGACGTGGTTGACGTCAGCAAACAGCTTTAAGCTGTTGATGCTTCGTTCCCTGCGCCTGACGTTTCGCATCCTAAGAGAAGTGATCCCAACTGCTGAACTAGAAATGGAGGGAGAATGAGGGGGTGGCTTATTCTTCAGGGCTCTCTATATATGGGCGAGAACGAAGGAAGAATAAGTTTTACTTGACATTTCACAGAATCATCTCCCTAGCGATTCTCCAACGTCTTCTCGAATTGTTTTCCATGGATTCTGAACGCCTGAACCAGCTAGATGCCTTCCGTTCCAAGGTGACTACGGCACAGATGCAGGCGCTGCATTCAAAGTTTGACATCCCAAAGAAGTTCAAGCTGACTGCGCTGGCAAGATCTGCAGCAATATATCATCATAGCGAGGGGAAAGTCCCCTTGTACATCAAGCACTTGGAGTGTAGTTTACGGCTACCGCTACACCCATTCCTTCGAAGAGTATTTGAGGCATTGGGGGTGTCTCCAATGCAGATGAAGCTCAACTCTGTTGCAGTGCTAGTGGGCTTCATGGTCATCTGCTCGTGGCTAAGCATCAATCTGTCGATAAGTATGCTGAGTTATCTGGTAAGTGTGACGGTGCAGAAGGTGCCTCACTACTATCTCCAGGTGACTGGAGAGTTCAAGGTGATTCTTGACGCTCCAACGTCGAACAAAGGATGGAAAGAGAAGTTCGTCTGGGTAGAGAGAGACGACTCCAACCTCAATTGTTTGAGTTGGCTTGAGATCAGGAAAGGGGCCCTGGACTCGAAGCCTCTATCTGTCGCTGGGAGGCAGGAGTTAGAACAAATCGTTTCTTACACCGGACCGCGCATGATGGGGTCCTTCTCAACAAGTCGATCCTTCTGCTGCATGGAATTTCGTCTGTCCCCCTTACTGCGACCTACGACTCCCTCCGAAGAATCTTCTGAAGGGTCTGAGGTGGTGGTGGTGACCAGACAGGCTAAACGACCCCGAACAGGAACAGTTCCCGAGGGGGTCACATCCATCCTAGAACAGGACGAGACGGCTAGGGGCACTGCTTCTGGTGTCATCCCAGGCTTCCGCAAGAAGTGGTAGAAGAAGAACTCTCGCTGTCTGAGAGGGGCTAGGCGACTAGGGGAAACCCCAACCGACCCAATGGAGATGGGGTTGTCTGATTCGGGAGTGAAAATCGCTCCCCAGCCTGTTGAAGCTAAGCACAAGGTCGCTTCAGAGTCGACCCCTGGCAGGTCTGAGACTCGAGCTAGAGCGAGCGTCTCGAGCCATCACATGCAAGGGCCCCATTGATAGGGCAAGGAGCCGACCGGAGGTGAAGAGGGGGGTTTCATGCCAGCAGGATGGCCCTCTCCCTACTATATGGCTGAGTCCGAAGTGGGGACTTGGACCAAAACGAGGGACTTGATGATAGGGAGGCTTCCTCCTAGTGGAAGTTACAAGGAGAAGCCTGATGACGAGCACCGGTATAGCCCCGCTAATCATACGGTCATCCGTTCATCAGTGCTCAAGTCTCGTTATATGCAGGCAAAAGCTGTGGAGTAGTTCAGCCTTCCCAATGACGAGGAGCTCTTGAAGGCTATTCCCTTCATATAATCCTTCGGAGTTATTTGACTCCGGGATGCCTCGTGGAGCAGGAGATATATCATCGCTTGGCACGGGGCCATCATTCTTTCGAGAAGCTCCGAAAGGTGGGTGGAGAGCATGACGTTGCCTAGAGTGCTGAGATCGACTGAGCCGTCACAGACCTTTCGGCAAAACAGGCGAACCCGACGACTGGCGTAGGGAAATGGAAGTGAAAGAGCAACTGATTGCAGAGCTCAAAACTTCCGCCTCGAGGAAGTCAGCTGAGATTCAACAGCTTAGGAGAAAACTTCAACATGGTGGCCGGGGGGCTAGCTCCGATAGCTCGATCAGCGAGGCACTAAAGGAGCAGGATTTAGCTATGACGCAAGTTGCTATTGAGAAGCAAATTGCTCAGCATGTTAGAGCCCAATTAGAGGAGGAGTTGGTCGCCAAGTGAAAGCTCCAAGAAAGGTGTGCTCGGCTAGAAGAGGCTCTGAGCCTAGCAGAAAGCAGGGCAGTATATCTAGAGTCTCCCAACTATCAGTCGGTCATTGTGGAAAAGAGCTGGCCCACAATCATTGAGGAGTTTTGCCAGAGTGCCATGGGAAAAGTCGAAGTCGCGCTAGCCTGTAAATCCGGCTGTGATTATATGGTGACACAACTACCCATCGAGCACCAAGAACTTTGGGGTCGACTTCAATATCCTCCCAGTATCGCCAATTACATAGACCTTCTCGCCAAAATAGAGAAGGCGGGGGTGGTTACGACGCGAAAGGAGGCAAAGGTGAGGACGAGTAGGAGGCGGTCTCTGGTTAGTTGACAGATGATTCAAACTGCGGGAGTCGAGATGGTTGTCGGTGAAGATCCGACTAAGAGGGAGAGAGATGGCACTGGGTAGGAAGTTCTGTTGATTCCTCCACCTTCTTTGAATGTCTCCTTGCCTCTGGCTCCTGGGGCCGACTTGGACCTTCTATAGCTTAGGTTTAGAGACTAGGAAAATGTAATCTGTTTATGCTTTTGTGTATATGTCTAATAAGATAATAAACGGCACAATTTTTCCCATTCATGCTTTTCCCTATTTTTTCTACAATTTTCTGTGTACTTTTCTGTGATGTGTTAGTAACACGTTTGTCGACTTGACGAGTCGGGGTATGCATTAGTAGTTTCCTTACAAATTTATTCATCTCCTTTTTGATATGTTAAGTTTATGGTGATGTCGTCCTGAAAGAACACCGTGTCGACTAGAAGTCGTTTCCCCAGGACTTAACTACTTCAAGTTTTTTGTTTTGGTTATCGGCTTGCGACAACTGCTAGTGGGGGCTGATTGGGCCCCACAGGGCTAGTAGGTTCTGAGACGTGATTGAGCCGAGTCACTACAGACGACGTCATCGTACTTTAACCGTCAGTGGCGCCTCGATTTCTTTGCAGAGGAGCGTGGGGAACTGAAACGGGTGGCATTTTGATTTTCGAAAGGCAGTTTGGATTCCAGCCTTAATCTAGACCGTCGATCCCAAAGCAGGCGAACCGCTCTAAAGTTGCCACGCGAGCCCTTATCATTCTATAAATACCCCTTCTTCTTCATTCGAGTTTTCTTTACACAACCTCAGACATTAGAACTCTCTTTTCGTTCCTTGAGCTCAGAAAACCCTTGCAATAGCTACCTCGTCTTCTGCTCCTGTCAATAGGCTCAGCCTTCTCGCCTCCATCCATTCGAAGGTGACAAGCGACGATCTAGAGACCCTCTCTGAGAGGTATGACATCCCGGCAGCTTTCGAGCTCTCGTTGTTGGAGAAGGACTGCACTGTGTTTGAGCATGGGCACCGACAAGGTGCCGCTGTATCTAGCCCACATAGAGTACGAGCTGCAGTTGCCCCTCCCCCTCTTTGTGGGAAGGGTTTGCGAGCGACTGGGGGTCTCCCCTATGCAGTTCACTCTTAACGCCATCGCCATAATGATGGCGTTCCCGGTAATCTGTTACCGGGTGGGGGTCGGGCCGACCCTCCAACTCTTCAGCCACCTAGTCAGCTTGAAGGCGACAAGGAAGGATGCCCACTACTTCTTTGGCAATTCAGGCGAGAAGCTGGTGAGGTTCCCAGAGTCGAACAAAGATTGGAAGGGGAGATTCGTTTGGGTCTTTGGAACCGACTCAATTCTAGCTTGCCGTTCGTGGCCAGAGGTTGAAAAAGAGGCGCTGAGGCCACTCCTCTCTCCCGGCCGAAGAGCGTCAGGACTTGGAGAGGCCGCTCTTATGCTAGTTCTTGGGATATCAGCAATTTGTTCGACACAACCTCTCTTAGAGTGGTGGGTCTATCTTATATCCTGCCGATAGAGGCCGACAAGGAGAGAGTGGCTGCCCTGGCTCAAGCTGGCCCCAGGCTGCCCAAGGACTCAAAGGCTTTGGAGTCGGCTAAACCAGCCGCACCCTAGCCGCCTGTGAAGAGGGAGAGGGTCACGTTGTCGGCTAAGAAGACCGAGTTCTGGAGAAAGAATCTAGACAAGACGGTCACCATGCTGACATTGTAGTTGGGTGTTCCCCGGTTCGAGGGACAAGAGAAGAAGAACAAGAAGAGGATGAAGAAGCCCGCTCTTAAGGGCAAGCCTGAGGCGGCTGCCCCTGCTTTAACCGAGGCTATGGTGGGGAATGCCTCCGCCTCAATCGAGGAGCAGGCCCCAAAGACCGTTCCTCCTCCTAGTTCACCAACGGAAGTAGTCATCGCTTATGAGACTTCCTTAGGTGGGCACAAGGCTACCCTGGTGTAGCAAGCATTGGAGACTCCCTCGACTGACTTGGATTCTCAAGTTGGTCAGGGTTCTATTACGGCTCCTTCCCCGAAACCGACTCATGGGTCAGGTGAGGAGGCTGTTGTAGAGGGAGCAGCTGCGGAGACGGCGCCCTCACACCATACGGCCGAGAGTTCTGACTCCCGAATTTCCTTCTGCCACAAGCTTAGGGAAATAAGCAAGCAGAAGTGGAGAGAACTCCGGGCCCAGCTGATAGGCAACCTGGAGGAGGGCTATTCGCCCAAGGAGAATTCCACCGAGGGTGAGAGGTTCATCCCGAGTCATTTTTTCCATCATAACGCCTCGATTCTTCAGTCGGGAAGGGCTCAGCTGATAGCCGCCGACCAGCTCACTCTCTCCTGAGACTTGGATTTGCTAAAGGAGGTGCCGACGAGGGGGACGATGTTTGGCACTCCAGAGCTATAGCATTTGGGGAGCCTTGATAGGAGAGGAGTTGGTCGACCGGTTCGACCACGTGATAGCGGCCTATGGCTACCTCACGGTGCAGGTGGCTCAGGAGAAAAAAGCCCGAGAGGATGCTGAGAAAAACATCAAGGCTCTTGAGGCCGAGAAGGGCGAGCTCGACGCTAAGCGGTGCCGTGCGGTGGAGATGAAACAGTTTACCATCGCCAACCTGGAGGCCCATAAGATGAAGCAGTCGGCCACCATAGCGAAGCGGAAGGAGGAGACAACTAAGCTTGGGGTGACTATCCAGAGTTCCCAAAAGGAGGCGGCCAAGTAGGAAAAATGCATCGAGCCCCTGAAGGAGGAGGTCGAGGCTGAGAAATTGGTGAGGCTGGCGGTGCAAGTGAATGCCCTCTCAGACCAGCGTGCTTTGCAGAGTACGAGGGTGGAGCTAGAGGCGATGAGGGCGGCTCATCAGGTGACTGTCGCTGACGCCCACTTTATCAAGACCCGACTCAGGTACGTGATGTTTGAGGAGGGGAAGAGGGAGGTCATCGAGGGGTACAGGCACGGTCCTGTGGGGAAGGTCGAGTTGTTGCTGGCTGTTAAAGCTGGCTGTGACTTCCTGAGGGCCCACCTCCCTCCTTCAGCTCTACCTTTATCTTCTCTCGCCTACCCTCCTAGGGTGCAAAGCTACCTCAACATCCTCCAAGATCTCGAGGCCTGATGGGGAGGAATCCAGCTGAACGATGATGAGGGCGAAATGACAAGGATGATGATGAGGATGGTGATGATGGGGATGCAGATGGTGGCCCCAACTAGAGTGTCATTGGGCCGACCCCCATCTCTTGTACTTGTGTAATAATAACAAAGTTTTTTCTCTTTCTTTTTCTTTCTTTTTTTGTGGGCTTTATAAGTTGATTTTGGCTTTTTAATAAAAACTCATTCTATTTTACGCTCCCATCTGAGCTGTGTTCAAATTTTTATCTATCCATGTTATATCTTTGCATCTGGTTGTCATCTAGTTATTGTCATGATTGCGATTCATAGCTAAAAGCCGAGTATGTAGAGCGTAATACGGTCATACTCTGAGGGATAACCAACAATCCCGTCTCGAGCAAAATAACAATGCTCATATCTGGCTAGGCTTGTGTTTGCTCGACTGACCGTTAGCGTTAGGTGTATGCTTGGAGTCATGTTGGTCAAAACGTGACAGGCACTAATAGCTTTTGTCTTTGGTGTCTGGAGCTTATGGGGCCTCTGGGTCCATTTTAGCCAATGACAATGCACAGGCTGGGCGCCTAGCGCTTATAGAGTGCCTAGGTCTTAGGAGTCGGCCTCGGTGGGCGGCAACTTGGCAAGTGACAACTCATAGGTCGGGTGCCTAGCACTTATAAAGCACCTAGGGCTTAGGAGTCGGCCTCGGTGGGCGGCGACTCTGTAAATGATAACTCGTAGGTTGGGTGCCTTGGACTTATAGAGCGCCTAGATCATAGGAGTCAGCCTCGGTGGGCGGTGAGTCTGTAAATGATAACCCGTAGGTTGGGTGCCTAGGACTTATAGAGTGCCTAGATTTTAGGAGTCGGCCTCGGTGGGCGGCGACTCTGCAAATGACAACCCGTTGGTTGGGTGCCTAGGACTTATAGAGCGTCTAGGCTTAGGAGTCAGCCTCGGTGGGCAGCGACTCTGCAAATGACAATCCGTAGCTTAGGTGTCTAGGACTTATAGAGTGCCTAGGTCTTAGGAGTCAGCCTTGGTAGGCGACGACTCTGCAAATGACAACCCGTAGGTTGGGTGCCTAAGACTTATAGAGTGCCTAGGGCTTAGGAGTTGGCCTCAGTGGGCGGCGACTCTGTAAATGACAACCTGAAGGTTGGGTGCCTAGGACTTATAGAGCGCCTAGGTCTTAGGAATCGGTCTTGGTGGGCGGCGACTCTACAAATGACAACCCGTAGGTTGGGTGCCTAGGCCTTATAGAGCGCCTAGGGCTTAGGAGTCTGCCTCGGTGGGCGGCGACTCTGCAAATGACAACCCGTAGGTTGGGTGCCTAGGACTTATAGAGCGCGTAGGGTTTAGGAGTTGGCCTCGGTGGGCGGCGACTCTGCAAATGACAACCCGTAGGTTGGGTTCCTTAACTTGACCAGTCGAGGGAAAATAGCCTGGCTCATCTTGGTAAGTGGAGCATATTCACTTGGCTGAGTGAGTTGGGTCGCCTGTCTTGTCTGGGCGAGAAGGGTTCCTTGACTCGACGTAATAAGAAGGGTTCATTGGCTCGATGTGACGAGAAGGGTTTCTTGACTCGACATGACGAGAAGGGTTCCTTGACTCGGCCTAGCAAGAAGGGTCGCCTGAATTCAGCTCAGTAAGGGAATTACGTCAACTTAGTCAAGAGAGTAGGGTGTTTGTAGGGAAAGTTGAAGAGATTTCCATTGCTTTGAATTGTTTACAAACTTCAGTCACCTGAAACAAAATTCAAATAAAAAGATCGCCTTTCTATAAGGCTTACAATGAAAAAATCAAATCAAGATTACAACTTTGACCTAATTGAACAAATGTGGGATCCGTTTATCGGATCCTCGCTTGCGTGGGTATCTTTGCCTATGACGGGGACTTATTTTGTCCGTGGACCACCGTGTAATCCCGACCCAAGTGGAGATCTAGATACTGGATCTGCAGATCTGGGGTGTTTATTTCAGGAAAAAATAAAACACCGACGGGGATCGATCTCATGAAGGAGATGATCGCCGGAGTGAGTGAGATCTACTAGGAAAAATCACACACTGACCCTGAAACTAAGATGCGGCTTAGCCTTGAGGGTAGATCCGCAAACCTGACCTAGATCATTGTAAATTTGAGCTCGAGCCTCTACCTCGCAATGTAGATCTGGCATGGAACGAACTCCTCGCTTGCACGGGACGTGGATCTGAACTTTTGATCTTCGCCGGCGCTTGGATTTGTGCGAAAGGCTGCGTAGAGCTCTTAAGAATTCTCCACAAATTTCCAACCTGCAGGTCAAAAGAATCCAACCCCCCCAAATGAAGCCCCCCTCTCCCTATTTATCGGAAAAGAGGGGGGGGGGGGGAAGATAGGGTACTTTACCAAATGGCCAAACCCCTTCAGCCAAGGCAAAAGTGCTTCGGCCTAG
>JBAKGM010000233.1:32951195-32983108 GCA_037177215.1 Asparagus racemosus
AAATAGTAAACAATAACACTTAAAGTTATGAAGATAATTACTAAACTATATTAATTTGCAACTTGT
Organism: Asparagus racemosus; assembly: GCA_037177215.1. Taxonomy (NCBI): domain Eukaryota; kingdom Viridiplantae; phylum Streptophyta; class Magnoliopsida; order Asparagales; family Asparagaceae; genus Asparagus; species Asparagus racemosus. The sequence continues at coordinate 32,951,262 of JBAKGM010000233.1, forward strand.
TTTTGAATCTTGTAACCGAGGTGAAATATAATCCTATATAGCTGCTTCAGAAGAATATTTGCATTCATTTTGAGATCGTAACTTTTAACCCAATAATATTATATTCAAGTTTTTTTTTTTTTGATAGTTTCTTTTGGGGTTTCTTTGATGTAAACTTATGCAAGTTGCATTGTCAACTTGCCAACTGCTATTTTGCTCTTGCTTTTGGTTCTTAGATTTTTTTTTTAATTGTTTTTATATCGTAATTATATACTGTTACATGAAATAAATAGTTATGACTGACAACAAGATTCGCTCCTTGCTCTATTATTTTTTAAAACTATACACAACTTTTTATATAAAATCGGCTTAACTCCCTTAAACTCTTTAATGATATTTTGAATAGAGCATCTAGCTCTATTTTCGCTTTTAAAAAAATATTATGTTCAATATCTTACCTGTGATGTCAACTCCTTTTTTTTTATCTCGCTGGCCGACATCCCATGAAAACAAACAGTTGATATACGGCCATACAATGAATTAGTTCATCCCTTTGCCTATACAACAAACTGCAGCTTCTCATTCATAACTGCTTTTTGGTGGTCAATAAAGTTATGTGGACATGTCACGTCAATCATCAACTTGCATATTCTCGCATTTTTATGTCTTCAAATCTTAGTCAAGAACTAAAGGGTTACATTTGGTAAGCTTTGCATTAAAAAATTGGACCCGCAACGTAAAATTCTCGATTTTAATTAAATATATTGTTTGTTTGTTATGTTTCATGTCACGAACTTGGGTTGTCATTTAGGATAAATACATTAAATATGATTCCCTAAAAATATGTTGATTTCATCTGAACTTGTAATTTTAGTTACATATTCTCAACAAAATACATATATAACCAAACAAGAACTCAATCAGATTTTATTCCTGATACAAATAAACTTTAATATCCATTGCAAATAACTAAGATTTTAAATATGGATTTTTCTAGATCCATCGCATCCATCAAAATACAATCCACAAACCAAGCAGCATCTAAAGTACAATAACTGCGAGAACTAGATAAGCTGCCGTATAAAAGATTAAGTCATACAGTGTTATTGCTAGCTAGTAAAATTTTTGAGCTACATACTTAGGATGCCTAAGTTTCTAGTGTTTATTTTGATACCACTTGGAGTTAATGGTCAAGGGATTTAACTTTCAAAATTCTTTCCCTAGAGATTTCTTGACGTTAGAATATTTTCAGAAAAGTAAATTCTTAAAAGAATGTTAATTTATAGATTATCGATAAACAAAGCTATAAAAAAAATCAGTATAACCTTAGAGGGTGGAAAGAGAGAACCAATAGACGAAATATATTATTAGCAGCAAATCGCAAGTTGAAAGAACACTGGGTCCCTAGCATTGAAAATGATCATATTTTTTTGGAACAAGAAATGAGTTCTTACTATATTTTAAGAAGAGACTTTTCTACATTTTTATTTGTTATGGTTTATACTGAATCTCCTTTACATCTTCTGTTATAAACTTCTATGGATTAGTTAATATAATTATGAATAAAAATGAGAGTTTAGAGAGTAGGATTTTCTTATTATATTATTTATTTATTTTTTATTTTTTGCTTTAGAAATTAGTGGTTGTTAACTTTAGAATCTCAGTTTTGGTGTGTATCATGTCAATAGACCATATGTCATTACGTCAAAACTCTAAAATCGTGAGGAGGATTGAGAGTTATAATTTTATACTTTAACCTATAGGACCTTTTTACATAGCAAGGTATGCACACAAAACAATATGATCTTTATTTTGCAATATGCTGTGTATTGTGAAGATAAAGGAGGGAGGATGTGCATGTTGGTGTACTAAAGATGTTAAGCAGCATCGAGAAATTATACAAACGAATTGAAGTCCGCTCCACTTAAAATAGAGGAAAGTTGAACATGAAATTGGTTGAACACGACATTTATGTTAAGAGGTACAGTTAGACTATATAATTATAACATAGAAGAATCTTCACAATTTGGTTATCTGTTCTCTTCTAAGCAAAAAATACTCAAGGAGTAGTGCATTGCATGGTATTCATCATAACACTTGGCTGATTAAGGTTTACTTAGAAAAATTATGTCCATCATCTTTTTCTCTCAACAGAAGAATTTTTGAGGTATGACCTACTTATCATAGCTCTTCTTTTAGCCGTTACTCTTCAAATTAATTCCTTTCTCTCCTATGTCTTAGTAGTTGCAAAGCTAGGAGTTTGCAAGAGTTGACAAAATTGTCATTGCATGATCATAAATAAATTAAACTAGATGCACAGTTTGTTACCTTCTGATCAGTAGGAACCTGCTTAACTTGTAAAAAATAAAAAATAAATAAAAACCGAAATGTCAAGTTCATAGCAAGTAAGTACTAGGGAAAATTGCAGAATAAGCAGATAGAACTAATGTTAGAAGATCTGTTGCGTAAATTTCTTATGTATTACTATATGCTTACCAGTTAGTTATATTTCAAGCAGTAAAGGAATACGGCAAAAATATTTGTCATAAGCAGTACCATAAATTACTTTAGACTTCCTTCCGTCTTCTTTGACAGTCTTTTCTTTTTATTTTCCTTTTTCCCTTTGATGTTTGCATTCTTATTTATCCTCAACTGCTATCACTAGAGTATCACTGTTAGTTGGTTAGTATTACTTTTAATATCACATATATATGCTTTCTTAGACATTTCCTAGGCCAACCTTCTGATTTCACCTTTTATATCACACTAATTTGCGTATTTTTCAGTATTTTATTTCTCAAGTTACTACTGATTATTTGATTAATAGACTGTCAATTTAATTGATCATTCTTGATGTGTATTACCTAGATAATATCTTAAGATGGATTTGTCGTGAAATTTTGATGGAATTTGGTATGTGCTTTAACTTATTATTAATTTTATATTTTCTCTGATATAAATTGCACTAAAGAAATTTCGAGCAATGTCTTAATTTCTCAACCAAAAAAATAATTTTAAAAAATCATTTCAAAAGAGCAATAAATGTGTATGTATGTGTGAGCATGAAATTATGAATACATAGACTAACTTTAAGATCATTTAGAAAGTGAAAAGTGCTACACTAGTAGCTTAATTACTGTGCCCTTGTACACCATGCATAGTAAGATCTATACAAAATGATGAGAGGCCTCAAACACAGTGTGAAGACAATATTCAGCAAATAAATATGCGAACAATATACTGATGATCATGTATTGTGCTGTCCTAATGAGGTCCTCTTCACATAGCCTAAAGGAGAATTTGTTCTCTTGAACACATGCATGGACAATATTGCAAAACCCCCTCACTAAACAATACAAGAAAGCCAAACAAACAAATAAGAACCATAGAATTAATAAATTGTTAAACTAATCATATAACGATCTTAGGTATCATTAGATGCATGATACATGTATACATTATTGTTTCTCTCTCTTCCCCTTTTTAATTAAGGTTTATAACATCTGAAGATCATTAAGGGGTATAAATATATCAGGACCTTTGATCTTAGGGTTAGCTATATAATAATAAACCCTTGCATGGAGGATCCAATAAATTAAGTGTGGCTTATCATAAGGATGACCTAGTACTAGCATTTTTTTTACAGTGTATGCAATCATTGTTCAACAGGTAGGTTCTCCCAAAAGATCAAAGGTTGCAAAATACTAAACTAAAACTAAGAATGAGAATATAAGAACAAACACTTATTCATTTCTACATTAGGAAAGCAGAATTTTCCCCAGGACACTAGCAAAGAGAATATAACCTCCACCCAATTCAAATATATACATATATATATGCATTAAAATCATAAACAGGAACGACACAATTCACCATATACATCTATATGGTTCAACAAAATGTAACCCTTATTTAATTACTTTTGTACCAATATAGAATTCATAGCACTTACCATGATTAATGTGTACTACAAATTTCAAGGGTTATCAAAGCCTCCTTGCCTCCTATTTATGTCACTTAAAGGGTTATGAGGAGCATTAGTGTTATTATCATTATTATTAGGATTAGGATTATTATTATGAGGGCTATAAGGGATAGGTAAAGTAGAATGAGGAGGAAGAGAGGGCTGATAATTATAGGGAGGAGCTGGCTGCTGTCCAATTTGCATCGGCAACGAGAACCCCGGAGGGATATCGCCACACGCTAATCGAAGCAGATCAGCATTGGCAGCCTCAAGCTCCTTCTGAAGCCTCTGAACCTCTCTCTGAAGAACTGATATAGCGCCAACGCAGCCATACACTGGATCTTTGATCCTCGCCTCAGCCTCATATGCGAGAGAGTTCACAGCATCCTCTCTCTGATGAGGGAGGAGATCGTTGAGGATCTTTGTCACGTTGCTGGCTCCGAAGATCTTGTGAACATTGATGAATTTCTGAGGCTCTTCTGGAGGGAAGTAGGGAGCAAAGATGCAGCCTGGCATGCATTTCCTCCTCAAGAACTTGCAAGCTGCACAAGGGGAGTTTGACCCAGTGGAGGATGAAGATGCCATTTCTGTATAGACTATATAAGATCTCAATAATGTTATTGGGAACATTAATATAATTATATTTATAATAATCATTTAGTTGATGGGCAGTTTTAATTTGTGAAAGGGTCTTTTAAGTGATATTATAACAATATTAGGGTTAGGGGTCCCATAACTGAAAATTTTCGGGAAGAATTTACAACACAAATGTAACTCAGCTAGAACGCTTTTGATTCTATAGTATCACTACTAGATAGGGTAAACTTCTGTATTGACTAATTAATTTCTTGCTAGTTAACTTGAAAGATGCATCTTTGATCTTTACTTGTAGGGAAGAAACCAACAAGGGAGATAAACTCTAGGGTTAGGGTATTCTCTCTCTCCCTCCCCCATGGTACTTTCAAGTGATTGAATAGTTATAAAGGAAAGCTAGCTGATAGGAGAAATTAATTACTACCTGGTCTGTGAGATCTCTGAAGAAATTAAAGGTCAGAACCTTTCTCCCTTCTTGAGCTTTAAGTTTCTACAATGAGCAGTTGTGTTCACTCCTCCCAAAGCAGAAGCTGTAGCTGTAGCTCCTCTCAGAATTCCTATTGGATATTACTTGAAGAAATTACTGTTCTTGGAAGAAAGGATGCAGACTCACTGGCAGTTCAAACAAAGGAAAGGCAAGGATGAATGAAGAAGAGGACAGAGAGAGAGAGAGAGAGAGAGAGAGAGCGAGCATTTAATGAGAGAAGAGGAAGCAAAGAACAAAAAATAGGGGGGAAATTAAGAATAAAATGAAAAAAGAAAAAGACAACTGTGCACAGTGACAGGTACACTTAAAAAGGATGATTATGATTGCACCCAAGAGAACATCTTGAAGTGCTTCATCTCCTCTTAATTTTTGTTATAAATGATTGACCAAAAAATAGAAAAGGAACAGTAAGATTTGATTTTATGGTCTTAATTAACAAAAAGTTTCTTGTTATCATAGCCACAAGTTGCTACATCCACCGAGTACATATTGCATGGCAAGCAGATGCGGTGTGTTTTCCACAACACAAACACATCCCGGTCCTCAAACACTGTAAAGACAGGCGGAAAAAGTCACTTTTGAGGTATCAAAAGAAACCCCACGGTGAATTTCCCCAAATCCCCTAAAATTTGGGGTGTTTCCCATAAAAACCCCCTACATTTTGTTTATTCCGTTTAACCCAGGGGCTTCTCACACGACATCATTTCAAACTAACTTTTTCTAATGGACTGTTAAAGACAAATAACCAAAAAATTGTTGTGAGAGAGAGAGAGAGAGAGAACCTCAACTGGAGTAAGAGAGTTTGTCGGTTGTGTATGAGAAATGATTGAATTGGAGTTTTTTCTATCAAGAATATTTTAATTATTTATATTTTACATGTCGGAGAGTCTGTCGATATACTTGCCCTAAATCACGTTAAATCTCACGAATCTAATCTATTTTCTATGTTGGATTGATTGTTTGATCTCGTTGCGTGTGCTTTCACTTGGCGAGCCTAGGTACTAAACATTCGAATTACTTTTCAATTATCGACATATAAAAAATTGAAAAGTAGAATCACACCTAAGGGTGCAAATGTACACAACTACGATTACGGATATGAATTAGATACTTGGCAAACAGATATATATGAATAGAATACAAGAGAAGATACATATAATCAGTTGCACTATTTTGCATGCAAAAGATAAATAATAAATTCAAATTTTATAAATTTAAAATAATGTACAACATCTAATACATCTAAGTGTAAATTTTCTCCGCGAACACTAAGATAATTCAATTCTCATACGATTCATAACCTAAGCGCATAACACAAAGGACAAATTTTTCTCAATCATCGTAAATAAATAACCAAATTATAATATAATATATTATAATATAATATAATATAATATGGACCGCAAACGTGCAAAATGCTTAATTGATTACCTCAATGAATTAAGCACACTCCATGACCCAAAAATAAATGATACCCACGTTCCAAAACGCAATTGCTACCAAAAATAGGAATTTAGTAACACTTTTTGGAATTGCTACTAAAAATAAGAATTTAGTAATACTTGTATCTATATCCATATCCGTATTAATCTTTGTATCACTAGAAAAATTCACATATTAATACGGATCTACGTAATTAGCTTATTATTTTGTGGATCGAGATTCTTATGCACAAATTGTACTAGTATTATTGTGGTTGGAAACTTATAATCTTAATATTTATTCTAGAAATAACTATAATATTGCAGATACTCTCTTAAGGATGAAGCCTTTTATGGTAATCATTGATCTACCTTTCCGCCATTCTAAAGTTCTGTGATTGTTCTTATGCGTCCAAATAATTTTCTTATTGATGACACATAAACTTTAATTATGACACTTTTATATTGTTTTTTGTTGTACGGATAAAATGCTGTGTCATTCATGGGTTGATCGCCATTTCCTTTTTACATACATTAAAAGATACCTATTTTTAAAATACCTATGAATTATGAAGAGTGGAACATGATCTCTATGTATAAACTATGACCAACACGCCAAATTAGCTCTAATTGTATTATTTCTTCTCTTTCCCCTGTAGAGGATTCATGGTACAAACTTCAATTCAATTGAGGAAGAAAACTTGAATTTAATGTAAAAATAAATATTGATGCGTAGTCGACTCATTAAAGAATATTTACTATATACGTATTAATATATTTGGACTCAATTGACTCGAATAGATTAATCATATGACATATTTGATCATATATTAATCTTATTGTTAATTTTTTTCAATGTGAAACCTTACCTTATGCGTTTAATTTATGACACCAAATTTATATTTGAACTTATAGTTTTTCATTTTCTAGAAACCACCTTAAAAATAGGATAATTATACGAAAATCACTTTTCAATTTCGATTTATACATAAACCACATTTAAAGTAGTTATAGGTTTTTGTGCAATTAACCATCTCTCAGTCAAACTTTCACTAAAAATTTAAAAATAAGCTTAAAAAATTTAAGTTTAAAGTACATAAGTTGTATCCTAACAAAACCTAAATACTAAAAAATGAGTCATGTGCATTGAATGTGAGTTTTATAATGGTAATTTTAGGTTTTTAGTGAAAATTTTAATTGAGAGGCAGTTGATGGTAATAAAGACCCACTTAAAATGATTTATTTATAAATTAAAATTAAAAAATAAATTTAGATTACCTTATTTTAAAGATGGTTTATAAGGAAAACACCCCTTTTAACTCAAAATGAATGCGAGACACTGCCTCCTATGAGTCTGTAGTCCACTGAGATTACAAGTGATTTGTGAAGACTAGTTGTGATCCACATATGCATCGTATTAAAAAATTAACAAAAAAATAAAATTTTGTGTCATGTGAGTTCTCGTTCAAGTCTTCTAGCTTTTAATTGTCAGAGGGGGAAAAATGAAAAAAAAAAAAGGTAATTAAATAAAGGGAAGTAAATTCTCAACAAAAATGGAAAAGGAAAAAAAAGAAAAAAGGGGGAAGTACACCTATAAATATCTCTCGCTCGTATTTGTAATTGTGCATCCACATATATAGCAGAAAGCGAAAAAAAACTATGAAAGTAAGAATCATAAAGATCTCTTTGGCATCATTCTCATTGGCATCATTTCAAAAGTACACCTTTTGATTGAAGGGTCAGGCTAATAATTAAGATAAACTGTACTGTAGGAAAAGATATATCTAATACTAATTGAGAAATAAAAAAAGAAGAAATATGAAGGTGAGTGTAGCATCATTCTCTCCACCAATGGAAGATATGAATTCTGATTCTTAACTATGAGGAACAAAAATTATGAGGAACAAAAATCAATCATCCCTACACTGCAAAAGCACATAGGCTTTTCCCAAAAGTCCATAAACTCAACTAGTATGGTCCCCTTCGTGCGTAGGCTACGGCATTGACACATAAAAGAATGATCTAGATTCAAAAACATTCATTTTTAATCATTTATGTAACATTAACTTAATTTCATAATAATGAAACTTAATTTGTGGGGATATAGTTAATGAATAGTTTCCATTGAGCTTTGATGAAGCTAATATTTTAAAATGCTTCTATCAGTTCGTATAAATTATAAACCTCAACATCATCATAACTTTAAAGTTATAGTATAGTGGCAGAGACTTTAACATAGTACCAGAATAACTCAGGTTCAAAGTTTAGGGGACACAAATTTTAAGCGAATTTAAAAGAAGTTTGATACCACTGCTATTAGAGTTTTCGTAAAAGTTTTACAAAAACCTGGGCTAAGTTTTAAACTACATATATATTATAGCATGTATTGTAATCACAAAAATACAATGTAGCCTAGTTGTCAAAACCTTTTTTAACAAATCAAAGGTCCCAGGTTCGAGACTTGCCCTCAACTCTTTTTATCTAATAAATCCCCATAAGTTGGACCAGGACTCGAACTCGGACTTGGTTTCAGACTGAGTAGCAATGGTGATTTCAGGTTAACTTGGGATGTTTTCTGGTGGAGTCCGACTCAAAGACGCCTTTCGACTCGGATTTGGACTTGTTGTCTAATATAGTCCAACTCAAATATGTCTTTCGACTTGGACTTGTTGGAGGAGTTGACCTAGAAAACAACTAAAGGGCAATTAGTGGGCTATGTGTGTGTAACTAATCTTAGATTGGATCAGAGACCTATATAAAGTCTTCTGAATAGCAACAGAAGGAATCTTCTTTTTTAGAAGCATATTTGATCAGGTGATCGTGGATGGTCTGGTTGATGCACACCAGTACACTCAAGTTGATGTTCCTGGAAGCAATTCGGACATGGAATCCTCGCACCGGAGTAGGTCGAATTTTGCTTTAAGTTTAGCGGTTTAGGACGCATAGCGACTCAGACAAGTTTTTTGCAACAAGTATCTCAGGAAAGTTCCAATTCCCTGTCTTGTTTTTCCCTTTTATTCTAACATTCTTAAAGCAAGATTTTCAGTCTCATAATGGATCATGCAAGAACTATTGGAATTGATTGCTTGAAACTCGAGAGCTTTGACGGAATAAACTTCAATGCTTGGCGACACAAGGTGATCTTTGAGATGCAACTCCTAAATATTTATTATGTTGTCTCAAAAGACAAGTCGTCGTTCAAGGAGGATGACACCACTGGCAAAGCAAACTGGGCCCGCGATGACACTTGTTGTAGGAGTTATCTCCTCAATTATCTTGTTGACCACCTTGCAGATAAAGCACCAAAGAATGCAGACAACACCAACCATATTGCTGAAGTCAACCATAGTGACGAAGTTCAGACCTTTATGGTGATGCTTTCTAAGATGATAAATTCCCCTAACCCTTCTGAATGGTGGTTAGACACTGGCACTACATCTCACGTTTGCATTGACACGAGCCTTTTTACTTCTTATGTTGCTGCCAATGAGAATGTATCAATGACTAATTGCTATGTTGCAAAAGCCCATAGAATTGGGATAGTTGTGATAACACCTACATTTGAAAAAACTCTTCGTCTCAAGAATGTGAAATAATGTTCCATCAATTACAAAGAACCTAGTGTCTGAAAGTCTACTCGATGATGTTGGAATGTGGCTGGATCTCCAAGGAGGAAAAATTGTTATGTCTTATTGGAAGTTTATTTTGGTAATGCTTATCATATGGATGGAATATATAAAATAAGTATTGTAAACTCTGCCTCAGTTATCAATGAAGCTTATATTTCTGCGTACTCCTCTTCTCTTTGGCATCATAGACTTGGTCATGTTAAGTATAGAAAAATATTTGACATGAATAGATTGGGAATTTTGTCCAATTGTGGGGGTGATAAACGAAATTAATGTGAAGTTTGTGTGCAAGCCAAGATCACAAGAAAGCCTTTTCATAGTGTCACAAGAAGTACACAATTACTAGAGCTTATTCACTCCGACACTCGTGATTTTAAAAATTTTAATACTAGAGGAAGAATGAAATATTTCATCACTTTCAATGATGATCACTCTCGATATTGTCATGTTTACTTATTAAAATCAAAAGATGAAATCTTTAGTAAGTTTATCGAGTTCACGACTCAAGTAGAGAAACAACTCGATCACCCAGTAAAGAAGCTTAGAAGTAATAGAGGAGGAGAGTATTGATCCAATGAAGTAGAAGCTTATTTCAGAGAATATGGGATAGTTGTTGAGATAACGACTTCATATTCAAAACAATCTAATGGGATTGCAAAGAAGAAAAGTTAAACTCTAACAGAGATGATTAACTCAAAGCTTATCACCTCTGGTCTTTCAAATTGCTACTGGGGCGAGGCGTTATTAATAGCAAATTGAATCTTAAATCATGTACCATATTCTAAATCTGATATAACACCACATCAACACTAGTTTGGTTATCCTGCTCCATTAGATAATCTCAAAGCGTGAGGGTGTCTTGCCTATGTTAGAATACTTGATATCAGAAGATCAAAGCTAGAACTAAAGACGATTAAATGCATCTTTCAGAGGTCTGGTAAAGATAGTGATGTAAGTAGGTTCTTGGATCTTGACACTACTCAATTATTGGAGCTCGAGATGTTTTGAGGATAAGTTTATCAAATATAAAAACTTATCACTCAAAAGACATAAATAACTCCAGCTACACTAGAAGAATGCACTATTCTGGAGGACTCTACTCAAGTTGTAGGAGTTACTATTCTAGAGAAGTTTCAGAACCTCTTGTCAATTAAGTGAGTGAGAAAGGTAAAGGATTTGGTGATGACTTCTTTACATACAATGCAGAAGATGATCCGTTAACCTTTCATGATGCTATAGATCCAAAGATGCATTATAAGATGCAATATTATGGAAGGAAGCTATAGAAGATGAGATGAATTCTCTTCTTTAAAATTACGCTTGGGAGTTAGGTGATATTCCAGAAGGAGTAAAGCCGATCAAGAGCAAATGGATCCTCAAACGAAAGATTCATACTAACAGTACCATTGAGAAGTGCAAGGTAAGATTGGAGGCTAAAGGTTTCTCTCAGAAGAAAGGATTGGCTTCTTTGACATCTTTGCATCAGTTTGTCGCATCACGATCATTAGAGTACTTATCTCTTGGGTTGCCATTCAGAAGCTTGTTGTGCACCAAATGGACGTGAAGACGACATTCTTAATTGGAGATCTTACTGAAGAAGTCTATATGGAGCAAATAGAAGGCTATGTTGTTGAAAGCATGAACAACAAAGTATGCAAATTGATCAAGTCTCTTTACGGACTGAAGCAAGCTCCTAAACTCTGGCATGAGAAGTTCGACAAAGTCGTTCATAGAGATTGGTTTTAAGTCAGTGAATCTGACAAATGCCTCTACATCAAAAATGTTGAATAGAAGGTAATAGTTATCTGTCCATATGTAGTTGATTTTGATCTGCAGATAGTCACATCTACAAAAAAATTTCTATCAACTCAGTTTTGTATGAAAGATCTTGAAGATGCTGATGTAATTATTGGGATCAAGATCATTCGATCAAAGAATGGGATTGGCCTAACTCAGTCTCATTATATTGAAAATATGTTGAAAAAATATGGATATTTTGATATTCCAAAGATGTCAATACCATATGACTACAACAAGAAGCTTCGAGCCAACTTAGAATGACAGGTGAAATAGCTAGAGTATTCAAGGATCATCGGGAGTCTTATGTATACTATGAGCTACACAAGACCATATATAGCTCTCACTATTATGATGCTTAGCGGGTTTACAAGCAATCTTGAAAAGCCTTACTAGGATGTTATTGAAAGAATAATGAGATACTTAATAGGAACTATGAATCTGGACTTATTCTTCTCTGGATATCTTGTAACTATAGAAGGCTTCTCAGATGCTATTTGGTACCCAGAACCAGCTGAGTGCAGATCTACAGGAGGTTTTGTATTTACTATGGGAGGTACGACAGTCTCATGGAAATTTAAAAGCAGACAATTAGTGCACAATCATCAATGGATTCTGAGTTTTATGTTGTCTACAGCATGAGATGAGGCCGAGTAGCTCAGAAATCTTAGCAGAGACCTCAACTGAAAAAACTGCAATGAGCGATGATTACTATCTATTGTAATAATCAAGCAAGAAGTGCTGTAGTAGCAAACTCATTGTTCAACGGAAAGAAGAGGACAATTCATCTAAAGCATGGTTACCTCAATGAGTTAATCAATCACAGAGTCATCTTAGTGATCAATGTTTGTTCTCCAGAAAATATTGTTGATCCAGTGACGAAAGGTCTAAAGAAAGATCTGATAGGGAAAATGTCTGCTAAAATAGGTCTTAAAGATATGTAAGTTTTATTTTCATTTTCTATGTAATCGAGTTATTAGTTCAAAGCATAACTACTAATAATGCGATATTGGTTCAAAAATAATAATGAAACTTGTGTTTATCCTACTATGTGGAGGTTGGTTTTAAATACCCTAATGAGTCTAAGACATTTCAGATGTGCATTATAAGTAGGAGCATATCCAAAGGACTCGCCTATATTAGGATGGAAGTTTAGTCATTTCGATGAAGTTTTAAGGAAAGATTTCAAAATCCTAATTAAAACTGGGAAAGAGCACATGGCCATAAACGTGCTAATCTTTAAGCAAAGATAAGTGGTTCAAAGTGTAATCCATAACTATTTGGTTTTACATATGTGTGATCACTAAGTTGTATTTAGGTGTTGGTTCAAGACCGAGTTCACCATGCACTCAACTATCTTTTAGTCGTTCTAAAAGAGGCTCCAAGTCTACACAACATCTTCTTTATGCACATTGGTTAAAACAATGATAGTTTCAAACTTGCGGGGGATTGTTAGAGTTCTTGTAAAATTTTTCCAAAAACCTGGGCGAAGTTTCAAACTACATATATATTATAGTATATATTTTAATAACAAAAATATGATGTAGCCCAGTGGTCTAAACTTTTTTGAACAAATCAAAGGTCCCAAGTTCGAAGCTTGCCCACAACTCTTTTTATCTAATAAATCCCCATAAGTTTGGACTTAGACTCGGACTCAGCTGGACCCAGACCCAGACTCGGTAGGACCCAAACTCAGTCAGATCCTGTGGACTCAGTAAAAACCTAACTCAGATACTATCAGACTCAGACTTGAACTCAGACTTGGATCCAGATACTATCAGACTCAGACTTGAACTCAGACTTGGATCCAGACTCGAACTCAGACTTAGACTGAGTTGAAATGGGTGATTTCAAATTCACTTTGGATATTTTCTGGTAGAGTCCGACTCAAAGACGTCTTTCGACTCTAACTTAGACTTGTTGTCTAATGGAGTCTGACTCAAAATGTCTTTCGACTTAGACTTGGACTTGTTGGAGGTGTTGGCCTAGAAAACAACTAAATGGTGACTATTGAGCTTCTGAACTGATCTATTTAATGGGTCTATTTAATGGGCTCATTAAATAGACCAGTTAATGCAATTAGTAGGCTAATTGGGCGTAACTGATCTGTCCTTTGGATTGCTTTTATTAATGAGTTAGCAACTCTTGGGCTGGATCAGAGACCTATATGAAGTCTTCTGACTAACAATAGAGTGAATGTTCTTTTTTAGAAGCATCCTCTAGAAAACTGTAGTGCTGTTTTTGAGTCCAACTCTGTGCCAGACCGAGGAGTTCATAGTCGAAAGTCAAACCGATGAGGTCATTTAATGCCTGAACTTGATCAATGTGATCGGTGAGGATCTAGTTAGTGCACACCAGTACACTCAAATTGTTGTTCCTGAAAACTATTTGGCCTTGGGATCCTTGCACCGGAGTAGACCGAATCTTGCTTTAAGTTTAGCGTTTTAGGATGCATAGCAACTTTAAAAAAAATTTTGGAACAAGTATCTCACGAAAGTTTCATTTCCATGTCTTGTTTTTTTTCTTTTGTTCTAACAACTGCTTGAGTCTAGCTTTCAATCCATAAAAAGACATGTAACCCGCGAGGACATGTTAGTGTAAAATAACCCTTAACCCATATTAAAACTTCGAAATTTTGGTTTAAGACGTAGGCTTTAACATTATCTATTGCAGTTGATGCTACTCTCGAAACACATATAGAGGCGTGTCACTAGAACTAGCTAACATAGAATGCATATGTGTCGAACGTTTTGGAAAGTACTTTAAGACCGAGTTTTAATAGTGTTTAAAGGGTAATTAAGGAAATATAAATATATAAAAACATAATAGATAGCTATATTACTATTGGAAGGCAAATTTTGTTCTCAACTAAGTGAAGGAGAAATTTACTTTAAAAAAAAAGAAAAAAAAGGAAGAAGAAAAAGAAGAAGAAAGAGAGAACAAGAAGGTTATGACAAAAATATCACAGAGCACTGGTAAAATTTATTTGTTTCGAGAATGTTTTAGAAATGAAGGCTTTCGAGAATGTTTTAGAAAGGAAGGCTTTACCTCGAAGCTAGTAGATATGAAACACCCAATACTAGCTAGCTAGTTTGAGATAATTAGAAATTCTACCTACTACTACTAGTTTTAAATAGTATATACAAGGAAATCTCAACGAAATATATCAAAGAATGCTACCTTGTGAATAGAGTCAACTGAATAAGTTTAGGGTTTCACACGCAAAAGCGGATAATAACCGGCACTAGTTTGATAATTAAAGCAAAAGATTTAGTGCTATTTGTTTTCAAGAATACATGTGATAGAGACATATCCATTAGGTAGCTTAAACTTTTTCCTAATAATGTATATGCGAGAATCCATTAGGCATAAATAAAGAAATAAATAAAACATGTTTTGAATTTTAATGTTTTATATTTGAAACAATTTGCTTCATATATTTAAAATTATCATATCCTTTTGTTTACATGGTGTCCTATTCCAATAAACATTTAATAAGACTTTATTGTTATCAAAATTTATTAACATTTAATAAGACTTTATTGTTATCAAGATTTATTCATTAATTTTATATTCTTTTCTAACTCTTTTACTTTATTAAAATTTTGCCTGTAAGGACAATTTAGCATTTCTCCCCCCCCCCCCCCCCCCCCCAACAAAAAAAACACTTTATAAATAAGTCATTTAATTCCAAAACAAAAATTTTAATCATGTAGCTTATAAAGTTTTATAACGATTTACTAATAAAAAAAGATAATAATATTTTATTATTAGCTTAACATTAGCTTCAACAGTTTCTTTATTTTGCAAAAACAGTGAGTGGCAATACGGATCCGCTCCTTATCACCATGGAATATCGATCTCTATGGTGGAAGAAAGTTCTTTTCTTTTCAAACCAACGGTTAAACTGTTTGTTCTTACGTTATTTTATTTTTTGCTCATTTTTTAAATATATATTTTGAATAGAACATCTTGGTTTATTTATCCTTTTAAAAAAATTGTTTATCAGCAACATGATAGCACAAACTCATATGCTAGTACTGTTTGGTTCTGACTTATTTGATCTTATCAATCTTTTACTAGGGTATACAATAAAGCAAAATCAAAAGACCTCAAACTCACAAGAGGTTGCCGCATAAGATTCGTCCTTCACAAAATAAATTGACACGTGGACGTTGATCTACCCCATCCATTTCTAAAAGAAAAACCAAATTATGTTTTAGCCATCCTTTTCAAAAACCTGAATTTTTTAAAATTAAAAAAATAAGATTAATCGTGATTTTAGAAATTCCAAATCTTTTCAAAAATCTGATTTGGTAGAAAATATATCTATCCATCAAAATCAGAAATTTTTCAAAAATTTAATTACTAAAAATTCAAAAATTATTGTTTCCATGATTTTAGAAATTCTGAATCTTTTAAAAAATCCGATTTGATAGAAAATTTCAAAATACTACCATAATTATTTGCGTGATTTTAAAAATTCTGAATGTTTTTTTCCGATTTTGGCTAAGAGAAATATTGTTGTTCTTCGTCTTCGTAGAGGGATCTTCCAATGAATAGATCAAACGAGGTTAAAGGTACAATCTTATTATGTTTTATTTGATATTATTTCCATTTAATATAGACTTTTTTAATTCCGTAAAATTCTTTGCTTAAGTGCAGTGAACAACTCCAATCATGCTTATGCTTTTGCTCTAATGTAATAGGAATTGGAATAATCTCTGAGAAATACATCAGGTAATTATTTTATTTATGCTGAAAACCTGAATTATTATTTCCGTCTCAATTTTTTTATTCTCGTCTCAATTTTTTTCAGAAATCTGAATTATTATTCCGAGCATCAGGTAATTAACAAGCACCATCCAATATTTATGTTACTTTCTTTTGTGTTTTTTCTTGATTTTAATAGGTTTCTAATTTTTAGTTTTCCAGATTGTTAGTTTATAATTCCTACTCTGAATTATTATTCCGATCTCCAAATAATACAATAGGTAATTAATCTAGCACCATCCAATTATTATTCTGAATTATTATTCCTACTTTGAATTATTTCAATTTGTTTTTTTAATTTTGTGTATTTTAGATATTTAATTGGTAGTTAATTTTTAAGATTTTCGGTTTGTATATATTATTTGGAATATAATTTGTGATAATTTTTAGAATATGTATCTAAATTGATGTAATATTTTTGGATTTTTAAATTTTTTTTGAAAATTTTGGTTTCATAAGAATACTTTCGTTTTTCATATAAAATAATATTTTTGATTTTGAAAAAATATGAATTTTTTCTTAATAATATTAAAATAATTATAGTATATATTTACAACCATTATAGTATATATACATTTTTTTAAAATTCCGTTTCTTAAAAATATATTCAGTTTTCATATAAACTAATAATTTCAGTTTTGACCAAATATATGAATGTTTTTGAAAAATAGTATTACAACAATTATAGTTTGAGGTCTTTTGGTATTAGCAATTTTTATAAATTTCTTTATTATCATTTATCAAATTCTAATCTAGAATGAAAACTAAATTAATTAGCGATATGGAATTTTTATAGTATTAGTTTTTGATACGGATTAAAATGTTTATTATCATATATTATCATTTATCAACTATAATAAACAGAATTATTTTTATTAAATTTTGCTTTTATAAGAGTATTTTCAGTTTTCATATAAAATAATATTTTCGATTTAGACAAAATATGAATTTGTTTCTTAATAATATTACAACTATTAGAGTATTTATTTACAACAATTATAGTATATATACTTTTTTAAATTTCTATTTATTAAAAATATATTCGGCTTCCATATAAACTAATAATTTTGGTTTTGACAAAATATAAACTGAAAACTATTTGTGACAGATTTGGTTTTCATGTATTCAGGTTTTCATATATTTAGTTTTTATATATTCGGTTTTCATATAAACTAAAATTATAACCATAATAAACTAAAAATTATATATTCGGGTTTTCATATAAACTAAAAGTTACATATTCGGGTTTTCATATAAACTAAAAATTATTTTTGTTTTTGACAAAATATGGATTTTTATAATAAAATTCTAACAATTATAGTATATAAACTAAAAATAACATGTGAATTATATTTTTAAAATTATTTACAATAATAAATAATAATAATTGTTTTAAAAAAATGATTATGAGTTATTTTTATAAAGTTTAAGAATTTTGATTTTGAAAAAAAAGGAAATCGACATATAATATTGTTAGAATTAAAATAAATAATTTGGAAATTAGTTTTTACAATAACAACCAAAAATAACAGTATTTAAATATATAATTTCGATTTATCTATTAAATAATGTTTATAAGCTGATATTTTTAAAAATATATTATATTGTTATATAAAAATTTAAAATATAATATTAAACAGAAACTTAAGATTCAAAATTAATTATTAGGTTGTAACAATTTTCTTTAAACTATTTTATGTATAGATATAAATTTTTAGTACTTCACATAATTAAAAGATAAGTGGCTAATAATCATGAAAATGAAAAATACAATAGCATAAATTAATCGTGATAGATAAAACAGAAAATCATGAAAACAATTATAAAATCTTAACTTAACTTAAACCAAATATACTAAAAATTGAGGACTAGATAATTGTTACCTAATCATGAAAAAAATATGAAAACAAATCTTAAATTAACTAAAACTGAAAATAACAAAAAATGAGGATTAGATACTTTTTACCTAATAATGAAAAACTTTTATTCATAAAATCTCAACTTTAATTAAATTGGATACTAATCAATTGTTTACTTTTAATTATATTACTTATATAGTTATATAATTATTATATGATATAATTTCAAAAAATATCATTATATATGGTACAAAATTCTGGTTTTATCGTCAATTATTAGTTCAGATTATATTACATGTTTGTCATTATATATAGTATAAAATCTTATTTTGACTAGAGAATATTACATCTCGATTTCTTAGTGTTGGCATGCTCATTAATTTGGATACTAATAAATTGTTTACTTTTAACTATATTACTTATCTAATTATATAATTATTATATGGTATAATTTCCAAAAATATTGTTGGTACCCCAAAGAGATTTTTGTTTAATCACTACGTGAAAATCAATGGGTGCCACCTCACATGCGAATTTAAGACCGAAAGACGATTTTAACCGACCTTCTCCAAGTATTTGGCACTCGCGCTACAGTACCCTCAGCCAGCTTCTACAGTGCCAGCCAACGCGAAAGGCGCTGCTAGTCGTCCTGCTACAGTAGGCCGACTCGCTGCTACAGTATCCTCGCCGACTTCTAGAGTGCCGACTGCTACAGTACCGGCCGACGCGAAAGGCGTTGCTGGTCGTCCTGCTACAGTAGGCCGACTAGCTGCTACAGTACCTCAGCCGACAGTTACAGTGACTGCTACAGTACTGGCAACGCGAAAGGCGTTGCTGGTCGTCCTGCAAAAGTAGGCCGACTCGCTGCTACAGTACCCCCTCGGCCGACTTCTATAGTGCTGAC
Organism: Asparagus racemosus; assembly: GCA_037177215.1. Classification (NCBI taxonomy): domain Eukaryota; kingdom Viridiplantae; phylum Streptophyta; class Magnoliopsida; order Asparagales; family Asparagaceae; genus Asparagus; species Asparagus racemosus. Next base: position 32,970,669 of record JBAKGM010000233.1, read on the forward strand.
TGCTACAGTGCCGGCCGACACGAAAGGCGTTGCTGGTCGTCCTGCTACAGTAGGCTGACCCCCTGACTGCTACAGTACCCTTATATGAGTGCTGCAGCAACTTCCTGCTGTGATGGTCCGCCTTCAGCCCTGCGCCAACAACAAGTCAACATCATAATTAATGGCGTTGTGCTGGCCACATGGCTTTTGTAACCACTCCCCATACCTCACATCAAGTCAACGGTGGCTCTCTCCACACATAAGCTGTCATGTGTAAAACTAATGCTAAAGTGACCAAATTGCCCCTCTCTTATTCCTACAAAGAGAGAAACTATTCTCAAAGCAAAGGTACGTCATTTTTTCTCTCCCCCTGCACTCTGCAATTAAAAACTCTTACTGTTCATCTTCTCCTCCACTCAAGGTTTCTTACTGATGTAGGCATAAAAAATTGCTGAAAAGCCCCAAATATGATCTAATCATGAGAAGACTGAAGAATGACGTCATCGAACCCTGAAGAAATAAGTCCCGTCCTCTCACGAGCTTCTATCTGTGCAGGAGGGAAGAACAGCCCAACTCAAAGCTAGATATTCGGGGGAGAGAGCGGATCCCCGTCATCTTCAACCTCAAACCCATTTTGACTGTGTGATTGCAAACATCAACAATAACACTCCGATTTTACTACTTATCTCTGACATATCCCGATAACTACAATCCAATATGAATTTTGGCCATACGATATATCTCTAATAACAGATATTTAAAACCTTGATCTGAACTAGGGCAAAAAATATAGGAGTCTATCTGTGCAAACTTCAGGGGTCTACTTGCATTCGATCTTATTTTGAAATAAATTCCCTTAACAATTTGTTAAGATGGAGAGGGAATATTCTACTGAGTTTCAATTTTTCACTCGTTGGATAATTATAACTTAATTATTTAACCAAACCGACAATCCTTTAACCTATAACTTGTTAACATCCAAAACCCAAACCCATTTAATTAAAATTCAAACTTAATACAATCATCATCTTCCCAAGGGTCTACTTCCTTACCAATCTCATTTTCTCAGCAGTTATTTTCATTAGATGGTCTATAAAAAGCTATTGATTCTCTTTCGTTCCCTATTTAAAAACAATGCTTACTACACAAGTGACATTTGTCTCCTATGAGCAAATAAATCATACCCCAAAACCTTTAAATTCTCAATCTCAATAGGCAAGCCCCCCAAAACCCTCCCCCTCTCGTATGACATACTCTAATAATCATACCCCTTCAACATTCAATGCCACCAAAGACTCGAGCAAGGAGTAGAGAAAAGGGAAAAGACTGTTCTAGTGACATTTATGGCTAGTTTGATATTATTGTAGCTTACAATAAGTTACTTATATAAATAACTTATATAAACGGTTGAAAATAGCAGTTTGGTAATCAAATATTAAAAAGTGCTTAAAAAACAGTAAATTTATTTGTTAGAACTATGTTTAATTATGATTGTTAAAAGATAAAAGATAGGCAGTACCAAACTAGTCCATAAATGGGTGGTACTTTCGTTACTACTAGGTTTTATGCACGTGCAGTGCACATGGTCAAATAACATGATTAATTATATTTAATTTATTTCCTTATTGAAATTTATTCCTCGGTTCTACTTTGATAGTTTTTGCTTGCTTATGTTTCTAAACTTTAGCATTGTGATTATTTAAATTTTTTGATGTTTGTTTGAATGGACTCTACTGAATTTAAATTTTCGTGTTGATAATTGAATTGACATGAAACAAATATAATCCAAAGTCAATTTGAATTTTCATGTTAGTTAGACCGACATGAAACTAAGCTTGACTTGAGAAAGTATAGTGTTGCGAAAGTTAAAAACACTCCAAAAAAATAGTGTTATATAAAGAAGATGAATAATTAAAGCCAATAAGCCAAGATGATTGATTAAAAATGGGCTAGAACGAAACTAAAGAGAATATAAAGTTTGTTTATAATCATTAACAGACTTCATAAAAAATTATAAACAAAATATTAATGCTAACTCCAGTACACTTTTATATAATAAAGCATCCACATAAGCATATAAAAGTACTAAAAAAGTATATAAAAATCTCTTCTAGAGATTCCTAATTTTACTCAGAAAAATTAAACTATTCTATAAAATATTTTTAAAAAATAGATCTTTTATTCCTTCTGTTTTATTTTATTATTGAATCCAAATAAATCCTAATCTACATTTATCTTTTTCTTGGGCAATTCTAGAGTTGTGTCTTCATCATCTACATTTATTGTGACGCTATGCTGGAACTAGATTTCTTTTGATGTTATCTTTCTCTTTTATCTTCTTGTCTTACTTTACAAAGAAGTTGAATGTATTTCCGATGTTCAATACAAACTTCTGGAAATACGGACTTTGATTATTTTTCTATTCAATGAGAATAAAATTTAATTTTATACATATGAAACTATTTTTTAATTTTTTACTTAAATAAGGTTCGGAGTTACCTATTTTTTCTCTGTAATGAATTCTTTTATTGTGCATCCAATAAGAATTTCTGCCGCATCAAATAATATTACATTTGCTCCATCCATGTCATTTTCCAAGAGAATCTAAAATAAAGAACTGCATTTTTTATTGTCAATTTACATTAGATTATAATATTAATATTTGATTTTGATATATTTATTTCATGAAAAAGGAATAGAATTCTGATAGTGCTATTACATGCTTATCTTTGATCGTGTCTTTAAGAATTGATTCTTCGTTGGTAGTCATATCCCCAAATGAAGTTACACGCTGAGTCATGCTACTATATAGGAAAAGAAAAAAGGTCAATTTTAAAATTTTTTTAACTTACGCTATTGTAAATAAGTATCATGTGTATACCTTTTGCCCATTCTAGTGATTTCCCTCCTCTTATCTAGCTTGTTATATCTCGTAACATAGTTGATCGAAGGCTTCAGTTTATTTTCTATTACAATATTTTTTGTATGTAATTTTATATTAATTTTATGATTGCTTTAGTATTTGAAGAATAAAATATGAAAATTTATAAAAACTTACCAATTTTTCTTGTATCTTTCATGGATAATGCTTATTTGATTGGGACAAACTTATTCAATATGTTCTTCAAGAGGAATTCAACCGGTGTTTCTTTGATAGATATCACTTTTGTTAATGTTAATTCAAGTGATTTTTGAACATTTCTGAAGTTTGAGTTTATTTACTTCACTTCTCCATTTGAAATGAAAACAACTTGATTCTTGAAGGTTGTCTCTGAACTTTCTAATAGTTTCGCTATAAATAACTCCTTGTATTTTTTATCATATAAATATTATTAACATTAGATATCATTGCTTATACGTTATCATCAATTAATGCTAAGCTATTATATTATAGTCTTTTATCAGCTTTATGTAATTTAGTCTTCTAACAATTAATGTTATTAGTAAAATTATATGCAATTCCTTTAATTTATACAGTGACGTTAATTTTTAATCTATCATATATTTTTCAAATTGTTATTCCTTAACTGGATGTTTTAATCTATTGTTATTGCTATTTTTTACCAACATCAATTTAGACTACTTTTAGATGCTGAAAACGATAATAAACTGTAAATTGAAAGTTAAATTTATATATCTTTATGAAAGAATATCAAACTATTAGTCTTTTCTTTTCTAAGTTTAGAAATTTCAGCCTTTTTGTGATTTTAAACTTTTGAGGGTGTGGTTTGCAATTTTTCAAACTTAGATAATATTTTTAAAAAATTCTAAATTTTAAGTTGGGTGCTTGTAATTTCCATGATTCATGTGTTGGTGGTAAGTTTTTAAATGTTAGGATATTTTTAGCAACTCTGACATTTTGTGCGTGTTTTTTGATAATTGGGTTGTTTTTTTTTACAAAATTCAAATTTTCAGCGGTCTACTGATAATTTTCAGATTTGATGTGTACTGGTTATAAGTTTTGACATTTCAGGTTTTTTATGATTTTTAACTTTTGAGGAAATTTTTACAATTTTTGTAACTTTGAGGCTGTTTTTTGTTGATTTTAAATTTTTAGGTGCTTACTGGTAATCCCTTAAATTCATCGATGTTGTTTGCAAGTTTTGAAATTTTAGAATTTAGGGCGCTTTTTTGTAATTTAAACTTTTGAGGTCCTTTCTACAATATTTGAAACTTCGAGAGTGTTAATTGTAAATTTTAAATTATTGGGGACTATTGTTAATTTTTAGATTTCATGTTTGTTGTTTTAAGTTTTAAAAAGTCATGGTGTTTTGTGTAATTTTAAAATTTTGAGGGTATTTTATGTAATTTTTAAAATTTTTGGGTTTTTTGGTAACACTTCATGTATTATAATATGTTAGCTGCTATGACTTCTTAATCTTATTTTTTTAAAATTGTCTTGAGCTATAGGTAGTTCATGTGGGATTAGTATATGATATCACTTGTATTAGGATAGATTATAATTTAAATAAAATATTTAAAATAGTGTTTCATGTATTTTATTAATATTATTTTTTTAAATTGTTAAGATATAGATAGTTTACATGGGATTAGGATAAGATATAATTTAAATTATGATAAATTAAGATTTAAATGAAATATTCAAAATAGTGAAGGATAATATTGCCTATGGAAAGCTTTTCCCGAACTCTTGCTTTTAAAGAGAGTGTTATAGCCTGTAAATGACTAAGTATTAATCCTCATTGGGAAGCCGACACGTGTCTTATTCCACGCCTAATCAGATGTATTCAAAGATGGACGACTCGAGCTACTCCTGCGGCTGATCAAACAGACTAACAACTTGCGTAGCCAACTAAAAAGGCGGTGTTTGCAAGCCTTCTGACCGGATTGAGACCACAAGCATCCGCACTTGGCCTACCATGCCAACCGACGACTTGTGTAGCCTACTCAAAAGGCGGTACTTGTCATCTAGCTCACAGAGCTGACTCGAAAGATGGTGTGTCCTCGAACCACTCGCCAACAGCCAACTATCCTCGCCTTAAATGCGTTGTCAGAATCATTATTGCTCTAGTCCCTATGTTCTTTATGACTCATCGGACTTAGTCGATACTAAGCACCTGCTGTCGCCCTTACATTAAACGTCGGATGACTCACCCTCTCCCGCGGCCAATACCTGTAAGGTGTCTGCCGAGTTAGCTGCTTGTCTGGACTTGGCCGAAGTTACCTATCTGCTCATCCGATCTAGTATAAAAGAAAGCGGTGCTACTCAAGGTAACTTCTTCTGCTCTCTTGCAACTCTGAGCAAATTTTCCTTACTTATCTTTTAACTTCCCACTCAAGTTTAACTACTGACTTGATCGTCGGAGGAATAATCGGAGAACTCAACTCTGTTCTCTCACGTGTAGGAAAGAACAGCAGGCTCAAGAACCGATCATCTGAGAAAGTTGAAGACCCTAACACCACTATAATCCACATAAAAACCCCCTGTTCGATAACTGAAATCAACAGTATAATCCACATATAAACCCCCCGTTCGATAATGGAAATCAACAGGTAGTATGATATCTATCAAGGGCCAGGCAAGCCAAACCATGACTAAGGGATTTGAACCACTATTGTAACCGGACACTTTTTCAAAACATTTATAGATGATGTAGAGCACCTACTAGCGATTACAATGATGCGGGGCCTACTACTACAATAACCTTCCTCCGTAAACTTCCACGGTTCCACCCTGCTATTTTCTGCGATTGGGAACTTTCCCGAAAAGATTTATGACGTAGGGGCTTAATCTAAATATTCCACCGTTATTTGAAACAAAACTGATCCTCTTCTTTCCCCTCGAAACTAGCGCGCGGGGTCACCTCCGATTTTTTCCCGCCTGCGATGAATCTCGCAGGCCTCGCCTCTGCTCCAGGTACGGATTCCTTTGTTTTATTAGAGAATCGCCAAACTTTTCTAAACTTGAAACCCTAATTTCGATCCGTACCTTTACATTCTCCCTTAGACGTACAGTTGTTAATTTGAGCAAGATGAACTTCATTCATACACTTTCAAAGGAAATGCACGAATAATTGCAATGCTTCTGCAATCAGTGTTTTCAATAGTATTTAATATTTTTTGGGTTACAAACACCAAATTTGCCCTAGTTTCAGTGTGAGAAAAGCCCCTTTTGGTGTTTCCCTGTGCGCGTCACATTTTCAGAGTTACTTAAATGCCCTCACATTTTGAAAAATCAACGGAGACGCCCTCAGACTTGCAAATATCTACATAAATGAAAGATCAATCTAAATGTTCTCACTCTTGGTAGATCAATGGGTATGCCCTCACACTTAGGGGAAAAAAAACCAAGAAACTATCCATTCCCTTTACAATTTGACTACATCACTCCCTAACGTTCTGTGTCATTCATGCATCACTTGCACTCAAGGTTTTAAATATTAAATATAAGGGAAATATCGGATGACCAAAATCCATATCGGATTGCGAATGTCCGAGAAATTTTAGAGATATGCAATAAACATCGGAGTGCCATATCGGATGATATGTATTTATATATAATGTCCTAAAATATAATCTAAATACACTTAATGAAATCTAATCATATAACAATGTAAATAATATATGTTTAGGATCACTAACCAATTGTAGAAACTTAAGGGAAAGAAGCCTACTAGAATTTGCTTAAAAACTTCATAGGGATTAATTTTTGTAAAAAACTTTAAAGAAATTTTGCAGAACTATATTGTTTAGTGACAAGCCATCTAAAAGAATATATCGGCTATGTCGGAGGTACATCGTCCAAAATTTGCCAAAAAGTAGTAAAGGATATTGAGTCTCTATCGTTTTGCGGCGAGCCTTGTAAAAGGATATATTGGCTATATTGGAGATATTTAAAACAAAGCATACACTAGATACTACACCAGAACACTAGTATATATATTAAAAAATGGTCTCAAGGAGATTCATTACTTGGTGTTTTATTTCTTGCTAAAAAACTTGATAAGTTGAGCTGTTTATGATTGTTGGTACAACTTTATCGATGTGAATATGATTAGTTAAGGTATTTATTGGTTATCAGGTATGTGGAATAACAGCTTGCATTCTACATGATATCTATTTATTATTATTATTATTTTGCATGCTGTATTATGTGTTTTCCTATATAATTGTACTTATCCTTTGCTGGGATTTAATTGTTTCCTTTTTTTATTACTCTAGTCCTTTAGATTTAACAAGACCCTTTAAACAATAGAGTTTTTCTTATGCAGGCAGCGGTGTCTGTATGATGAATACTTCTTGGAGGGATGAACATCATCCATCCTTTATCCATTTCATTTCTTCATTCCTCAGCGCCAACTCATACCGTCTTAACTTCCTCCCTATAGCTCCTGTGATCATTGTTTATCTATTCTTTTTTTTTGTTGGGATATTCTACCGTGCGTTACATTCCGTCACTTTAGCTAATTGATGGAACATGCAGGATTTCATATTCAACAATGGCGGATTATCAGTGGCATTCATTTTTGTGACGAACTGGAATTGTGATCATGCCTCTGCTGTCTTTGGCAGGTCGCGGATGTTTGCAATGATTAAGATTTTGTTCATTATGATCTGGTTTTTCTCTCACATTACTGGAATATGCAGAGTGGGGAAGCTTAGAAGGCAGTTTGGGCATCTCTATGTAGTCGTGTCTGTTCCAACCATGGAACAGAATGATTCCTTTAACCAATCATACTTCAAGTAGGCAATAGAATTGACAACCATTTGGCATTCTCCTAGAGTCGAATGAATTTCTGATAGTGGTAATTTTCTCAAGGTATGCTGTGGAGCTTGGTGCCCCAACTTTTGTGCCAGTTCGTGATCCGGAGATGGGATTCGAGAAGATTGTGAAAATAGCACATGCTCGTGGAGGTAACTGTATTTTAGTATTGTTTAAGTGTCCTTCTAAATAACAGATATTGCATACTAAGATCTTCTCTCAGTGTGTAAGCGGCAAGATGCGGTTTCCATGATGAAACTTGAGGTCAGCTGATGCCCTTGTCCAACTACAGTTGTTTATTTTTTTTCATCTTATTTTTATGTCCCTGAGTGATGTTGTATTGTTTACTTGTAAGCGCGAGCAAGCTGTTCAGAGAATGGACTTGTTCCTTAAAGTGGTCACCTCCATACCTGGCATTGACAACCATGATGCAAATGCAGTAATCTATCTGACTCTTCTTCAGCTGTTTGCTAATTCATAAAATTCTTTCATATATTGATTATGCCCAATGACTACCCTAGTGAATCTTAATTGATATTATGCTCTCCACCATGTATCACTTTGTAAGACACTTTGAATTCATGAATTATTCAAAGTTCAGTCAGCAAGAATGCTTTCTTTTTGTTACAGTTTGTAGCAACATAGTAATCTCTGCTGTAATGAGCTTGCACTTTTATCCTTTATAGCTGCCTTGTGTTATTCTCCTTAGAACTGCCTTTTGGTTATAATCTTTTAGCATTAGAATCTTTCCTGGAATGAGCTTTCTGTATTGTCCTTTAAAACTGCCTTTAGTTCACTTGAATTTTTACTTGTTCATATTTGGTTGTATGTTTGCTTTTGAGGCTTCATTGGATATGAAATATATTCTGATTTCTAGTAGCTGTTTTTACCTTGGTTAGCTTGCACAAGCGATAGGTTCAGTTGAAGCCATAGCCAAAGCATCCAAGGACTTTATTCTGGAGAGCACAGACCTTTCAGTGGATAAAGCAGAAATGATAGTAAGGTTTTTCAGAGACCCAAACTATTATCTTAGTCCCAAGATCAATTGACAGTAGAGGTATGCATGTCTTCTTCTCTTAGAGAACCTTCTTTCTGAATACAGCTCGCTAATACAATTGCTTGATTTGCATTATGGTTGGGAAAATATTAATGATTCTGTGATATTGATAATTACAAGAGCATGCTTTTATTTAGAAGGGCTCCCGGTCAATTTAAAGATTTTGGACAAAGAGCCTGAAACTAGAACTTAAAGTTGACTGGGTTTGTAGTTCTCTAGCAGTATTACGTCAAAAATAGACTGGATAAGTCATATGTGTCCTGATGGCTGTCATGGTCTGTGGCGTGGTCCGATCCAAAGAAAAGGATAAATCTCTGGAACTCTTACTTTACCACACTAGTCAAGGATGAGAAGATTCTAAATCTACAACTGTGATTGAGATTATGAATCTTCATGGTTATCCAGTAAATGTATATAAAATACTGGCGATACAGATAAATTAGCATTGTGGCCCATGAGATGGGTGGTGAACAACGTAAATACCACTGGGTTGTATATGCTTTAAAACAGTGTCAAGACGACCTTTTTGCTGATTTACTTATAGTCGTATAATTTTCTGCAATGAGGGTACGGCTAAACGGGACTGTCTTTTTACCAATTGCTTTTTACTTCTATATCTTGCTTATATGCTTTCATGCAAATAAGATATTAAGGTATATGTATAGTAATATTAGAATGACATCTGGAACTTCATTGCAATTGATGTTAAGGTAAGACAGCTCTCTTTCTTCATCATTCCGGTGGAGAGCAAGGAAAAAGACCCAAATATGGACCTATCATTTCTGATGTTTTGCAGTTTACTGTGAAAGGTTGTTTACTGAAAATTTGTTTGGTATTTAAGGAGAATAAACAGTGTGTAGGAGTCCCTCCACCCACTGCCCACCTTTAAAAAAAATTGGTTGCCCACCCCCCCCCCCCCAGGGGGGGGGGGGGGGACCCTCTTGACCGAAAAAGAATCAGCAGGGTGGTTGTTGTAACCAATATTATATTTTGTAGATTGAGCTATCAAGCATGAGAGTACGAAATGATGTACCCGTAATTTGTGTGAACTGCGAGGAGCTGGAGGAGGAACATGAGAATTACATCAAGGCTTGCATTAGCCGTTTCTCTTCTACGTGAATTGTCAGGAGGTATCTAGTGTATTTTGTTTTTGCAATATCGTGTAGTCTGATCAGAGGCTCATAATAGGATAAAAGATATGCAGAGAAGTACTGGATCGAGCAGGATAAAACAAAGGTAGAAGTGGAACATACAGATTGATATTTAGCAAGGAGAGGAAAAAAATGGACATTTTTAATGTTGACATTCAGGACATTAGCTAAAAGTCAACATTTTTATCACCTGGGTTCTTTATCATGAAGTTATGATAAACAAGGATGTTTGTCCGTAAAATGTGGGTATGATGGTTGATGTGGAGAAATTGCTTGTCAAATGCCTCGTGTAGTTGAAGGTGTTTGTCTTGCATCCATTCAGTTTCAAGTGTAAGATTTAATCTCATGTTAGGAAAAAAGGCGTAGATGGAAAGGTGGTTAAATTTATGTTTGTACTCAGTGCTATATTCAAAAGGAATAATGTGGCTCCAGCCTCCGTTATGTAATCCATCTATGTTATGAGCACATACAACCACAATACACTGGAAGACCAGAATGTTCTAACGGACATGTCTGAAAGATGATTGCAGCTTATGTATCAAATTTTCCCTGCCTTACGGGAATGCAAAAATAGTGTGCTGGTCATGCATGACTATCTTTTTGAATTGTGATAAAATCAACATCAGATAACTTGTTCGTTTCTTGTCACGGGATAAGCATGCCCTATTTTTTTGAACTCTGATTACTTTCTGCAGGTCTTGTTTCATCCTCAATTTCGCCTTGAAGTTTGTGAATATTGTTTCTGGTGCAGTTGATGGGTTAAAGAGAGATGCAGAGAGCTCAGAAGAAAACTCGGAACTCATCACTTATGTACAAACTCAGTGTACACCTTCTGACTTGATCTCGCAGTAACTGTTGACAGTTAAGAGTCGGTGTAATCGCCCATGTTACTCCTAACTACGGACTGTAAGACTTGAATCATGCTTTTGAAGAATTTATAAGCATTTATGTGGTACATTGCAACTCTTGAACTGTATAAGAAATGGCAAGATCTCTTGTTACCCCTAGTCAATCATGTCCTACTTGAAGTAGTTACACTTGACCTTCATTTTTTTAGTCATTTCACATGCATTTTTTTGTTAATTTGCTTACTGAATTGAATGAACAGCAGTAATTGTGCCAATTATGAAGAATTAGATATTAAAACAGTCACAATACTTCTGGCCCGGGTGGTATTCTTCTGGCTAGTGGATGCCCATGATAAAAATGGAAATGGTAAATTAGACAAAACCACCAGGAACTTTCAGTGTTTGTAGTAAACCCCCAGTAACATTCGAAATCTCGCTAAACTTGCAGTAGCTTCTGCAAAAAAAAAAACCCCCCCAAAATCTTTTGGGTAAATTACACTAAACCCATAATAACATTCAAAATGCCTTTTAATATTTTTTTTCTAATTTTTTTTGGGTGATCTGCAAAATGCAGAAACTTATTGGGAGTCTTCTGCAAAATGTAAAAGTTATGGGGGTTTAGTGCTATTTGAAAGTTACTGGAGGCTTACTGGAAAATGCTGAAAGTTCTTGGGGTTTAGTGTAATTTTCCCAAGAAATGTATAACCATTGGCCCGGTGAATATGTTAAACAGGAAAGTTTATAAGTATATTTGTAGACAATACAAATCGGGAGGTAAAGTGATATAGAAAATTTCAGGAGAATATTCTCACGTTTGAATAACTGAAAATATTAAAACTTTAAAACTTCATAGTAAATAAGTGTTGTCAAACAAGGGGGAGGGTAATAAGTTCAAAATGGGGAAACTATCAGGCATTTAAATCAGTCATGGCTGTACTTAAAACTTTATCAGAGCTTGGTCCAAACAACACCGCCTACAAGGTAATATAAATCCGTCTTGACCCAAGTTTGCTAACGTGTAGTCTCTATTCTCGGTTCAATCAATATTTGCATTTCGGTGTTTTGCAATTAATAGATACACCAATACAAACATTTAGGATTTGCTATTTGGGCTTGTCACATATATACCCCATAAATCATTCATAGTTACATATTTACCTCCTAAATATAGATATATGCTAATTTACCCTCCAAGTCTATCACATTGAGCCAAATAACATCCAAAAGTTACATTAAAGAACATTCCCACGGTATTCATAATTTTTCTATCAGCTGTTCAGCTGAAATTTTCGCCGTCCATCATTCAGAAACTAAGGGACTCTTTGGTTCATAGACTTTAATTCTAGATTTTAGAATTTATCATAAACCTAAACGGTCTCTAACTTTCCAGAATCTTCATTTCTTGTTTGGTTAGCAGGATAAAAGTAGAAATTCTAATTTTTTTAACTTGTTTTCATACAGAGTGAAATGTCCAGTTATGAATTGTGAACCTTCTTGTCATTATATTAATATTTCCTTGTATACATATTGAAGAGTGTTGAAGACATGAGAACTGCCTCTTTGTTTTCATAATAATTATTTTATTCACTCCCTCTCCAAATTAGGGAGATGGGAGAGGATTTGATGATAGAGAAATGACAACTGTACGCAATAATGTGTACTACTTTCATACTCATCCTAAG
>JBAKGM010000233.1:32993188-33004862 GCA_037177215.1 Asparagus racemosus
CACTCCGGCGATTATCTCCTTCGTGAGCTAATCCCCGTCGGCGATTATATTTCCTTCGTGAATATAATCAGGCCCTTTTTTCAGGTAATATCGCTTCCGCGGTGTGTGGGCGTGACTCGGCGCCCAATAGTGTTAGTCTATTAGAACTCTAACAAAACTAGAACTGGGATAATTGTGCAAAATTATCTCACTTTTTTTATTTTTCTATACAAAAATGAGAGTTCTAGTCTCTCAAATTATCTCAAGTTTTAGCTTGGAACTAGGTGGTAAATAACTAGAACTCCTATTTATTTTATTATTTTTTATTTTTTATATTTCTTTTTTTCTTTACATCTTTCCTACTATGGTCATCACTATCATTAGAACATGCCGTCAGATTAGATCTCGTCTCCTCTTAGTCACCTCTGATATTTTCTTTTTTTACTGAATATTATACTTACATAATTAATTTAAAAGTAAAGATTGTATCAATCCATTTGTATCAATCCATTTTTTATTAAACAATAAAATAGAGAGATGACGGAAAGAGATCCCGGGAGCAAAAAAGAAAGGGAAATGTGAAAAACTTTTTTAGACTTGTACTATAATAATAATTAAAAAAAGCTACGACATATATTATAATAATAATTATCAATATCTTATAGTCTAACAAAAAGTTATTTAATAGTAAATAACATACTTGTAAATAATTATCAATCAATAATAATAAGTTTAAAATACAAAAATAGTATTTATATCCTCAAAATGCATAAATATATACTTCATGCTTATAAAAATTTATCCCACATTATTTTATCAAAATATTCCGCTTCACAAAATTGTTCCTATTTATCCCACTATAAGATCTCACTAGCAAAAAACTGTTCCACTTTGACAATTATCCCACTTGGCATGAAAATGTCCCAATTGACTAACACCCCCTAACTCAATTACAACTTATTTTGTTTATGTACCAATCCAAAACATCCAAGAATTATTATGTATTCGTCTTTATATCATAAATATGCTAATTTTGTTCCTTTTTATACCATTGCTTGGTTTCCTTGTCAGGGATTTAGATCCTCTCTAATTAGGTGGTAATTGGAGAGTCTCTAATTTCTCCAATCATTACCATACATTCTAAATTCAATGGATGTGATTATGCAACGTAGGACTTCTCTATTATGATAGTGGTTTCAAAGAATGGTGGTTTTCAAAAAATATTGGTTTTCAAGATCATAGTGATTTTATCTCGCAATCTAATCTTGTTCTTTGAATTTAGAATATACGGCAATGATTAGAGAAATTGGAAACTCTCCAATTACCACCTAATCGGAGAGGATCCGAATTCTTTTGTCAGTACGAGAAGGGTGTGTTTAATTGACACCAAAATTGAAACTAGATATCGTAAAATTGACACCAGAAATGCACATGCAACTAACCCTATTTTATTCTCAAAGTAGGTATTTAGCAATGGAAGATACAAGAGCATCGAACATTGGGTAGCTGGAGTAGCTGCATTCCACTGGCCAGGATGCGAAACCATCAGCTCCCTTCCCGAGCTCTTGAACTGAGCTGAAGAATCATACAGGACCATCAACTAAGATGACTTTATGAGCGCATTCTTTGTAGCAAAACTCCATGGAAAGAACCATATAGAGAGCATTAAGATATCCAAATGAAAAATTAATGTCGTTCATATATTATTTCCTTACAGTAGTTTCTATTAGCGTACACTGGCAATGTGAGAGTGCTTATGATAAAAATGTCAGTTTTTGAAAAATAACATATTCATGAGTGTTGGATGTAATAAATGGTAGAATATTGTTCGGGGTGAAACGATGTTCGTGCAATATCTCTTGTTTGATTAAAAACAAACTCTCATTTGCTATTGGTTAGTTTGTGAGATAATATATTTTAGGAATAAACATGTATGAACAACTTGTGATTCAAAACGATGTAAAAATCAACATAAATAGTAGATTTCAGCATTGAGCCATTGATGGTCTCAAGGCACCATCAATGGTCGCACAAGTCATCAATAGACTACAGTCAACAATCTGTATTTTCTAGAAATGAGAAATTGAACCATCAATAAACTACAATCAACCATCGATGGTTGCTTCAATTATCGATGGACTACAGCCAATAATCTTTAATTTTCAGAAACCAGAATTTGAACAATCGATGGACTACATGCAACCATCGATGATCATCAACGACCCATCAATGGTCGGCTTACTCATCGATGGTTTGGACACATTTTAATAGATTTTTCAATTTAATCTTAGTGTTTTGATGACAGATTTGATCTCCTATTTTAACACTGATTAGAGAACCTCTTTCCAATTCAATGAAGGTCCATTTAGAGAGGGATTGAGGAAGAGAATATTAAGAATAAAGAAAAAGGCAATTTGCATAAGATTGAGAAATCAAATTCTAGAGTTTGGTGAGAGTTTGAGTTCTGAGAATTTGATTCTCGAGCCTCGTTCAACTTTTTCTCATTGCGCTCAACATCAGAGGGTTGTTTTAGCGAGGAGGAGTGCCCTTTGCGTTCAACATCAATGTTGTTTCGTCACAGATGATCATCGACATCGATTTGAAGAACAATATATTTAAAAGGGCTATAAGATCTTTTTAATTGTGATTTAATTATTTTGGGTTGGTTTTGTATTTTAAACTTGTGATTTTAACGACTTACTCAAGCAGAGGTAAATGAGGGATGGCGTACTCAAGCCAGGTGAATTGAGGTATCACAACCTATGGTAGAGTTATCAAGCCTTACCACCACTTCAGCTTTTCAATGGAAACAAGTCCACATATTAGAAAGCACGTATGAAAGTTTTTCTATTGTCCACTAGTTTAGATGTTTGATAGAATGTAGAACATGGGTATAAGGAACCTACTACTGAGGTAGATGGTATAACAGTTGCTCTAACCAGGGATAAGTGGACTCCACAGCATAAACAAGTTTACTCTCACAATTCAAAAGCCATGAAACATTTACATGATTCTCTTACTGCTGAAGAATTTAATTGTGTTTCTAATTGATCTACTGCGCAGAAAATTTGAAAAATACTTGAAGTCACTCATGAAGAATCTTTGCAGGTTAAGGCGGCAAAGCTCGCAATGCTGGTGAGAAAATATGAGAATTTCAAGATGAAGGCCTGAGAAAGCATTCAGGAGATGTTTACATGATTCACCGATATTGTGAACAAATCAAAAGCTTTAGGGATGGAGTATGACAACAAGTAGCTATGTAAAAAAATACTCCGTTTTCTATCTCAGGATTGGGAACAAAAGGTAAAGGCAATAGAAGAACTTTAGAATTTTTTCTAAACTTTCACTTGATGAACTTGTATGCAATCTCATCACTTATGAAGTCTGACTGAAAGAGAGAGAAGATGTCTCAAAAGAAGATTCGAAGAAGAAATCGTTAGCTTTACGAGCAAAGAAGGAGAAATCTCGATCAAAGAAGAAGATGGAGTCAGACTTAAGTTCAGAAGATGAGGATGTTCAATCTACACGTATTGCAAAAGGGTTCAAGTCTTTTTAGAAATCAAAGAAAGGATAGAAATATCTTAAGAAAAGATGAAATCAATTTACTAAATAGGTAAACAATAATTCCTCAAGTAATTCTAAAACCGAACCTATCTATTTTCGTTGCTGAAAACTGGGTCACTATAAGAATCAATGCCCTTTGAACAGAAAAGAAAAGAAGAACGCGGGTAAGAGTCTTAAAGTTACAACATGGGATTTGATAGATGAGGATGAGTCTGAAGCTGATACAAGTGAAGATGCCAAACAAGGGAATAAGTGTCTAATGGGTAAAGGCATTTTGTTTTCAGATTTAGATTAGAGTAACTCAGGTAATTCTGATGGTGAGTATTCAGATGAAGAGGTATATCCTTCTTATGATAAGTTTTATTCTAAGTATAAAGAGATATTAATTCATTTAGAAAATATAGCTCACAAACATGAAGAAACTGAAAAGAAGAATATAAATTTGAAGAAAGAGAATAAACTTTTGTCAAAGAAAGATGATTTTTCCTTTTCAAATTTGAATTCAGTTGATTCAACCTCTTTTGAGTGCATACAATGTTCTGAATTACAAAATTCAATTTCTTGTTTATCCAAGCAACTCCAAAATATTCATTGTGAAAAAGAAATATTAGTTGCTAGGATAAATGAGTTATTTTGTGATTTGTCATCCGAACAAATTAAGCTTGAAACCTAATGCACAACAATTATTCCTAAAATGAACAACTAAAGTCCAAAATTAGTGATTTGGAAGAGGTTGTGAAAATTTTTTCATTGGGCTCAAAAGGTCTTAACATGGTTCTTTCTAATAAATGATTTGCACAAGCTAAACCTTGACTTGATTATTCATATTCTGGAAAATATAAAAAGTTTCAACCTTCTTTATAAAGGGTAATAATCTTGATTGTTCTGATCCTATGCTTAATAGAACTTATCATTCCATATGCTCATTATGTGGAAAAAAAGACATATTTCAATGAGTTGTCATATGAGACATAAGATTAAAACAATTAAACAGATTTGGATATCGAAAGGCCTTATTGCTAACCAATGTAGACTTATGTAGATACCTAGGTCACAATTATCTGCTTTTATGTAGACTTGCAAGTTGACTGAGGATTGAGGCAAGACACGGTGGTTGCTTAAAGTTTTAGCTTAACAAATCCAATTCTTGGTCTGCATTATAAGGAGATAGATGTTTGCCATATTTGTTATATATCATCTCCTCATAGATGTAAGTATTTCTAACATTGTATATTTTTTTATAAAATAAAATAAAAAAATTCTTCTTCATCATCGATGGTCCATCGATGAGACCATTGATGGTTCACCATCGATGGGTAGATTAAAATGGGGGTAGTTTTTTTATTACTTTTTACCCTCTTGATCTCTTCTCTCTATTTCTCTGAGTTTTTATCGATTTTGTTTTGGATTTAGATTGCTTTTTGTCGATTTATCATCATCATCATCATGTTCGCTTTGTGTTTTTAGATCTGAATCAAATCAAAAGAGGTATGTTTTCTAAACCCTAGATTTTTTTTTCTATTTTATTGGGTATTAGCTTGTTTTTATTGATATAAAAAGCGTGGATGAATGATTGATTGATGTTATAATAGTTTAGATCTTAGAAAATTGAGTTTGTGAATTAATTTTGATTGATTTAGGACAAAAACACGTCACGTTTGGTTCTTGGACCATCTATGGTCGCACAACACCATCGATGGTGTGTTCAAACCATCGATGGTTGACAGTCATCCATTGATGGTCAGAAGGCTGAAACTGCATGTTTTGTCTCTGTTTCATATTTTACTCAATTTTCTTTGTTTATAGCTATCCTTGGTATATTCTCTATGCTAATATATGATTGTTTGATTTTATAGAGAATGTCAACTGGAAAAAGAGTTCGATCTTCACTGTCTTCTTCTTCTCAAGAGCTGCTTGATAAGTATCAGAAGCCCAACATCATCTATAAATGTGGATTGGATGAGAGTCACTTGGAGGAGTACCACAACGTGATTGGATTTCTAGATGTCATTAGACATGGATCCATGAAGAACAAAGGAGGGGAGGAGGCCAATCTTACTTGGGTTTGAGAGCTCTACATGAATTACAATCAAGCCTACGGATCTACAGAGGCTAGGATCATAGTTAGAGCGCAAGAGATTAAGATCAGTGCTGATAACATCCACAGGCTTCTTAATCTTCCTCCTCCACAACCAGGATGTCACGACGTTTTTCAGTTTTCTGAGAATGTCACTGTAGGTTCTCTAGAGTACACCTACATGGCTGAGTTTCTTTTAGTTAGCTTCTGTAATGGTCCGGGACATTTTTTCATTAATTAGCCCTTGAGTTTTGAGAGGAATACAAACATTTGAGATAAGTGAGCGAGCTTAGGCCGCCCTAATCAGAGTCCCTTGGATGACTCGAGAGACGAGACTAGCCGTCCCCTTAGGTGAATGCCCTCGTGGACGACGCGAATGACGGTACTAGCCATCCTCCTCGACTCTTCAGTCGACCAACCCTCACAGAGCGACTCGAGAGACAAGACTAGCCGTCCCCCTAATCGAGTACCATCGTGGATGACGCGAATGGCAGTGTTAGCCAGTCTCTTCGGTGGCATAACATTCCCCACTCGACCAGCTCAAGTTCCCGTCCCCAGGCGACGGTTGTACGAAGTTTGGGCCCGACAGCGCGTCGGCATCGCATTAATTGAATTACCAGTGCCTTGATTCTCCCATCTCACATGATAATTAAGGCACCTCGAACCTCTCTGCCTGCGTGCATAACTAATCCCATCCCCATTAATGTAAGTAACCCTAACCCAACAAGCTTCCACCCAGCTAATAGCTCTACTTTCTTACACATACTAACTTGATCGTCGGAGGGACCACGGGAGATCCCAACTCTGACCATTTTTCACAGGTTCCTCTCCTGAGCGGAAGAGACCACCAGCGTGCAGAACCACCAGGCACTAGGAGAGGAAGCGGACCTCAGTCTCCTAAACTCTAATCCAATGAAGATTGGTGATTGTGTGATCCGAGCATCAATAGTTTGGCACCCACCGTGGGGCCTCCTTTTCTCTTCTAGCAACAATGTCTAGTGTTGATGATCTTACCAGGTTGGGAAACCTGCCAATGGGCTACGTTACCCAAGCCCAGCTCTAAGAATCCGCGGAGAAGATCACACAAGCGATGCAAGCATAGCTCAAGGCCTTCGCCGACGAGCTCTTTAGCTGCTTCCCTGCTCCCGCAGCATAGCAAACCGCTTCAGCTGTGCCCCAGCCATCTGCTAGCCGCCATTCCACCACTGACGAGGCCCGTCCTCTTCCCATGCAGCATGTGCCTCCGCCGGAGACTCCTCATATCGTCAAGCCCAGGAGGGGCTACCAGGAGCCCCCATCCTAGCTGCTGCAAGCGCAGCCAGCTCCTCGCACGGGCTTTGCTCGTCAACTTCAAATCCAAGAGGCGACAGTTGAGAGCCCTAGCCTCAGCCATCACCGATCAGGTTCAACCGCAGAACCTTCAAGGTTCCCCAGTGCAGAGCAGGCAGGGACAACTCCTTCAGCCTTTGAGCGGGAGAGCGACTGCAACTAGGCTTATAGGCCCATTGCTAATGCCATCAAGGGAAACACCCCTTTCACCAACTCAATCATGAAGGCACCTATCAAAAAGTTTAAAATGCCGACCATAGATAAATACAAAGGTAAAGGAGACCCGACAGAGCATGTCCAGAATTACTTTGACACCATGAGCATGCTGCAAGCGCCAGAGGAGACCATCTATCGCTGCTTTCCGGTCACATTGACGGGGAGCGCAAAGCTGTGGTGGAACGCTTTGGAGAAGAAGTCCATTGGGAGTTTTGAGAAGCTCAGCTGCAAGTTCATTCGCCACTTTTTGGCTGACTCCAAGCCCAAATTGCCTCCCCACATGCTCATACACACCAAACAAGAGCCAGGAGAGGATCTCAGGACCTACTTCAAGAGATTTCAAGTGAAGAGGCTGGAAGTCAAAGACCCAAGGAGCCAAGTAGCCATGGCAGCCCTGGTGGCCGGCTTGTAGTCTGGTGACCTATCCAAGGCTCTCACTAGGAAACCGGCCATGAATTATGAACATTTGATGGCCAAGGCCCATGGCTACATGAACATGGAGGGCGCTGAGGCTTACAAAGCCACGATAGCGATAGCCGAGCCCAGTCAGGGTGCAGTTCACACACCAGAGGCCAGTCCCAGTGCTATGCTGACTCTACCTGTATCGGCTCAGCCGACTCCACTCACAGTCCAAGCCGTGGTGCCAACCGTGCTATCGCCAATCAAGTTAGCCCACAATCCCCTTAGGCATGAAGAGCCAAGGAATGTCTCAAGGAACCCCCTCGCTAGGAATAACAATCGCATCGATCGGTTCAACAGGAGGGGCAAGAGGAGGGCGATTGCTCCCCCGCCTGTTGTAGGCTGTCTAAAAATTACTGCAGATAGTCAATCCTCAATCCAAGTCGCAAGATGATGATCTGCGAAAGGAGATTACAAATTGTGATTTCTTTTTAATCACAAAACGCAGGGCTCATCCCAGCGTTCCCAAAACCAGAACGCGGGGCACACCCCAGTGTTCCCAAGACCAGAACGCGGGGCTCACCCCAGCGTTCCCAAATCCAAAAGCCCCGCGTTCTCAAAACCAGAACGCGGCTCGCCCCAGTGTTCCCAAATCTAAAACGCGAGGCTCACCCCAGCGTTCCCAAAACCAGAACGCAGGGCTCACCCCAGCGTTCCCAAAACCAGAATGCGAGGCTCGCCCCAGCGTTCCCAAAACCAGAACGCGGGGCTCACCCCAGCATTCCCAAATCCAAAATGCGGGGCTCGCCCCAGCATTCCCAAATCTAAAACGCGGGGCTCACCCTAGCGTTCCCAAAACCAGAACGTGGAGCTCACCCCAGCGTTCCCAAATCCAAAACACGGGGCTCACCCCAGCATTTCCAAGACCAAAACGTGGGGCTCACCCTAACGTTTCCAAGTCTAAAACGCAAGGCTCACCCCAGAGTTTCTAAGACTAAAACACGGGGCTCAACCCAGTGTTCCCAAGTCTAAAACGCGGGGCTCAACTCAGCGTTTCCAAGACTAAAACGCAGGGCTCACCCCAACGTTCACAAGACTAAAACGCGGGGCTCACCCCAGCGTTCCCAAGACTAAAACGCGGGGCGCACCCCAACGTTCCCAAGTCTAAAACGCGGGGCTCATCCCAACGTTTCCATGTCTAAAACGCGGGGCTCACTCCAGCGTTCCCAAGACCAAAACGCGGGGCTCACCCCGCGTCTCCCTATTAAAACGTGAACCCCACTCCAGAACGCGGAGTTCGCGTTTTATTCGCTCAAACAAAGATCTAAACGGCTCCAAAACCGTTTCCCACGATTTGAGGGCAACTAACCCTCGTCTAGGAGAATTTTAAGGGGTCAGTTACACCCCTTAAACCCAAATAAATAGCTGAAAAATCAGCAGGGAGAGAGGATTGGATTTTGAGCTAAAAAAGAACTCTTGGCTTTTTAACCCCGGCCTCTTGGTTAGACTTGCTTGGCGAGCTCATCAGCGTTCCTACGATTCAAGACGGTCGGATCGTCCACGAGATACAAGGATCAAGCTCCCATCGCTGCCGCGAAGACCCCAGATTAAACAAAAGGAAAGATCTCTGTCGATCCTTCCTTCTTTTGTAAATCGGGATTTCCGATAAGAGAGAATTCGTGAGGAGAGAGAGTGATTGTAATCCCTTTCTTTATTAAAAGAATTAATAGATCTCATTTTCCTCTTATTTTCTCTTCAATTTTCTCGACAAACACCTGTTTTCACAGTCCTTAGTACATCTCTCTCCAGGGCCCTTGTCAAGACACAAGGGGTAGGGCTCCTTACTACACCTCCTCCACAGATGCAGACAGATCCTCGCAAGAGGGACATGCGATTGTTTTGTTGGTACCACAAGGACCATGGCCATGACACTAGTGACTATCACGTCCTCCAGCGAGACATTGAAGACCTCATTCAGAGAGGATTTTTTAAGAACTTAGTTGCTCAAAAGGACAAGAGGGACCCCCTCTTAGGAGGGACGAGCGGAGGCCCCACTGTCGATCACCTTGACCCCAACTAGAGCCTAGCCGTCAGGATGCCAGGCCAAGCACCCGGGGGGTCATTTATACCATCAGCGGTGGCCCTGCCTTTAGAGGAGAATCTAATAACTCTCGCAAGAGGTACGCTAAGCGCCCTCTGCGAGTGGAGAGCTGCGATAAGAAGCCTTGGATGAATACGCCCATCTCGTTCACTGAAGACGACTTGGAATGTCAAGACGCCACATAGTGACCCCATAGTCATCACTGCCAGTATAGATGACTTCGAGGTGAAGAGAATCATGGTGGATACAGGGAGTTCAGTCGACATCCTGTTTCTAGACACCTTCAACTACATGGCCATTACTAGGTCCAAGCTGCTACCCTCCAAGGGCCCCTCATTGGATTCACTGGGCACTCACAACTGCCAAAGGGGTTAATCACACTCCCTCTGACTGTCGGTCGTCGCTCCTGCAAGTCGACAGTTGATGTCCAATTTGTGGTGATGGACATCAAGTTGGCCCACAATGTCATATTGGGCCGAACCGCTCTCCACCTCTTGCAAGCTATCCCCTCCACTTAACACCAGATGATCAAGTTCCCAACACCCAAGGGGGTGGGCGTCATCAAGAGCAACCAGCGGGAGGCCCGAGCCTGTTATGTACTTTCAACCAAGGGAAAGGGGGTGGCCCAAGCCATGCTAATCGAAAAGTCGAGCCTTCAGCTTGAGAAGAAGATGGAGCGAGAGAGGACGACTCTCGCTGAAGACTTGCACAAAGTCCCAATTGACAATGGGGGGCGAGGGGACACTCAAGATTGGTTCAAACCTTATAGGACCTTTGCGGGACACCTTGATTTCCTTTCTCCTAGCAAACCTTGATGTGTTTGCCTGGGGCCAAGAGGATATGCCAGGCATTTCTCCCGATGTCATCTGCCATGAACTCTCTGTCAACCGACACAGCAAGCCAGTTCAACAAAAGAAGCGACATTAAGGACCTGAGTGGCAAAATGCAGCAGCAGCTAAAGTTGACCGACTCATGAAAGCCAGTTTCATCCGTGAAGTGCAGTACACGGAGTGGCTATTGATAATCACATTTTAACTACAACTTAATACTCTCATTATCCATTTTATATGAATAAATATAATATTAATACGTGTTTTTATCCTATTTTGCAGGTTAATAGTGAAAATAATGAATAAAAGCCCAATCTACTCAGTTCTCCTATTTTCTACCTATTTTTGAAGCCCAAGCATGAAGACTAACAAAGGCCCATGAAGAACCAAGGATCCATGAAAAATCGTGTCAAAAAATAGTGTAAAGATGAAATCTAACTGCACAGCAATCGGTCGACCAATCAGTCGGCCGACCGGTTAGCCAATCGGTTGGCCGACTGATTGGCCAACCAATTGATTTGCAGCAGATTCGCATCAAAGGCTGATTTCAACTCCTTGGAGCCCAAGTTTCATCAAAGGCTCTCCTTCACTGCTGTAGGCTATAAATAGGGGTAGAGGGTGAGGAGTTTGAGTGTGAAATATTTTGTAAAAACTCTATTTGGAAAGGAGTGTTACTCTTAATTGAGAAGACCTTCTAAATTTGTAACTTTTTGTTACAATTAATAAAAAATAATTTCACCCCTTCATATTTTCTTTTCTTCTCTTTATCCAAGAAAGGAAAGAGGATGAAGATGAAGAGAAGATGAAGATGAGGGTTTGCTTTTTATTCTTTTTCTTTTCTTTTCTTTCTTATAATAATTTCTTTTCATGATTGTTTATTGCTTTGTAGAGTAGATTTATTTCTATTTCTTTATTTCCTTGCATTACTTTCTTACATTGATTTGGTAGTATAGATTTATTTTCTTACATTAGTTCCAAGAGGCTAGAGCCCTCTTTGTAATTAGCTTTATTTTCTTTCTCTCCTTTTTCTTTCTTTGTTTTTATTTTCTAAGATGTGGAACTAATTCTGGTAGGAATTCTAGAATCGTAGGAAACTAGTTTGATCTCTTTTATAATTTATAAATTATTCTCTTGTGCTTAAAATGATCATGTTTAGGATAATCAAATAGAGAACTAATT
>JBAKGM010000233.1:33004962-33018798 GCA_037177215.1 Asparagus racemosus
TCTCTCTCTCTCTCTCTCTCTCTCTCTCTCTCTCTCTCTCTCTCTCTCTCTCTCTCTCTCTCTCTCTCTCTCTAATTCTTAAACAAATATAAGGGCTATTGAGAAACAACTAATTCCACTTATGAGCGCCTTAACCAACAGAAATTTAATGTTCATGTTACGTTAGATTGCAGGGTCATTACCTTGCCAGCTCTCCCGAAAGATTCACACAGGAAGAAAGCTAAATCTTTCATCAGAAGATTTGAATGATATGAATGTATGGCAACCTTATATTGGATGTCGTCGTAGCACCATTCTGGTGGTCTTGTTTATGCTATTGAGGAGAAGATAAACTAGCCTTTGATTTATTATCAGATAGGTGAGGTCAATCTTCCCACCGAAGGTCTATTTCAATACAGAATGCAAACCTGATAAACGCATTTGACATATAACTAAACTTCGTAGTAAATTCATGGAATTTTCTGAAGATTCAAATTAATCCATCCCATGTGTGAATGTTCAGATTTCCTCTCGTTAACATATACAAGAAACTGTAGACTTCAGCCATACGTATAGCATCTGAAGTTCTACCAACATAACTGCATGAAATCAGCATGTCCTGGTGCCATTCCGATGCAATGCTAAATTCCCAAAGTTGCTGCATATGATATCGTTGATTAAATATATAAATTGACTGCTCGGATAAAAAGAACAGCGACATTACCGTGATCCAGTGATGTTGCCCACAACCACTGATTAAGTATCAGTAAGTTGAAGGGACTCCACATCATGCAAAACCGGTGAAAAGAAATTATAGCTGCAACCATCCAAATTCGCCCACAGTTCTAATTCAACAAACTAGGAAACTTAATAAATGAAAACCTTATTCTTACAATTGTCGAACAGAATGTAACCAAGCAGCACACAATTACTCTAACCCACAAACATTCTGATGTGCAAGTTGTGATACAATAATTCTGAACTTGTGATGAAGACCAAGGAGAATAATTTATGCACTTAAATCTTCACCCTTTGTCGAGGCCCCTTCCCTTCAGGTCAAACCTGAGCTATCCTACGCCTTCTAATTAGAAATCAACTTTCGATAATCATTTCAGCTGAGTAAAACTTTTCTTAAAAAGATTCAATCTCCGTCCATTACACTGAAGCTAAATGTGAGGGCAAAGAATTGTGAAATTTCCAAATCTCCGATACAAATTATGCCATTGCTTAGATCAAAAGCAGTTATAATGGTGAGATCAATACAGCAAACTGAAAGGAGTTGAAATTTGCAGTAAAGGCGAATAATAAGGAAAAATTAGATCGTCGAGACGGTGAATCGTAAGGATTAGAGGGAAGAGAAAGAGATCGGCGTACCTTCCGCGACCTTGAGCCAAGAAGCCATGGGCGGTGACGGGATCTCGAGGAACAAGAACAGATCAGAGCGGAGCGGGAAAATGCTGATTCATGAGCTGAGAAGGATTTTAATGGCGATCGATGGGTTTGAGATTTGGGAAAGATTAATTGGGGAGAGGACTGTGTGGTTGTAAACAAGAATAGATGTAACTCATCTGAACTCACATCAAAAGCCCGTCTAGCTCAGTTGGTAGAGCGCAAGGCTCTTAACCTTGTGGTCGTGGGTTCGAGCCCCACGGTGGGCGCTTTTCTATTTTACTATACCGTAAGAATTCAAAAAAGGGTTATTTGCGTCCACACCCTTAACTCAAGGTTTTTGCAAAAATAAACGAAATATCACGGTATTTACAAAGCCACCCCTCAAATCATCAATTTTAAAAGATATCCCTAAAATCAATAAATTATCAACTTGATGTTAAAACTTTAAGTATTTTATTGATAATATTTACATTGCGATTATAATTTACCCCTAAAATCAATAAATTATCAACTTGACACTAGAAATTTGATTATTTTATTGATAATTTTTACACTTCGATTATAAATTACTCCTAAAATTAACAAATCATCAACTTAATGCTAAAATTTTGACTTTTTATTAATAAGTTTTACACTGCGATTACAAATGAGCTTATCAAAGTTGATAATTAAATGTTTTAAAGATAACTTGTTTCAAAATTGATGATTTGAGGGGATGTTTTGTAAATACCAAGATGTGGGGGTCTTTTTGTAAATACTCATGATGTAAGGGGTATGCATGCAAATAACCCTTAAAAAATAAGGGAAATAGTGATACTCTTTTCCCTCTTCTTTTTTCCCCCCTAAATTGACATGACTCGTGATGTAAGGGGTATGCATGCAAATAACCCTTAAAAAAATAAGGCAAATAGTGATACTCTTTTCCCTCTTCTTTCCCCCCCCCCCCTAAATTGACATTTGCTTTTAGTTAGTACCTATTAATTATTTTTGCAATACACTGTTTCTTATGTGGTTACAGGACCTCTCAAACGACAGCTGCAATATGCTATGTAAGTAGGAATAATAGAAAATATTCCTCGTATGCCTTCTCTTGTAATCGGCTTTTGATGCGTGCGGGTGTACATGATTTCATTTAGTTGGTCTATTGTCATGGCCACGTGTTTTTCCCAGTACTATGATTTTTTTTTAAAAACTGGTACCTCCTAATTGAGAGACAACATCACTTTTTCTGCCCTTAATTTAGAGGGAATTTAGCCTTTTGGCCCTGAAAATAAAAGATATGTTTGCTAATAAAAAAAGTAAATGAAAAGTGAAGCAAAAATTGAAAAGTGACGGTTACTATTTTTTCACATTTGGCACTTGAAAAGTGCTTGAACGGTAAATGCAAATTGGATGCATGTTGCCTCATGGCTTTTTTTTTAAGTAAAGGGTTGTCTCATGATTATTCTAGCTCCTTTCACTTCCCTCTAAAATTTTGAGAGGGGGGATGAAAGTGAATTAAAAGGAGAGAGAAATTAGTATTTGAGTTTCCTTGCTGTTTCAGTTTTAAAAATTCAACTTTTATTGTCTAATTTTCATGCAACCGAATATAACACAAAGAAAGTGGAAGCCACGTTAACTATCATGTCAAAATTTTATCTTTCACTTCTATCATTCAAACAAGATTTGCGAATAGAAAGTTATGAGAAAGTAGTTTCTTGAAGAGATACTTTCTCTTCACTTTCAAAGAATAAAAGATAATGTATTGTTATGACAGAGTTACACCTCTCCAACAAAATTGTCATATGCACTTATATTGGTATATGTGCTTATAAAAGAGTTGTGTGTACATGCGTGTGTGGCGATTTGTTTGGGAAAGGGGGGATTACAAGTTGGTTACACGACCCTCATATTACATAGGGTTTTAACCCTCATAGGCTACATTGCCTAGGTATTTCTAATATGGAGTCGCACCCGTACTAAACACGTTTTCTATCCGTTCCCGATACTTCTTGGACACTCTCTAAATGTATGCATATCTTTATTCAAACCTGTACTCAATTATAGAACACATGTTTCATTTAAAACACTCGGCATACACTTCTTGGATATACATCGTACACTTCACATCTATTTTTGTAACTTGTTGGACACAGGTTGAGTTCGTTTCAGCCTTAAGAGGGATGATTTAAAATGATTATTTACATTTGCAGCTCAGAACTATGATTGTATCATATGAGTTTTAGCCATGTCCATGTATTCTAGCTTTTACAAATTTGTCATGTCCCATACCAGTATCCTTACAACTTAGCTTATAGGAATTCAAGAAGCCCAAATCAGAGCAGAGACCTAAAAAAGCAGATTATCTTGGTGTAATTTTGTGGATTATGTCAATTTGATAGAACTAATAGTCGTATTTCTTCCAAGTTTTAAGATGAAGTTAAGAATTTCTCTATTCCTGGTGAGTATGACTGGGACAAAAAAGAATAAAGGTTATGGGACGGAACTCTCTTATCAGAGAGAGGTGTGAAAAAAAAATATGGATGCAGAACAGTGAAGATTGAATCCTCTGTATTTTGTCTATGTTGAACGTTGTTGCAGGCACATAACAGTGAATGTATTTATTTCAGCACCCTTTTAGTGAATTAAGTAGTTTGTAACTTTGAAGTAATGGGTCTGTTTTGTTTTTGTTCAGGAGTTTGCCTTTCAGCTTCTTGATCGGGTAGAGATCCTCTACATCCTTAATTGTTGAAATTCTCTATAACTCATCAATTAAAACTTTTCACTCAGTAGCCCCCATGAATGATATTCATTATCTAAATAATATAAACTATGTTTACTTTTAGGACCCACTAAGGTAAGTCATTAGCATTAGCTAAACTAACTAATTATAGGCATTCTCTACAATCAAGATTGTAGAGAATCTGGACCCCGCTTTCTCCACCTTTATCAATCGGTTACATTTTAGGATTAATTAAAACCTGATCCCCTGAGGTGTGGTATAACTACACAGGTGACCCTGAAGTATTGTATCTACATGAGTAACC
This sequence comes from Asparagus racemosus, assembly GCA_037177215.1. Classification (NCBI taxonomy): domain Eukaryota; kingdom Viridiplantae; phylum Streptophyta; class Magnoliopsida; order Asparagales; family Asparagaceae; genus Asparagus; species Asparagus racemosus. Next base: position 33,009,360 of record JBAKGM010000233.1, read on the forward strand.
TTGAGTATACATATTGTAGTTACACAATAACTCTGTGAGTTATTTTTTGTCTAGGTTTTAGGGCCACCCCTGTACTTACAATTAGTAATCTCAAGATAACTGGTGCAGACACGTAAACCCCAGGATCATCAGTGTAATAACACGATACCCCAGGATACCGGGTTGTAATGAATCATAAATTTTAAGTTATTTGGAATTCTTTTGCAATGTTTGTTATTAGTGTTTTGAAGTTCTTTGACTGTGTCGGTTGCGGTGACGGTTAGTGACTGGAAATGATAGGCTGTAACAGGAAGAGGATAAGGAGAGTAATACTCATTTAGGAGAATGTTCACTGTACTATTTTTTCAATACATTCTTATGCTTCAAGTGGAAAGTTACTGACCGGGAAAGGAAATGAAGTGATCAATTAGAAAGATTTATACATCAGCAGTTGATTCATGTAAATATTTCTCTACGTGTTTATTCTATTAGAAAATATCATGTGTATAAATAATTCTATCTTTCCAATAATCATTATCAGACTACAATTGTTCATACATATAAGCAGAAATTTCTAATAATAACATTTTGTTAATTCTGGATGACTAGGAATTTCTCATCGGATCGCCAGTAATCAACAATGTTCAAGTTGAATACTGAAATTCTTGCATCTCTCTTACACTGAGAGCTAAATGTGAGGGCAAAAAATTATGAAATTTCCAGCGAATCTAAATTATGCCCTTGCTTAGATCAAAGGCAGTCATATTTGCGAGATCATTACAGTGAACTGAAAGGAGTAGTAATTTGCAGTAAAGTCGAATAATAAGGACCAATTAGATCATCGAGATGATGAATCGTAAGGATTAGAGGGAAGAGAGAGAGAGAGAGAGAGAGAGAGAGAGAGAGAGAGAGATCGGCGTACCTTCGGCGACCTTGAGCCAAGAAGCCATGGGCGGTGACGGGATCTAGCGGAACGAGAACAGATCAGAGCGGAGCCGGAAAATGCTGAGTGGTTATTTTTTAAGGAACGTATAGTTTTTGTTTAAAATCATAACACGACACCAGCCCGTCTAGCTCAGCTGGTAGAGCGCAAGGCTCTTAACCTTGTGGTCGTGGGTTCGAGCCCCACGGTGGGCGTTATTTTTTTATTTTTTAACTTCTTTTTTGTATTTTGTTCTGTCATGAAGGAACAGGCGGGCATAAAAAAGACAATTCGGGTTATTTTTTAACTTCTTTTTTGTATTTTATTCTGTCATGAAAGAACAGCGGGCATAAAAAAGACAATTCGGGTACCCCTCGGACTTGAACGTGATTAGGCCCATGCGTTTGCCTGAAAATTACGTCGTATCGAAACCCCATCAACTATAATTTTTCTAGTGCATGATTAGATGTAAAAATCACCCTCTCTGATGTCTTCTCTATTTCTAGCAGGGTAAATTACACTAAACCCCCATGAATTTTCAGTGTTTCGCAATAAAACCCCAAGATCTTTCAAAAATCAAACTACGACTCTCTTTTATTGTTTTGCAGCAAACGCCCAAGAACCTTCAAAATCACACTAGACCCTCATGAAATTTTTAGAGTTACAAAAATACCCCAAGAACTTTTTGAGTTTTGTAAATTACCCCATAAATTAGAAGAAAAAAAGGAATTTTGAGAGTTCATGGGGTTTTGTTTTGGGTAATTGATCTAAAATTTCATCGGGATTTTCTGCAAAAATTATTGGAGGTTTGGTGTGATTGTTGAAAGTTCATGGAGGGTTTTAAGCAAACAACTGAAAGTGTATGGGGGGTTTTGTGTAATTTACCCCTTCTAGCATGTCTAGCGGTGGAAAATTTCGATGGGAAAACCTCCATAAAACAGAGTCAGATACGCAACTAGAAAAGATGTGCAAACTCAAATTGACTGGATGATAAGATTTTTTTTTCAGTTTGCTAAGTTATTAAAGTCCTAATAAATTATCTTTTAAGCTGTCATTTTCTTCAAAAGGGTAAAAAACGAAGAGAGAGGTATGCTTCACCATCAAAATATCAAGCCAAAATGAAAACATCAAAGCAGCTCAAAACTCGTCAACACCAAACGATATGCTAAAGAACAAACAGAAGTTGCGAAACATAATCCAATTCTCGCCTTCGTCGAAGCAAGAAAACAAATAAATAGTGACAGTGGTAGCCGTTGCTATATCTGCAATAATTTTTCCCCTCTAGCTTCAAGTGGACATTTAAAAGTTCCTACTAAATCCATCTATTAAAAAAAAGCTATTATTAAAAAAAGAAAAAAAAAAAGTGAACAGTCATTCTCAAGGGCAAAGAAATTGATAGCTCATACTACGAAGGAATCATATTTAGTGAACCACTGGTCCACTAGGGCTCCCAGTGGGTTCGATTCGGTTAAGTTCAAAAGCAACCCAAGCTGATTGGAAGTGAAATACTTAACTATGGTGCCAAGTAACAACTTATGGTCTAAACAATTTTAATTTTGTAGGCAATATTATATGAAAAAAAACCTTGTTATATATGATGCTCTTTATTTATACTAAAAATTTAGCACGTTCAAATGCGTGTGACAGGAAAATTTTTTATTATTGCAAATTTAATTTTACAAGAATTTATAGGAAAACTATTTCTATATTTATTTATATCTAAAGAAAGGGCGCATTTGGTACTCTAAAAATAAAGAGAAGGGGGGGGGGGGGGGGGTTTGCATGTGATGATAGTTGTTGTTTGTTAAAAGAAAAGCACTATAAATCCGGTGTCTATGCTCTTTCTTAAAATTTTCACTATTTTTTTCTATTTGTAGAGTTGTATAGATAGATATTTATTATTTTCTTAAATCAAACCTATTATTTTATTCCTTTATAATTTAAAATATGATGAATGTTTGTCCTAATTTCATATACATGCCAGGGAAATAATCTCCCTTATGAAATTACCTTTTCGCCATCTCAACTATAATTGAAATGAGAACTTCAATCCTTCAAATTTTTTTTTTTTCATTTCCCCACTAAATTTTTAATATTTTACTGTATAGATAGATATACATGTCATTGTATTATATGGAATGTTCTGGAAGAAAAAGAAAAATAAAGAAAAGAAAAGAAAAATATCCCTTATGAACCTACATTTTTGCCCTCTTAGCTATATATAGTTGAAATGAAAAGATAACATTTTTCCCCCTACATTCACTAAGTTTTTATATATTAATATCGAGGGTCAATTTCATAAAACCCCTTAACTTTGACGCCCAACTGGTACCACCAAGTCTATCATGTCCAAAAAGACATAATACCGCCATAAAAAATAATAATAAATAAAATTTATTTATTATGAAAATACAATTATGGCACATAGTGAAGATAGAAAGTGCCGTTTTAAATATCATTGGGAGCACTTTTCCAATAGTCCAAGGAATTGCTGTCCACTATTTGGACTGAACGCTTGCAAAATATTTCAACCGAAAAAAGATATATATTCAATTGGGCGCCATTTTTTATTTCGACTTGTTGTTTGGGATAAACTCATAGATTAATCATAATTTTAAAAAATATTATTGTAATTTTTTCTTTCTATCACTGCCATAACTGACTATCCAATAAGTTTTCGAGCTTGATGTGGTCCTTGAAACTTTATGTTCTTAACCGATTCTTGATATAATTAGGATCGTCTTGCTTTATTACTTGAATTATTTCTATTTTATTGGCCACTGATCATGTCTTAAATATCTAGGTCATGTAGAGTATGGGCACATTGTAAGGATATAGATGCAAGTAAAATATACGAACCATTTCCAAATGTCTTAATGTATATGTTGATCATATGATTATAATTTTTAGACATAAGATTAATGAATTAGTGACCAAATTCGGAGATTAGGAATCTGACATTCACTTACTCATACATCAAACTTATCGATTTGTCTATGGTTTGGCAAATTTTGATTAATTTCAACAATTCTTATATCAAATGGGATATATATTTTTCAATCTTATCTATTTCATTCGAATCCATTTTGTGTCTATGTATACATATCGTTGACCTATATATCCCGTCCGCATTCATATTTCATTTTGAAGGATATAGACTACAATAATATTCTTTTACCCAATGTACATGTACATATTAATATGATAAATAGCATAACCGATCTATTTGCGCCTCAATGTCAACAGTCCTCAATAGTAGAAAAAACGAAAAAATCCATCTAGAATGCTCAAAATTCTGTCTAAATTGCTCATCCTATCTGGATAAACAGTGCATAACAGGCCTCATGATGTCAAATTAATACATGACAATATAATAAACAGCACAACAAAAAAAAAGGACACAGAAAAGCAGCAAACGATTATTTATTTGCAAATCCAACCCCCGGCAACAATCTCATATCAAGCTCGACCAAGCAACGGCTCCTGCTGAGACCTCAACTGCTGATAAAACCTCCGAATGAAATCCTCAGCTTCTTTATCCACATTCTCTCCCTCCATCATCTCCTCCTTCAACACTATCGGGCTCAAACTCGGCCCGTGAAAACAAAAACTATCCTCATCAACTTTCTCATTGTTTAGCATCTCAAACGCTCTTGCGATTTCCTTAGCGCTCTGATCATAACGCTTCATCTTCTTTCTTTGGAAAAATAATGGGGTGTTGCTGCAGCTGAACTCGACTTCTCGGGGGACGTAGAAGGATCTCGTGGGGTCCGCATGCCGGCAGGAGAGGAGACGGAGGTTGAGGTCGATGATGAGCTTGTTGTGCTTTGAGATGCCCTTGTAGAGCATGTAGTAGACTGCGCGTATTATGTGCCATAGTCGCTTGGCTAGGGGCTTTTGGGGGGCTTTGGAGGGTTGTGCAATTTCCATTTTGTTAGGGGTTTTTTGTGATAAAATGTTTGGCGGAGAGAGAATGACAAGGGAATGGAATTTGAGTGAGGAGGGGAGTGACTAACTAGTATTTATAGATGGGAGAAATGGATATGGATGTGATATGGGGATTTTAAATAGGGGAGATCTTATCATCTTTTTTATTTTTTAAATTTCTTATTAATAGAAATGTTGAAAAGTCTATTTAATGCTACTACATAGAAAAAGACACTTTTTTTTGTAAACATCAACTCTAAATGTTACAATTTACAAACAGTGTTAAAATATTTATAAAAAAGGATGTGAGTGATTATCATGGTTCAAAATAAAATAGACATGTTGGTTAAAAAGAAAAGTGCTGATATTTTATGGAAGAAAAGAGTTATTTTTATATTGCCATGTTGTTTCGTGGTGATATTTTTTACTCATGTCGTGCATTGGAGAAACTACTATATTGGAGTACAATAATAATGATGATGATACTAATAAGATATCACCATTTGATAATTCCATGGTTTCTCTAGCTATCACCAGCAAATGAAAAGCCACACCTTCATTGGCTAAGAGGAGTATGTGTCACCCATAGTCTTCTATCGGGGCTTTACAATGAAAATTTCACTCACACATGAATTAAATTTTATTTTTTTCAGAAAATTATATGAATTAATTTTTATTTTTTTCAGAAAATTATATGAATTAATTTTGAAATTACATAATATTTTCCCCTCAAATTGCTACATTTTAAAGTGAAAAACGTTTATGTTATTAAAAAAAAAGGTTGAAAAACGTTCATTAGCGGTGATGTTACCAGCTAATTAACCAAAATTTCATCGTCGGTTCCCAAATTGAATTCTGGGTGCGCTGACTTGGCCACGGCATAGAATCCATACGGCAGCAACTCGTATTTATGGCCACTTCGGCCCTTTTGGCCCTTTTTATTTCAGGTTGGCACTTTGGCATTTTTAAGTTTGGGTTGGATAAAAAGGCTGTCCACAACACTTCGTAGGCCACGATGCTACATGCATCAATGATTTGACCCGGATCCGATCCGAATGCTACCATACCCGTTTGCTTGCTTACGGAGCACCAACACGAATACAAATATGGATATGACTAGGTAAAGAAAAACCTAGTTTAAGATTGGATGCAGTCATGCAGATACAGGTCAAACAATAGAAAATATATGTGGATATAAATAGGTATAAGAAAATTTGATAAGCTTGAAAATATATTTAGGTCATGTGATTCAGATGTGGCTTGGATATAATCCTTACCATATCTATGCCCGCTTACCAACTATGAATACAGATATAGGTATGTCTCGATAAGAGAAACTCATATCCATATCCGTTAGATAGGGACATGCATGTGGATAAAGAACAAATATGAGAAAAAATCAGATAATATTGAGAAAAAAACACGGTTGATATGATATAGGAGAGTTCATTAATATATTTGTTATGTATGAAAAACTATGATTAGACCTCTTGATCATCTAAGTTAACCTTAAATTCATTAATCTAAGGATTAAAATAATTGCAACTGTATGACCATGTATTCAGACAATTGCAACGGTATAGAATATAGATATTTAGTAACCATATGCATATCTTAATAGATACGAAGATAGATATATCAGAGATGACTACTTTTTCTCACCTCTACACGTGATCTAAGAAAGTCCATTAATATGCTCAATATAAAAAAAGTAAAATTAGATTTTTGGATCATGAATATTAACCTAGCTCAATTTCATTAATCTTATTGGATCAGAACAACTGTGAAGTGTATCATCAACATGTACTTAAATATTATGGATGTAAATATGGATATTATACCATATATTCATATATATATCTATATCATATCGAAGATAGATCTTTAACATACAGATGTGTATCCAAGCAAGTAGGAAGTTGTATATGTCCGTGGAATATAAATATTTTTTTTTGCGCCACATGCCATAATAAAACTTGCTTTTAGAAGTCATATTCTTAAGCTAAATTACAGTATTGGGACTCAAAAAAATATATTGAAAACCAATATTCCCTAAAATAATCTCCATGTTGAACAATATTTTATCATTTCTCAAGTTTGCCCGGACACCTTTCAACAAATATTCTTGGATTGTTGAATTATAATTATCCATTTGGACAAACAAAGGTTAAATCAACCATTGGATTATTCATTTTGAACGACAACTACTGACCACCATATTATATATAATATACATTGTGGGGCATCTTCATGGATTAAAATATAATAATCGGAAGGTTATCGTGCCCAACAAAATTCAACCAAAAGAGCGTAGTATATTTTTCTTTTTGAGAATTTTATCAACTTTAAAACTCTAACCTTGAGAATTTTATTAATGGTGAGAGTATATATGGAGTTCTAGCAAACATCTATATTACACTCGATAACCATGTAATATCATAGTAGTGTAATACATCTTTCTCATTGCCCTCTATCCTAACTTACTGCTTATAACAAATTCCCATGAAAAATAAAGGAAAAAAAAAATTTAATTCGTCTATAAAAAGTTCTATCTGCATGTATGTAACTCAATAATTTTTAATTTACAGTTATCCATCCTCTACTTCTGCAACCGAAGTTGCTCATAAAACCTTTTGATGAAGTTCTCTGCGTCCTTATCAACTTGATTTCCACCCTCCTCCTCCTCCTCCCTCAACGGATACGGCGAATCCGTCACTCTCAGCTGTCGAACCCTTGGAGACGGTGAGCACATCATTCTCTTAATATTGTCATCGACCATTAATTCAGAATTTAACAATTCGAACGCCTTTGCAATTGTGAACACATGATCATACGGGCAATTATCCTTACTCTTTCCCTTCATGAATTGAAACGGAGTGTTACTACAACTGAATTCGACCTCCTGAGGCACGTAGAACGACTTTTTCTGATGATTATACACTGTACTGAGCAGATCGTCAACGGATTTCCTGAAGATCTTGCCGCGCTCGAGGAGAAGGCGAAGGTTGGGACTCGTCACGAGCTTGTGTTTGGAGATGGTCTTCTGGAGCGCGCAGTACAAAACTCTCACAATGTGGAATAGCCTCCTGGCTAGAGCCTTGGGTGGTTTTTTCACAATTTGCATTTTGTTTGAGGGGCTAACTGAAAATTGTTCGGAAAGGATTGTCTGAAGTTTTTGAGAGGGAGCTTGCGGTATTTAAAGGGTTAAAAGAGCTATGGGCTAAATTGGTGGTGGGCCAGGGCCATAAGTAGAAAGCCCGGGGGCTATGCGTCTACGCGTTGTTATCCTCAGCGAAAAGTTTTTATTGCTTGAAAGAGAGTTGTCACGGCGGATCTGGGAAGACACTTGTTGAGTTGTGCTTGAAAGGGAGTTGTTACGGCAGGTCTGGGAAGACGCTCGTTGAGTTGTCGGTACAAGGGAGATGAACAAATTTGTTGGCGTATAAGATCCTTGCATTTCTATTGTTTGCAAGTAAATAAATAGTTGATAAGCGTGAGAAATAGATTTATGCAAGTAAATAGTTGATAAGTGTGAGAAATAGATTTATTATATCATCGAAATTAATGAGATTGAAAAAAAATATTTTCAAATTTAATTATGTGCGGGCATTAACGAATCTTCGATAAAAGGGAGGATTCATAATTGGATCATCTCCGGTGGTGAGATATAATAAGTGAAAAGATTACTTCCTCATAACCATGCAATAAGATATAGAATTGATTCATGACTTTTTTTTTTAATGACACAGTCCAACATCTAACCCAAGACCGTGGAGTCATATTGAAGCTTTCTAACCATCTAGGTTACCTGTGGTGCGTAGATTCATGTCATAATTAATGCTATATTCTTCTAAAATATAAATTTTACGTTATTAATATTCAGTCAAAAGATATAGTAATTTTAAAAAAATATCATAATTTTGTACATTAAACGATATACATTTAGGGGTCTTTTCCCTAGAACCACCTTAGAGTAATTATATGGAAACACATTTTTCAATTTCAATTCATACATAAATTATCTTTAAAATGAGTTTTTGTTACAATGAACCACCTTCTAGTCAAAATTTTCACTAAAAATCTAAAATTACCCTTAAAACTCACATTCATGATACATGACTCATTTTTTGTAGTGTTTAGGTCTTGTTAGGATACAACTCGCATACCTTGAACTTGAAGTTTTTAAAAATTACTTTTGGTTTTTTTAGTGAAAGGTTGATTGCAACAAAAATCTGCTTTAAAGGTGGTTCATGTATATATTAAAATTGAAAGGTGGTTTCTGTATAAGTAACCTATTTTTAAGGTGGTTTCTAAGAGAAAAACCCATATATTTATGATTGAATAAGGAAAAACAACTACCTTATGTATACATGATGGAGATAAATATCTTGTGATTTTGGAGGGAGTAGTCTTGCATTTGTGGACATAATATGTATGGCAACCAAGCAATTGAAATATTTACCAAAACATTAATAAATAAAAAAACATGACTACTTAGATTTTTTTTTTGGGGGGTGGGTTTTTTCTTTCTTACTTTTTTTTTGGGTTTTGGGTTTGGGGGGGGGGGGGGGGGGGGGAACCACTTGGACCCCCCCCCGGTGTTTTGGGTTT
>JBAKGM010000233.1:33018808-33032437 GCA_037177215.1 Asparagus racemosus
CCCCCCCCCCCCCCCCCCCCCCCCCCCCCACTACTTGGAATACACTCATGTATTTGGAGTTTCATATAGTTTATCATTTTCAATGAAAATTTTAAAATTAGTGGTTGGAGAGTCATTTATCAATTGGAGGAGGATAATTAAACAAATTAATGGTTCAGAGATCAGGAACATTTGTTTTGACAACAATCTTCAGAAAAATTACTTAAATCAACGTTAATAAGTCACATGCTCTTCACATGTAACCTAATTAATGATTGGTTATGTTTATAGGTTATATATGCACTTATTCTCCTTGTGCAATATTTTCCATTTATACTCAATTGATGTAAGTACGAGGCTCTAAACTTGGCATTTGTTTACCTTAAAAAAATGAAGAGGTCATCATTAATTAAAAACCATAGAAGGATATATAGGGTCAATCCGCCAACTGTATCATAAAACGTTATTATTATAATATATCCATTAGAATGACAATACAGAATTCACTATTCATTTTCATTTTAAGGCAATATTAAAACAGTTGTAAAATAAGGAATCTTTTTAGATTAGTATTGCAGCATTGCTTTTCACTAAATGATGTCTCTAGAATATTTTGTGCAAGCTTTTTAGAGCTCTCTTTGATACCTAAGCAAGTTTGGCTCTCATCTCTTTTCATTTCTTTAATTAACCATTAGCGCTTCTGCCTAAAAAGTAACATATATGGGTCATAATACCTTTCAATCCATTTAATCCAAAACTTAATTATCTTAAAATCCAATCATTTCACATCCGTTGCACTTTAATGATTTAAAAATAAAAAAAAGATCATTGGCTTCAATTGAGGAGAAACACCTACACATTTTGCTTTTTTCTCCGTAGATGGATTATTTGGCTGAGCAAGCTACTTTTAGTTCTAAGTCGTGGTCATCCAATTATAATTCCAAGTCTCAATAATGCATGTAAGTGGCTTACTTAATTTGCCTCTAGACATAATTCACTCAATTGTCCCTTTTGTGTGCCACCTACATGAATTTTAACACTTTTTAAAGGAGAGGACCAATTCAATTTGGGTATAGCAATGTGGGAGCTTATTATTGGTTAAGAGAATTCGATGGGTGACTAAGGAGTACCATATCAATCTAGGTTTAAGATGCCAAATTTACACGGAGGGTGGAGTGATACATCATGCCTATTGTGCTCCTCGCTAGGGAAAGAAGAGAGAAAACATTTTCAATCCTCCCCACTACTAAAAAAAATAGTAAAAAAGTAATTGCTGGTGAATTATTATGATTTTATATTTTAATGCAAATTAGAATATTAGAAACGGTGCAATTCATGGGAGAATAATAACTGTTAGATTAAGAATAAATCATAATCCCCCGCTAGATAATCAACACTTATAATTATAAAAAATAGTGGTCTCTCTATTAATTTTTTATAATAGAGAGGATCCAAATTCATAATCGTTCTGAGTGAAAAAGCAAGAAAGAGTAAATCCATAAAAACAAATTTTTATATTGGAATACGATTAATTCTAGCATGTGAAGAGAATCCAGATTTGACATGCGTGGGTTGTAGATTGGTAGTACTTAGGAAATATGATCTAGATTTTTTTGATGTAAATCAGAAATAATCATATGTTTCATAAGTTATCTTTTTCCCCCCAGTACTCATGATTTCGAGTTTTTACTTCCTATCTGCAGTCGTTTTCCTTTACTATTTTTCACTTGTACTGTATTTAGACATTTTATTCATCTCTTGTGCATCAATTAAAAAACGTATAAATCCCATTTGCTAGCGTCAGACGTATATAAATTAATGCTTTTATAATACATCGTGACATAATCGTCATTTTCTTAGCCAAGAGGTTAAGTATTTGAAAATTGAGGGTAGTGAAAGGCATGGGCCCTTCAATAGAATCTTATCAATGATCTGTGGCAGGAAAAAGTAAAATGATTCAGCAAGTGTCCAAAAGGCTCTCACATTTTTCGAATAGCCTCTGGATATCTTAGCTTATATTATATATAATCCTTACGATCCATCAATATTTTTTGAAACAAAAGTCTAAAACAGTTAAAGTCAATCACCGGATAAAAAGTATGACACACCACTAGACTTTTTTTTTTAATCTTTTAATATAAATAACAGAAACGTCGTCTTCCTTGGAAAAGAAAAAGAAAGCGACAATGCGTTAGTGCCTGCGTTCTATATTGTGCATGTTACATCTCTAGGATTAAATTTGCATATTATTTAAAGATTGTTAGGCGCAGAGCACAAAAATCTACTGTGCCAGAGATAATTATGCCACGGAAACTTAAATTCTTCCTCATTAAGTAACAAGGTCATGCAAGCGTCATCATAGCATAATTATTTACCGTTGATTTAAATCTTGCTAGTATCAGACTAACTTTAGGGCAAGAGAGGCTTATGTTTAGGAACTTTTAAGTTATGTTAGCTTTTGATAACTTTTAATTTTTATGCTAAAAATTATTCAAGTAGAATAATAATTTATTTGGTCAAACATAGCTTATTTTAGTAAACTTATAAGCTAGTATTTTAAAAGATGGGGTATACGAGCAATTTCAAAATGGGATTTATAAGCTAGCTTATTTATTATTTTATCAAACAGATAGATATAAAAAATGTCTAACTTAAAAGCTAGTTTGACTGAAAAATAAGCCTCTCAAAAAGCCTTTTATTCAACCGTAGGAGATTTTCTCTCTCTCATGCTTTGGACTATTGTTTTATTTTCTCAATATTCTCATTAAATATTGGTAGTGGTCAAGATAAGTTTAAGGCTGATTTTGAAAGGCTAAAACACTATTTGGGACCTTGTACTATGACTCCATACTCAAATTGGTCCACATACTTATTTTTTTTCTTAACTTGGTCCTTGTACCACACCTTAAGGCGTGTTTGACAACTCTCTAAAACTGGGTCAGATTTGAACCTGGTCTAGTTTTAGACTGTTTTGTTTATTGGTAAAAACTGGTGTAAAGTGAACCTTCACACATTAGTTCATTTTTGGGCTTCTCAACTGGTCTACTTATAGACCATGGTGGAGTTGGTCCACAACTAAACTAGTTTGTGCTAAAACCAGTTTAAGGAACAAGTATGGCCCAATTTTAGTGAGTTATCAAACACACTTAGGGCTTGTTCGGCAATTGCTTAAAACTGGGCTAGGATTGAACCTGACCTAATTTTTTCTTATTTTGTGTTTGGATAAAACAAGACTAGAATTGGCCTAGTTTTTTAAAGCCAAAATTTGGACTTTAAACGGGTTCTTTTCCAAACCACTCCATAGATTAGGATCATCCTGACCCAGTTTTAATGATTTTGCCAAACTAAATCCTAGTTTCAAAATGAGTCCTTTTTTTAACATCTGTTATATGTTAGGTGTTAAAATTTCTATTTATGACTATATTACCCTTAATATCATAAAATTAAAAGTTTTAGTCATCGTAGGACATTACCATTAGAGCCATATGCGGTGGAATGTATGAGTTGTATTGCTAAATTCTAAAATTTGCATCAAATATGCGCCTTGTAACCAAATTTTTCCCCCCACTTGATTTCGCTCCATGGGACAACTGGAATACATTTCAAACATCTTTTTGGATGATACCTAAGCTAAATATTGAAAGTCAATTCATGGGTAACTAATAGAAGAATAATAAAGAAACAAAATGCAAACACATTCAGTCAGTTGCTAAAATGGACACAACCTAATACGTATTAAAAGCAAGGCAAATTTCAGAAAAACCCCTTATCTTTGGACAATTATGGGATATAACTTTCAAAATATTAGACACCTCCTCTCTCTTAAGTTTCCCCTTAAGTTTAAGCCTTTAAGGGTTATCTGAAACTCTCCTTTAACTTTAGGATCTTATTAGAAAACCCCTTGAAAGTGCAACTGCAAATTCACATGGGTGGGTAAAATTAGTCGAGGGTATATTTTTTCTATTGAAAAGTTTGGTTTATGAGGGGGTTCCGAAGAAATCTTAAAGTGAAAGGGTTTTTCCGATAACCCCTAGACTTAACGGGTGTTTTATGTTATTTTGAAAGTAATGGAGGGTTATCTTATAATTGTCCCAAATTAAGGGGGTTTTCTGAAATTTAGCTTAAAAACAAACATGCGAAACATTTATTATCTTCCGGCCTAATCACAGTGAATCGCATCATTATTTGATCTTATTCAGCAGCATATATGGAACTGAATACTTTGATTGTTTCATACTCTATATTAAAGAGCCCAACGCCCTTTCGTAACCTTCGCCTTTTCGTTTGTGTTCTCCTACTTAAGTTGGCCCGCATGATTGTTTTGTCAGCTCCTACTAAGGTGAATTGACACTAATGCCCATACTAATAATCAATGAGCAACTAAAATATTATGATAGTTATCTTTCCATATGGGGTATGATGGTAATTATGTGTAGCTCTTCAAAAAGTGTAACCCAACCAAACAGAACTTAAAAAGTGGGACCCACACTTCACCATTTTTTATGTGCCGTGTACTTTTACAAAAACAATCTTAACTTATTATATTTAGTGTGCCTTTTTTATATCCATCCCTGACATCTTTAATGCTTTGAAAACGCTCCCCCAAATTATTAAAATTGCTACTAAACCCAGTCAATTTCTATATCTTACTCTTAATTGGAGAGGTTAACTTAAAACAACTTATAAGAATTGGGAAATCTAATAGCAATGTTAATGAAAGCTCAATGATTTGAAAGACTAATTTCATTATATTAAAGGTTTTAAGGGACTGATATTAGAAAAATATCACTTTGTAATAATTTACAATGAACAAATCAAGAAAAAAAACTATATTTCTGGTTTTAAAGAATATATAATAGCATATTTCATTAAGCATGTTGTACTATTCTATTTGTGAGTTTAGTAAATGTATATGAGCAACATAGTACATTCAACGTAGCACTACATATAACTTGTTTATTGTTAATACATTTAGGGCCTAATAGATTTCAATATTTTGTTCGATAGCATTTATGTTTGCATGGATGCAAGTCTTTCAAACAGTACTATTTTGTAAATTTATTCATTTCCACACCAATATAAGTAAGTGCAATTCTATATTTGAGTACAGTACAACAAGTAACTGAGTATCCAAACCTATCTCATTATCAAATTGACCTTCAGAGGAAAATCTTTGCCCATGAGACTTTTGTTACCGTAAAAGTAAAAGCCTGACAAAGTTGTTTGGTTAAAAATAAAATAGAAATCTCTAGAAAAAGTACTGATTTGCCCATCTTAACAAAAAAGAAAACCATGTACTGAAACAATTTATTCTTCTTCTAAGACAAGAAATCCGTTTCTGAGTTTTGAGCTCGGTAATTGGACGGAAAAGTATGAAAAGTGAAGATGCCGTTACTTTTCTTAAAATTAATTTTGCTAGAAACTAACCAAACATTACAGTATATAACAATTTTAGTCAATGATCTGAATTGATAAATTACATAATAGCAGTTTTAGACCGTTTCATTTTTTGGAATCAGATTTGCTAGAAATGGTCTCCAGTTAGCATTGAGAAATATCTTGATCAAGTGGACAGTTTAGGAAAGAACTGTCCAAAATAAAACTAGCACGTGCATTGCACTTGCCTACCTCACTAGTATTTAATAAATTGGCTTGCCTCATGCCTTTAGTATCCGCTCCCATTCCCAGCGATAAGGAGTAAAAGTAATTAGATCATTTTACTTTTGTTAGGACATATTGTCCTTTACACCATGTTTGGGAGTTGACTAAGGAGAAGGAAAGGTAAGGTAAATTATAGAAAGGAAAGATAGGAAAGGGAACGATAAATATTATGTCTTATTTGGGAGTTTATTAAAAAAATGGAAGGGAACTTAGTTCATCATGTTTGAAAGTTTTAACTAAGTGAAGCAGAAAAAAATAGTTTCATAATCATCGTTGAATCATAGTGATAGAGAGCCAAATATTAGATCTTTTAAGTTTACTTTCCCTACCCTCCTCTACACCCCAATTTGGAGGGGAATAAAACCATAATTTTTTAATGAAAATTTTACTTCCCCTACCCTCCATTACCTTCCTTAAAAAAAACTCTCAAATAGAGTTAAGCGTTATTTTTCCTTTCCGTATCCTTGGCTATTCCTCATCCAAACACATTGTTAAAGTTGTACTTAACAAAATTTTTAACAGAAATGTTAAAAATAACTAAATTTACATTTAACAATGGGTATGGAGACCAAGTTAAGGAAAAAATTAATACGGTGGCCAATTTGAGCATGAGGTCTTAGTACAGGGATCAAAATAGTGGTTTAGCCATTTTGCAATAACAAAAGAATTGGCAAGATTTGGGCCGGATGTTCATAGACCACAAACTAGATAGGCCTCAGCTCCCAAGTTAATTAGGGCCCTTCACGTTTATAGCACGGTGCAAAAAATATGCAGTTCTTTAATACAAATTAATGTGATGCTTTTTCCATTAAAAAATAATAATAATGCGATGCTTTTAAACTGTTTTTTATGCAAATTTACAATCTTGTGTTTTTTCGATTAGATGATAAGAAACCTATTTCCTCGATCAATTATTGATATATATCAGTTTATTAACTTATTTTAAGTGGAAATCAAGATGGAACAAGTACAATCCAAAAGAGCTCTACTTATGTTAGAAATAAGTTACGAGTAGTCGACTTCACTATTTATCCCATGGCTACCATTAACGAAATGATCAATATCTCTGTGCTCAATTTCACTGTAAATGGCGCAATATTGAAAATTTCGTGCCACTTTGCTAGCTCTATAATCCACATCTTCATGATGCACATAATTAGTGTTGGGTGCCTACTCAAACACCAAGTTGGATTCAGATTTGAAGACAAAGCTCAGTCTTAATAGTTTTCTTAGAGGCCATGTTGACTTGGTGGACAAGTCATGGGTGTTTATTTAACATCCTATTCTAGAGTTTTTTTAGAAGAAGAGAGATACATATTCTTGTAATCAGGATTTAAGAGAGGTGTAAGCGGGTTTAAGGATATCGTGAGAGAGGATTTTGCAATCTTTATCTATGTAAAAAATTGTAATTTGGTAATGATAGTGAATTATGTCTGATCCCGTGGATTAATTTTCCGTGTTGAGAATTTTCCATGTTAAATCTTATGCGTGATTCTCTTTAGTTTGTTTGGTAGTTCTTGAGTTTTTGCGAGTTCTAAAATTTCCAACAATTAGTACTTAATTCTCATAATTTTCTCAAAAAATAAACACGCATTTAACTCTCGAAGCCTAAAACAAACCAAATATCATATCAATTAAACATACAAGAGCACACTACCTATAAAGAAACAGTCTACAAACAAGATCAAAACCCTAAACCCTAAAACACAATGACTACCAGTAGATTGCCACCGTCAACCAACAGCCTGCAACCTCAGTTGCTCATAAAACCTCCTAATGAACTCCTCTGCATCCCTATCAATTTCCCTTCCACCCTCCTCCATCATCATCGGAAAGGGCGAATCTGTAATTCTCACCTCCCTTACCGCCTCGGGACTACTCCTCATCAAATACCTCCATGCCTCAACTGGCGAATCTTCAACCTTCTCCAGCATCTCCATCGACGTCGAACTCAAGATACCCAAATTATCTCTACGCCTCTTCCTCTTGTCATGGTTAACCATCGGCGTGTTGCTACAGCTGAACTCGACCTCTCTGGGGCTGTAGTAGGCTACGGTGGGGTCCATCGACCGGCAGGAGAGGGATTCTAGGAGGCTCTCGCGGTGGAGGAGGAGGCGGAGGTGGAGACTGGGGAGGAGGTTGTGCTTGAGGGTGTAGTAGAGCGCGCGTAGGATGTGGAATATTTGTTTGGCTATGGCTTTTTTGTCTTTTCTTGTCTTTTCCTCGATTTCCATGTTTGGGCTTCTTTCTGGGGGTTTTCTTGGAGGGGGAATGTGGGGTTGTGGAGGGGGAGAGATTGGCATTTAAAGGGAATTTTTTGGTGTTATGTTTGAAAGTAGGGTTACCCTCAAATCTTCAATAATTCTAAGTAAGCGTTTTAAATGGGTAAATTACACTTAACCCCCAAGAACTTCTAGCATTTTGGAGTAAACCTTCAATAACTTTTGCAGGATACCCCCAATATCTCTTGGATAAATTATGCTAAACTCTCGGTAACTTTCAAAATGCATTTTTTATGTTTTGTTCTCATTTATGGGGATGCAAAACGCGGAAGCAATTCTAAAAAGTTATTAGGGTTTAGGTCAATATTGAAAGTTTTTAGGTGGCTTACTACAAAATGATGAAAGTTCTTCAGGCTTTAGTATAATTTACCCTTTTCCAAATCTTTGAAATTGCTTATTAGTACTCACTTCCTATGGGGTCTTCCAAATTGGTCACATAGTTAAATTTTCAGTCAAAATGCTAAAGCAGGATTAGGGTAACTCCTAACTTAAAACCCTCAATAACTAATTTACCCCTCGGTTAGAGGATTACATGGAGTTTAGAGGGTTATGACCATTGGGAACTTCATAAATAAGTTAGGGTGGTTTTCTAATAGTTGGAAAAAATTATTTTAATGGGTCTGGTTTCTTTTTTAATCGTGTATTTGGTTTAAGATTTAAGCTCATTCAAACACAAGTTGGGGAACATGACAGAGGGGTAAAATGGGAGTTTCTCCCGAAATCGTTAAATTTCTAGGGATATTCCCTCTAAATCTAGCTTGTGTTAACCAGAGGTACCAATTTACCAGACCTCATTTATAGGATTCGAGAGACTAATGAACACTTTGAGGGGCTAATATGGATTGTATCTAAAAAAAACCCCTTGAGATTATTTGAATTGATTGTGTGAAGAAGTAAAATATGAAAAAGACAAATTAGGAGAAAGCTGATTTGCGAAGAGAAAGAAACGAGTAGTAGTTAAATGTGCCACGTGGAGAGAGACTGGTAGGAAGTGGGGTGTCGCATAAATTTGGAGTTGGCTTCTAAGCGTTTATATTGTTTAACACATATTGCTGCGATTAATTAAGCAATTAGCGAGGAACTAATTAACGTATAGTTGAAGAAAAAAATATAATTAAGAAATTAGGACTTTGATGTATATATTTTGTATAAAAGACTTTACACAATACTTGTGTTTACATTATTTGGCTTATGTATTTCTTCTTTTTCTTGATTAAGCATCAATTTATGCGTGTAACTTCTATTAATTTGGACCCTCTCCACTACAAAAAAAATAGAAAGCTAGACCACTAGTTTTTATACAAAATGTTAATTATTTTATAAGTGACTAAGATTCATTCTAAATTTAGCACTCACCACACCTCTATGTATTCGACTTATATTTAATTTGTAATCAAAGGCAAATTATAACCATCAATTAGGTGATCAACAATTTTGATAATGTAGGGTCTCTCCACTATTTATTTTTTTAGTGGAGAGGATATGAATCCAATTTTTATATTAAAGCCTCTGCAAATAGTGATTTTCAATACGTCAGATTTCCCACGAGATCATGAAGCAAAATCTTTGCAATTTAGATTAGTCTCGTGGCGTAATGATTAGTACTCCCTATTTAGAGCATGTTTGATACTTGTTTTATTTATGAGTATCTTTTTATATATAAGCTGTCAAAATCATATTTGGTAAGGATTTAATTATTACCTTTTTTAACTTATAAGTAGGAAAAGAATAAGTTAGATTGTCCAATGTATTTATTGGCCACTTATAAGCAAATTTACTTATTGATGTTAAAAATACTATCTTACCTTCTAACAAAATCAGTAAAAATAAGTAATATGTAAGCTACATGAAATTATAAAATAAGTAGTAGCCAAGCATGCCCTTACAAGAATGGTGAAATGTACAGATTAATTTCTTAAACATTGCCAAGAGTTATCCTGAGAAAATTAAGAAAAAAAACATATGCATATTAATCCAATCATACTCTTGCAAACCAAGCAAGTTATCATCTTATTTTGATGTAATTTCCATGTACTATAGAGTCTACAATCTCAAGATGCAACATAAATTAGAGAAATAAAATTTAAGTTTGTCTCTGTCGTGTGATTTTGTATGATCACGAACTAGTAGTATTTTAATAGTTTGGTTGAGTAATTAATCCTTGAATTTGTGGCCATAATTGGATGTACACTTAGTTATTTTATACGCTAAACCAACAAATTATAATTAGTGGGCATAATTAAATAGGCACATGAATTTCACGTGCAAGTTTCCATTGGTAGAGGGCATTTGAGTTAAACTTTTATCATTTTCAGTAATCAACCGCGTTGTATTATTGTGGCTTAATTAATGTGCTAATGTTACTTCTTAAATATGTTCATGTTTCATTGATTGCAAGGTGAATTGTCATCTGATAATTCTTTATTCTTCTGACACAAAGAATGTATTTATGAGCTGTCCTCGTCTTGCAGGTGAGAGATATTTTTAGTTTTCATGATCAATGAACATCTTCTAATTGAATGCAAAATTCTGAAGAATTTTCTTTATTGGAAGTCAGATTTTAATTAAAGCATAAAATTATTGTTGCCTAATACTCCTTTACACTTCTGTATGAAAATTGTACACACTAACGCTCATACTGCAGACGTACATGATGCATAGACGTCAACAAATCTTCATTTATATTATACTAAATTGTTTCTTCGTGCATTTTAAGCTCTAATAAGTACAGCTCGAATCTTTTTTTCCCCCCCTCAAATAAATAAATAAATAAATAAATAAACACTCGAATCTCTTTTTGAAATACGTATTAGTTTCCAAATTTTATTTTTAAATAATGTTTATGAATGATGTATCATATAATTTAGTAAAAGAAAACAAATAATATTTTCAAACTAAGATACGGCAAGCTCCCTATCCCATCATGTTTAGGGTAGAAACTTTAGAAACTTTAAAGAACTGATTTCATTTTCTCCTGTCACACAAGCCAGCATTCTACAAACAATTAATGGTGTTTTTATAATATAAAGAAAAAAAAAACTAAGTTTGCATCTCCCCCTCTCTTTATGACTGTCCAACATTTCTAACGCCGTAGATAAAGACCATACATAATAAAGTCACGCCATAAATAAATACCATTGATAAAGTCATTCGCATCGGTGGACGAATTAGGTGAGGGCATTTCATATATTTCGGTATGAACCCCATCATTGAGAGAGGGATGTTAATCATATAATTAGCTTAGTAAACAATTAAATAATATCTTCATCCCTTGGCTTATAATTGGGCTGAAATGGTTGCGCCTCTAGAAGTTCTCCCCACTATCTTGACTGCTAAGCAAAGCTACCGTTGGTTGTGAACTTGTCACCCTTCTATAATTTGAGTTAGCTTAGTGGACCCTAATGCACTTTTCACTCCATTTCTTTCGGAGCGCTTGATATTATGAAGTCTAAAATGTCCACATCAACAAGCACTTATGCAAGCTACATTAATGTTGATCATTTCATTTTCCAACGGTAGGACAATTTGGTTGAGCTTCTGGAATTTGCAATATTGGTATATGTCCCTTTTAAGATCTTAATGCAAAGGACTCCATGAAGAAATCTGTCATTCACATGTACTAATAATTGGCAGAAGCTGATCGTCAAAGTTCATAAGAAGTGCAAAAATTGTACAAGAAATTAAGTTAGAGGAACGACAAATTAAATTGGGCTACGAATGTGAAGGTTGGTAAAAGATTTCTAATAATGGATTTCAATTTTTTTATTAGTAGATCTAGTATAACTTTTGGCTATTCTTTTACTTTGACTAGATCGAAGCCAGAAACTTATAGTTAACCCGGTATTTATCAATAAGTTAATAAACTAAATTATACTAGCATTCAAACAAAAGTCTTTTACTTTCGCAATTGAGATGTCAGGAGAGCGTTTCATGAGATTCTTTTAGATGAAATTTCAGGTATTGAAAGTTTTTAGTAAATGAGTTATGTTTGTAATTTAACAAGAATAGCTTAATAAATCATGAATAGCGAGATAAGGGAGAACATCTTCAAACCAACAAGAGGTACCTGGTATTTGTAAACTTCTTTTTTAAGTTTCTATTAATCATTTTACTTAATGATTGTTCATCTACCTACATGTAGATTAATGTTGTGCGATAAGTTTTAAGAGTAAGGATCCTAATAGAGCGTCCCACCTACGTGGAGTGATCTGAGCCTCACAGGGGGTTAGTGAAATCTCTAGACCGCCCCCTTGTTTTATATCTTCACAACTCGAAACATATCGTATGGTGCAAGGGATTACGTAGAATCCTTACTCAAGTTTTTAACTGATCATTAGATTCAACAGGTCGTATAATGTGGCACTGAAAGAAAAATTAAGGTGTAGATAAGAATGAAATAGAAAGTTCTATCTATTATGTTGATTTTTATGCAAATTAAATTCTTTTTGTCGTGCAATACCGAGAAAGCAATCATGAGCAGAGCATTTTCAAGGCCTAGAATTGGGCCAGTTTGGGGCCCAACTATGAGCTTGTAATATACGAAAGCGAAGGTTCTTTTCTGAGCGACATTAGAAATTTTGGGCTCGCCCTTTTATTGTTAAGTTTAAAATTTCCTGCATTATTGTTAAGTCCGTCACCTTGAATCTAAATAATCGTGCTTCCTTTCCTTCTTTCTTTTCAAGAAAACTAGAAATATATTAGCTTCACACCGAACTTACATAGGCTTCGATATCCTTAATAATGCACACGGGATAAGACACTAACCGTGAGTAGAACACCATATTATAAGTACTAAAATGAGTAAGTGAATGTGCTACATTTTTTTTGGGAAAATGATTGTAGTCATGATGGCTTTCATTCAATCCAAGCACACATGAGGGTGTGATACAGAGAGCAGAATAGAATATACTAGTATGTACCCCATGCCAAGCATGGGCTAATACTACTATTTATTGCTTGTTAAGCTTCATGTGTACATATTTATATTCTTGTGTGTTATTTCTAGTATTGTTGTTAAAATTTTAATTGTCCTTTTTTTTACTTTCATAATTTCAGTATTATTCCAATTCAAACAATTGTTAAGTTTCAATGTAATGTACTTATATTTTAATTATTGTTTTCTCTATTTTTTTTCTAAGTTATTACTTTTATAAAAACAGGCTATAATTACATATTTAAACAATTGTTCAATCCAAGATATTTATTTGAAGAAATTAAAGATTAATTAATGACAACAAATGATAAAAAGCAATGTATGATTTTAGCATCATAGGTTAAAGAACAGAATCCACAAGCACAATTATATCTTAAATCAAATATATATACAAAATGAAAAATTGAATATTCTAAAATCATAGACAACAAAAACATGTAGTCAACAATAATAGAGAATGAATTTATACACAACTTAATCACTTCAAAGTAACATTTTGTTACAGTTGGATTTTGAATCATACTACTCTATGTATGAAATTACAAAGTGCAATCACATATTTTGGTCAAATCTGGAAAAGAACTAATGCTTCATAATAAGCATTAGTAAATCTAAATACTTTCACTAATTATTAGAATCAACGCAACATAATTCTCATTCTTACTTGTCGATAAATATTACTGATGGATGTTCGCGTTGGAAATTAAAGCTGCTGATTTTTCCATTGCTTCGAATCTGTTACACCTTTATGGAATTACAAACAAATTCAAAATA
>JBAKGM010000233.1:33080910-33099049 GCA_037177215.1 Asparagus racemosus
CCCCCCCCCCCCCTCAAACCATGCGTTTTAGGCAAAAGAACATCTACAATTAGCGATTTCGTGGCATTAGCGTGAAAAAAGGCAAATATATAATGGTTAGAACATTTAGTTACATCGTACACCTAATCGCTTATATATAAAATATAACAAGTTACAAAAATATATATCCACTTTCACAGCATACTAAACTATTGAAATACAAAATGAGCTTAAAAATAATTAGTATTCAGGTGTAAGAGGGATTTTTAGAAGTGGTTAGGTTTAAAAATAGACATGGGTAAAAATTTTAGGCCCCATTTGGTAAAGGATTAAGTGAGTGGTTAAGGAGACTTAACCCCTTCTAAACCCACAAAACACCAAATAAATAAATAAATAAATAAATAAATAAATAAAAATTACATAAGTTGTAAATTTAGTTAACCCCTCATATGTTACCAAACATAAAAAATAACAGAAGGGTTTACAAACCCCTCTAAAGGGGTTAAAATAAGTTAAAAGGTGGCGTTTGGCAAAGGGTTAAATAAAGGGTTAAGGAGACTTAACCCCTCCTTAACCCACCAAACACAAAAAATCTATAGAAAGGTTAAAGTGAGTTAACCCTCTATGACTTGCCAAACGCAAAAAATGCAGAAGAGTTAAGCTAACCCATCTAAAGGGATTAAAATGAGTTAACCCCACAAAATGATGGGTTACTAATACTCATATTTAGAATGATTAAGAGTTAACCCCTCTAATTATAAAGTAAATAGTCAAATTTTTTGTTATTCCTAAACACTAAAAATGATTATAAGAGCTAAAATAAAACTTATATAACAGGTTTATAACTTAGTCATTCAGATAATCGAATGGGCTAACTATTTTAATCCTTCTCCTTAATCCCCCTTACTTAACCCTTTGCGAAACAGGGACGAAGGGATTACTAATTCACCTATTTAGATGGATTAAGAAATGCAGCTTCTGTTTATAAATAAAGTGATCATAATCCTTTTTCCCCCAAACACAAAAAATGACTAAAAAGATTAAATAAATTAATCTAATGGATAAATTTTTTTTTAACCTTTTGGTTTAATAGATGAGCTAACTTTGTTAACTTTTCTTCTTGATCCTTCTTTTTTAACCCATTTGGCAAACATGGCCTTAGTCAATTCTTATCATTGAAAATGCTGGAGGTACCCTAACTCCCATAAAAATTTCAAATGAATCTATTTAGTTGTTGCTTCTCCCATGATTTGGAGAGCTAATTTCATGATAATTTAAAATTTTGTGGGACCTAACATCAATTTCAATGATTTGAGGGACCAATATCTAAATAACTTTAGGATCACATGGTCTAATTGCAATTTTGTTATTCGAGAATTAATTTCAAAATATGCAGGATTTAAGGGACTTGTATAGAGAAATACATTTTTTTAAGTGGGTGTGTGTTCTTAAAATAGACCTAAACAAAAAAAATCTAATTCAAATATAAGATTCTTAACCTGGGACAGGGGCCTCCTCAATCCAAAGCTAAAATCACACCAACCAAACCAGGTAAACAATTTTGCCACAATCAGAATTGTTATATATATGACCTCAATATTTTTTCCTACCCAAGAATACAACTTCAATCTCTTACATTTAATCTCGAAGAATGGCAAAATGCGAGTCACTCTCTCAAATTTACCATGAGAAGCACTTCTAATTGGGTAGAGATCCTCTACGTCCTTGATTGTAAAGAACTTTTATGATTCACCAATTAAATATTTTACACCGAGTAAACATCATAAATAATATAAAAATACTTTTAATTATAGGATCCACAGAGATAAACTAAATAACACATATAAGTTATCATAGGTATTCTCTACAATGAAGATTGTAGAGGATTTAAACCCCTTCTAATATCATTATTTTTAAACTCTTGATGTTTTACATTATCTCAAAAATAATCATGCTATTAATTTATGGAAGTTTAAAGTCAAGCTCAAATTCACGAGATAATTTTCAGGAATTTGATGTGGCACCTGTGCAGCCTTTGGATTTGGTGGACCGCATGCTGCATTGTTGGGCCTATTTGGTTGTTATTGGTTTTTTTTTAACCAAAGAAAAATTAAAATAGGGGGTAAGAAACCATCAATGGATGGTTTCCTCCAATTTCTAATCAAAACACATGAAATGAGTTTCCTTAATTATAGGTCACATCAACCAATATGAGGATAGCATGTCACCTTTCCACTTGGTTTCAATGTGGTATCAAAGGGTGAAGCGAACAAGAGAAAATAAAATGTTAAGAGGAAATAAGTTTTCTATGACTACTTTTCATTGATTTTTTGGCCAACCAAACAACCGCTAAAACTTGGACCAAATTTTCATGAGTGGGTCCCACATGTCATTGATAGGCGACCTGGTGGGTTAATGATAAATATTTAAGTTTTTATAGGGTTAATTTCACATAACCCTCTGAACTTTGGGGAGTTTTCACCCAGGCCCCGTGAACTTTGTTTATCTCACTTAACAAGGTGTTGGGAAGTATCACAAATTCTAAACTCACAATAACCCATATAATTTGAAAATGCATATATTTTCCTTGATGTTTCGTTTGGCATGTGGGAATCAAGTGAAATGAGAATGAAATGAAACAAGAAAAAACTTAATGCAGGAATTAAGTATTTATTTTCATTATCACGTTTGAATGCGATTAGAGAATAAAGTGTTAATGAGCATATTTAGAGTTATATATATTTTTTATTCCCACTTAAGTAGCAATGAACATACCCTAACATCTTGGGAATTACCATTCTTAAATAATCTAGAAATTGATAAGAAGTAAGAACGAGATTTCTAGTTTTCAAAAACACATCGTATTTGATAAGAATGAATAAGAAGCGGGAATTAACATTCGATCCACATCCATTCTGTCATGCCAAACAAGACATAAAAGAATAAAAACCCCACAATTTAAAAAAAAGGATGTGCATCGCCGATAAATAACAAATAAAACAATTTAAGATCCCCCCCCCCCCCCCAATCCCGGTGGTATTTTAGTTATCTTCAAGTTACACGTACGAGAGTACAGTGAGAAAAAGGTAAAGTTGAGGGGGCTTTTGAGAGACTACCAAAAGTTTAGCGGGTAGTGTGGAAAACCTTCCAAAGTTCAAGGGGTGTTTTGTGGAATTAACGCTACAATGTATGGCGAGCTTTTCCCCCCTAAACCCCTGAGTCTCCTTTCCCAAATTTCTCCCTAAATCCTTTACTCCCCAATCTCAGCTCCACCTTAAACCAAGCAGCCAAAGTAGAGAGAGCGACAAAGGGATAAATGTTTCAATCCAAGCAAAACCCATCTCAATCTTCACAAAAGGTGATATTTTCCCCTCCACTGGTCATTCACATTTCAATAACCCGATGCTCTGCGTTTTTATTATTAAATTCTCTCTCTCTCTCTTTACAATCAGAGAGAGGAGCCATGGCTGGCTACAAGTTTGAAGCCGGAGAATTTTGTACCAGGACTCCTCATTGGATTCCTTTTGGGTCTTTTCTTGGATTTGTCTTCAGCTCGTCGAAGTGGGTTTAAAGGGAAATCTTCTCCTATTGCAGGCAAGCAGCGATCACTTGCTTCTGATAATAGCGGAGAAGAGCTCAAGATGGTATCGGCTCTATTTTCTTACAATTTTTGCTTTACTTTTTATTTATTATTTTTTTTGGGGTTTCGCTTTTTGTTGTGGGCTTGAAGGAATTTATGATACGCGCATATTTTTCTTTGGCTTCTTTTGAACTGTGCCCATGTCCCAAATTTTTTTCTTTTATGCAAAATTGAATGATTTATTTGTTAGTTTGAATTAAGCTCATGCTTAAATTAGCTTTTACATAATTAAGGATCAGTCCAGGTTCATCTTTGTAGAAATTGCATTTTGCACGAGAAGAATATGAGCACTCAGAAACTTGAAGCTTCTAAGGACACTCATTAATTGCTGCTAATCGTACGTGATTAGATATCTCTTGGATGATGCTGTCAAGAAAAGAGGGGGGGGGGGGGGGGGGGGGTTGGGGTCTCTTGCAACAAAATGCTGTCTCTGTAGAAACTGCAGTCATAGTTGATCTTCTACTTAGGTAAAGGCATGTTCCAGTATCAGAGGGGGCAGCCGAGTTATGTTGCCTTTTTCTTTTCTTTTCTTTTGACCAATGAATTCCATTGTAAAATGGCTGCAATTATGCAATTCCAAGTATATACTGTTATTGTTACGAGCATGGCTAATAGAATGGCTTGTCGAATCTTCTCACAGAAAATAAACCAATAGATTGATTTTTAATTTTCTTTATCTCTCATAGAAAATAATGGATTCGAAATTGCAGGTTTTGGTTGTTAGACAAGACCTCAGGATGGGAGCTGGAAAAATTGCTTCTCAATGTGCCCGTAAGATGCAACTATTCTACTAGTTTTTTCAATGTCAGTTTGCAATTAGACAATCTTACTACATTTTTGGTTCATGAAATGCTATGAGTTCAACTACTTTTTGTTGTATATTTAGCATATGCAAGGGGATACCTTTTTCACTCTATTCTCAACAAAGCATTTACTGAAACTTCTATTGCTGCCTATTTGTCGTCATTGAACTCCTCTAATCTGCAAGCTGTATGGGCTTCTAAGTTCTAAATTTCTTGTTATTTCTTTTCTTTTTTCCAATTTAACTATTGTTTATCCTTTTCAAATTGGCAGATGCAGCCACTGGCATGTATGCGGAGCTATTGCAAAGGTACTTATTATTTAGCTGACTTAATCAGATGGTTTCTTCCATAGTTAAAGCTTCCTTTATTTATACCTGTATACGTTTTAGACTGTTATTTGTGCTGCCACAGTAGTAGCCCTTTATATGTGTATCTGTTTTAAATAATATAACAGCTTTCAAAATTGATATTTTGAGTCTTAAAAGTTATATCAAAAGTATTCTGTTGCCTTGAGAATATTAGGTTCACACTTATAAAACAAAGATCAGAAAGACTATTAAAGCAACTCATGTATTTCATGGTTTCCTTTTGTCTATGAAAAAAGTTAACCATTGTCTGGGAATAATTATATATTGGAAACATATCTATGGATCTCTGGCTCCTACTATTAATTGAATGCTACACATCATATTTTTTACAAGAGCATAGGATACAGGGACACTCTTCTAAGTGACATACACCCCAGGTTGGAAACTTATGTGTGACTTGTTTATGTGTCTGCAACATATCAAATATCAATATTGTATTAGTTTCCTTATTGGTCTTTGCAGATGAAGAGACAAATCTTTTTTTTTAAATGCTTGCATGATTGGGTGTCTATTGTTCTAATAATTCATTATGCTTTTTAGAGACGGGCTTGTTCATATATTCCCAAATTTATTTTTAATAGAACTAGGAATGACCAAGTAATTTTTGTCTATGCAAGTTGGGAATGTGTTCTTGTTGTTTCGTTACCAATTCCATATGCTTTTTCTTTTATGCACCTTAGTTTTGTGATTTTTAATGAGTTCATAATCATTTCCTTTTCTCATCATAGAATGCTCGATTCAGCTTTAGTATACACAGTTCCAAGGAATTACACATCAAACAACTGTTACACTTCATGAATTATCATGTCACCTCCCACACAACACGGCTTTGCTATCATAGTTTTCATGCCTCTTAGCTCAAGATCTTTCATTTGATTTATAAAATGAATTGATGTTCATAATTTCCTATATTTCCTATTATTATTCATGTTTAAGTAGAAAAGTAGCCGTATATATCGTTTCAAATATTTGTATTGATAAGTGGTTGTATATATGTTTGGAAATTTCTTTTTGGTTTGTGCCATGTGTGCTTTATTTCAAGTGTCTGTTTTGCTTCATTGCGCCATCTATTCTCCCTGTGATCTTAGGGAGATGGATGTATGAATTAAACTTCTGATCTAGGTGTTTAGTGGATAACATATGGTAAATCTTTATCCTTTTAAATTGCATTAGTTGGGTTTTTAAAAAAGCCACACATGGCCTGTTTAGATCTGGTAACAGCTTTCTAATATTATAAAACGAGCGAGACAACTGTACCTATCTTTCCTTCTTTAGATAAATTACTACCATATAACAGTGTTGTAAATTTGATTAGAACCACTCCAATAGCTTGGCACTTACCTAGCTCAACAGTAGGCGTGATCCTGGGCACCCACTTAAAATATAGCTACAATGTGTAATATCTTGAATCTGCTAACTGCTTGAACATTGTATGGTACATAATAAATATTAGAAATGTCAGAGAAAATGATGTGAATTTCTTCATTATATTCTTATGAAGTCAATTTTCCATTATTTCTTTTATGTATTTCCATTTTAATTCATATAGGCATCTCTTTATGCTTTTGCTTTATAAAGCTATCTAATTCTTTGTTTTTGCAGCCATCGGTTTCTTTTGAGACAATGGGAACAATGCGGTCAGGCCAAAATAGTATTGACATGCAAGAATCAACAAGAAATGTATGCAAAAATATCCTACTCCAGTGTTTGAATTTCTTCTCATTGAAAGGAAAATGCTACAATTTTTTGTCCTTAATCGTCTTCAAATCTCTCCTCTCTCATAGTCATCTGAATGATTCCTATGAACCTAATCAGGAATAAGCTAAAGGAAGCAGCTGACCGATGTGGCCTTCCGACTTTTATTGTTGCCGATGCAGGACGAACAGAGGTTTTCCTTTTCTTGTCTCATATAAATTTGTTGTGTACATGCATGATAATTAATAACTCAAATGAATTCCTAAACTAGCAGGATTTCTTTTCAGTGACAAATAACTTTCCTAATATGCTTGTGAAGCTGCATTATATTACCATATGATGATTGTAAATGGCAAATGTGCTCAACTTAAGTGGCTCATAGCTGACGCTGAGGAACTATTCTAATTGCGCTCGTTTGTGATCACGTAGGCAGTTGAGTTCAATCTCGTCTTTTTTTTTGTCAGGTTAAAGCTGGGTCAAGGACAGTACTCGCCATTGGTCCAGGTAGGCTCCTTAATATGATTGCACGTACAAAGCTTGTTGGCTTAATTATCCTGATTTAATCTTTGTCTTTCTTATTCTTTTACCTTCTGTTGTTTTACTGTTGCTTCTGGTTGTATTGAAGTTGAGCGAGTGAATTTGTAAAAGAAGCTTCATTCTAATCCGAAGCTCATATTCCTGGTTAGCCTTAGAAATCTAATTGATGTTTCTAAACAGGGAAAAAGGCGGACATTGATTCAATTACTGGGAAATTGCGACTTCTGTAAAATTGGTGAGGGCTCCAAAGGTTGGTAATTATGCATCTTCCCATTTTCTCTGCTCTCGTAGACCAGCTAATATACAGCTTTGACTTGCAAATCTTTCAAATGTATAAAAATTTATTGGGTTAATATGTGTCAAGAAAAAAAATCCACTGTTATTAGCTAAAATACTGTTATGCAAATAACTTGGACCGAATTTTATTAACCAATCATTGGATAGTCTGGAATCTACCTAAAGCCTCGAATCCATTAGGTAACTAACTTCGAAAGAATTTAATTAAAGTCTAAACGTTCCAAAAGTTGGTGGCGAGCACACTTTTATAGATACAAAATATCAAGGCTCATACTCAAATAAGAACTCTCAAACACTAGTCTTACTAAATAAGTCAATCCCAATCCCATTATAATTACCAGTGGAAATCTTACAAAGGAAATAAAAGGGAATTCACAATTTACTCTAAAGTTTATCAAATCGCAAGATACTTATTATAAGCAGTTGAAAAATATGAAAAAGTTAATTAGCTCGATACATTCACTGATGACTAAGTTTCTTATCCTATGTCAAGTAAGCCCCAATAGTTTAGAGTTTCATTTCATTTGTCAGGACATAAGTTTTGACAAGCCTTTAGTGGTTGTATAAGCCACAAGCAATTTGTGTTTGACAGCTTCACAGGTTTTATCACTATCTCAGAGTCAGGTTTGCTAGTCTGGTATCCTCTTTTCTCAAGTTAGTTGCCAGTATTTGTACTTCCGTCACATTTGTGTAAAAGCATATACTAAAAGAATATCATAAATTTTAACTTGTGTCCAGGATCAACTTTGAGATGGAAAAACTCACTCCCCGAGACCATCCAAACTTTCATGAGAGCTCAAGAGCCAGTTTCCACGACTCATCAAGATTTAAGAATATGGAAGCAATAGCTCTCTTTGCTGAACAATGCTAGAGCAATCATTATCGGTTTTGATATTTCAGGAAAGGTTGTTGCAACGTTGAGGTGTGTATCTGGGCTAAAGTGAAAGGCAACAGAGGATGGATTGTTCAACTTAGAATGATAGACATATATTGTACTTAATGATTGATATTTAGGCAGTTCACTTGTTTTGATATCATTTTGTTCTCCTGATCTTTTTCTTTATGAAATCTGAAATTTAGAGGAAATGGATTGCATTATATAGGCATAACAAGCTTCATGTCAAAATTCGTGAGGATGTCCTTTATCAACAAACTGTATCTGAAAAAGTAGTGAATATGAGATGATGAGGTGCAACTGATACAAGTGGTTAGAGTTGGTCTGTTGATATAGCAAGAAAGGAGGCGAAAGTTTATAGATATCAAGCAACAACTTGGTATGTAATACTTGCGCGTAGGGGAGAATTTGTCGTACTTATATTAAGTGGCTAATAGAGGTGACCTTTATCTCCATTTTGGTTTCGACATTTTCCACTCTAAATAGTAAACCCGGACATATTTTTAATTTTCAACTACCATTATTCCCAGTAGACATTAGAAGACATGTTTGTTTGCACATAAGCAACTAATGTAAATGAAGTAGAGACTATTTATATTATTTACGAGCCAGAAAAATATGTTTGTTTCTCTAGGAAAGCTTCTCTCTCTTTTGATAGCTCAGCTCAGAATCAAATCATGGAAGATATTTTAGGACCTTCCAAAGGTACGGGTCACCTGTTGTGAGTCTCTATCTCTGTTCTTAACACTAGTTTTATAATTTTTATCCAAATAAAAAAAGTGAGCGTAGTGAAAGGAGACAATGAGTACTATTTCCACTATTTTCAAAAATATGTTAGATGTTAATTTCGCTATTGCATAATTCATAATTTTAGAATTGTTTCTTTTATCTATTTCTCACCGCCAATACTTCTTGCCGTCTAAACGGACCTAATATGATTTGTTAAGATCGACAACAATTTACACGTGTCTAGATATGCTTGGCTGGGCCTGTTGGAGCTTAGTACTATCGTACATCCATTAGTCATGACCAAACAAAATAGATACCAGAGAGTCGGGTGCGGATCTATGAGCAGAAAGCAAGACCCGAACCCGATTCACCAATGGAGAAAACGAAAAAACCCCTCTCAAAAACCCTAGCTCTCCGCTCGAACACCAGAGGAAAACTCTAACAATGGCTTCTCGCTTGCGTTCAATCTCGAGACCCGCTCTCTCTTTCATGAAATCGTCAGCGAAGAAGCCAACCAATCCATTCTCATCTTCATCATCTCCTCTCCAGTCCCGCCCTCTTC
Source organism: Asparagus racemosus (assembly GCA_037177215.1). Taxonomy (NCBI): domain Eukaryota; kingdom Viridiplantae; phylum Streptophyta; class Magnoliopsida; order Asparagales; family Asparagaceae; genus Asparagus; species Asparagus racemosus. The sequence goes on from JBAKGM010000233.1 coordinate 33,090,416, forward strand.
AATTCTCAAGGCAAGAAACCCCCAACCCTCTCCCATGAGATGAAATTAGATCTCAGTTTGTGATTAATTTTGTTTCTAGGGTTTCGCGAGGAATTGCGTCGTTGGAATCGATGCTTCCTTTCCACAGCGCGGTGTCGTCAGCTCGTCTGACGTCGAGATTGGGGATCGATTCAGCGGGGGGATCGAGGTCGCTATCTCAGGGTACGCTCTGCAGTTCGAACCCAGGGGTCTGATTCAAAATGTTCTTTTTTGTTTCGTTACAGTAAGCAACTGCTTCTCTGTTCTTTATTTCGTGTGTTATTAGTCTTTTGACCGGTCAATTCGGCTTGTTTTTGGGTTTCTTGACACCAAAAATTAATGATGAAAGGATATAATTTTAGCATTACTGATGTGTTTGAAATGTAAGCCCTACTACCACTTCACTAGTCATGGGCAACTGTATCTCCTCGATTAAGAATGGAACCATTTTTTTTAATTTATTACAAGATGGGTTTGTGTGTTTTTGAACTTTCTGAGATAGACAGAAAAATTATTCGATTGTGCTAGCTCAATGGCTCCATGTAAGAGACTAGGCTAAATTACCAGTTTGGTATACTTGCTAAATTACCAGTTTGGTATACTTTGTTGACCCTAATTACCAACTTTGTATATTTTCTTATTCTGGCGATGATAAGGTATATAAAGTGGGACACCAATGACAACAAGACCTATTTTTTGGCAGGAGCACTTTTTCCGACGACTAAGCATCACATGTGACTCGTCACGTGATACTGATGTGGCTTTTTACGTGGCAGGTAGTTGGGCTCATTCATTTTAGATGAATAGGGGTATTTCTTGAAATTAGGGTTCAAAGGGATGATAATCGAATTGGGTGTTCTTCTTCCTTTGAATGGTATTACCGGGTTAGGAAATCTCTGTAATTTGGGGAAGAATCGTTATCTCCTTCTCATGAACGAATAATATAAAGAAAAGAGCGAAGGGGGAAATTTGGAGATTTTTTTCATAACGGTTAGCTAAAGATCCCGCTTCACATTTGTCACATAAGCTCAATTAAGCCATGTAAGGCGCATTGACGAGTCACGTAAGGTGATCTCGCCAGAAATATTGCTCTAGCCAAAAAAAATAGGTCTTGTTATTACTGTGTCCTATTTATATACCTTATCGTCGTCGGAGTAAGAAAAATATACCAACTTGATTTAGGGTCTACAAAATATATCGATCTGGTAATTTAGCCTAAGAGAATATAATATAGCAAATAGTCCTACCTGAGGTGGATGATATAAATTCAGACTACTTGTTGAATAACTAAGTTATATTCCGAGTTCTGAAATGTAGTGTGCTTGGGTTTTGTTTGATTGATAGGTTGCCTTTATCTGTATGTTCCAGCATTGTGTTCTTTATTATTTGCAGTAGCCATTAGTTTAGATTAGGTATTATGCCTCGTTTGGTACGTGGGAACGGAGTCAAGTGAGAATGGAATGAAGGCAGGAATGGATTGGAATTGATGTGGGAATGGAATGCTCATTCTCATCCTCATGTTTGGGTGCGATTAGAGAATTAAGTGAGAATATCTTTAAGAAGGGTATATCCAGAATTTATTTTATTATTTTCATTCCTACTTATAAGTAGGAATATCAATTCTTTGATAACTCATTGGGAACAACAATTCCTGCATTAAGTGGAAATTGATGAGAAGTGGGAATGACATTTTAGCATCCAAAAACACATCATGTTTGGTAGGCATAAATGAGAAGTTGAAATTACATTCCATTCTCACTCATTCCCGTGTACCAACCGAGGCGTGAGTGCTATTCTGCAACAGAAAAAGTACTTGTCTGCAACTTGTAGGAAATGTGACCTGTAAAATGCATTTTGCAAAATCAACAATTTTCAGTTAGCCATGCTGATGTGATTGAAAAGCGATCGATTTTGCTAATCTAAAATATTTTTGTAATTAAAAAAATTCTCATAATAAAATATGTTAAGATACACATAATTCCGTGTAATCTAATTAATCATTGCATTATTCAATTAATAATTACTCGTCCTTGGACCTCACACATAATAAACCGTGTTAGTTAACATTGGTTGTAGGTAATTCTTGTTTTGTCCTTTTTGTATGTATGAATGTCCTGAGACAATATATGCTTACACTAATAGTTGTGCTCAATAGCTGCTAAGTGCCTAAAGGATGTGCACATTTTCTGCTTAAATAAATCTGATTGGTCAAGCAACTCGTTGTGGTTACGCAGTAATTTATTCATTAGAAACACATAAAATCGATCTTTCTGATTAAATATGCCTAATGGCTATGAGCATATGAAGTTATCTTCTTTATTAGGGTCCTTCATCCCGTTTCCGCGATCAAATAACAAGAAAAACAAATGAGGATGCAAGATAAATTTTATCATGGAAGCTGGTTGAATGACAAAGCATCTTGTTTCTCACGTTATTGCATAAGAAAATGATAGCTTGGTTGTAACTTGATTGTATTAGGCAAGCAATTAGTTGAATCATGGAGCACTTTCTCCATAAAGGACATAGAAAGTATCTTTTCTGATTTAATATGTCTAGTGGCACAAGTTTAAATTTATCTTCTACATTAAGGGTCACTGAGCCGACTTACGTGCTCGAATAACGAGGGAGCTAATCAGATACTACGTGATTATGATTAGTTTTGGAAAAGAAATCCAACTTTACATCCTCGATATTTAGGCAATAACTTCATTAGTTAAAGAGACAATTTTCCACTACTTTTTATTGCACAAGAAAATCGAGTTACTTTGTGGTTATGATAAGTTTGGGAATAAAATCCAAGTTGGCATGCTTGATACTTGGATCAATTGCCAGAGTCTTAAATGTTGTTCTGGTCAATAGCTATTATAATCCAGGGTTTCTTCTTTTGATCCTTTGTTTGAAATTGTATTCTTTATCTCGTTGAATATTATTTAGATTTCCTCTCAAAGCTTGAATATTTTTGAATTTTATCAAACCTTGTAGCTTAAAAATCATTGCCGAAATCTTTAAATTTTCAAGTATAAGAAATATAAGAAAACTATTGTAATACAAATCTATTGGTACATTGTCAAAGGTGGTGGTTGAGATGATGCATTGGACTTAGCTTTCCAGTAATAAGGTTTATTAGTATTTGAATTTTGAACCCTGTCCACAAGTCCTACAGTATATCTACTTGGACATGCAGTCGAAAATTGCAAGTTTCTTTATTGTCTTAGCAGTATAATGCTTTTGTTTGGCTTTTACAATTTATGCAAATTAGAAAAAAATTATACCGTTAACTTTTTTTCTTTTTCACTTGCATGTCTATCAAATAAAGATTGGAGGTGCCTTTTCCGATTGTCTTGAAATTTCATTCACCCTTCATTGTCAATCAAAGTACATGATTAGATGATCAACATTAGTTGTTTGCATGGTGTCCATTTTACAGTAGTAGTCTAGGAGGACTTATAGTCATATGTTTTCCTTTAATCCAATTTGAACTGAAAGTTCGAGAAAGGGTGCTATAATCATGGAACAGAAATGTGATTACTGGCACGAAATTGATATTTTAATATAAAGTTATAAATGTTGAGAAGTTATGTTTAGGAGAATTTTTTGAAAAAGACCATTTAAGAAAAATAATTAGTAAAAATGATCTTTTTGCTAAATAATTATCAAAATCGACCTCTTTTTGGCCACATCATTAAGAGTGGCAAAAAAGAGGTCGATTTTGTAAAAATTGTTGCTTAAAACACATGGGACTATCAATGCCATTTGATTAGCGCTAATTAACTTTCCCTTGCTTTCTATCCCACTCTCTCCTTCAACCAAACCTCGCCAATGCCACTTCCGACCTTATTCTCCACCGCAATTCCACCTCCAAATTCATCATGGACCACAATTCCATCTCCGACCTCATCCTCGTCGACTACGATTCCCCCAGAACTTCAAGATCAAGAATCCCTAGCCGCCTCCGCCACCTCCCTCCCCTTCCTCTACTCCGCCTTCTCCTCCCTTTCCAATTCCTCCCCAGTTCCATCCTTCGCCCTCCCTCAAATCCCTCTTCTCCCTCCCCCCAAATTCCAACCCTAGCCCTAATCTCGGCACCTCCATCGTCTCCCTCCTCTTTGACAACGATCTAATCCCCTGACTTGACTTATTGATTATTTACATGCTCTAGGGTGCCAGCTTCCTCATCCCTCAACCAAATAAGTAAACTGAGTTCGGATCCCCTGCAAATTATTGTTTGATTTGGAGTCCGTAAGACTACATTGGTGGATGTATAGTATGAAGGGAGGGAGATGAGTAAGGGGGGTTGGGAGGCGAGGAAGTGATGCTTGCAGGACTTGGAGATTGATCGCCACGATCAGCAGACGGAGGAGAAGGAGTAGAAGGTTAGAGGACCTAGAGGCGAATGGTGATGGATTCCAGTGCAAAGTCTGGGGGATTTTACCATAGTTGATGGGGGCGTTTAGGGTTTCAAATGTAATAAGGTTGATTGAGATCTGTTGGATGATGGAGAGATCTTGGAGGGGTGGGAAGAGGAAAGTTGAGATTGTTCCTGATTTCAAGTATTAGGTGATGTCAGTGTTGATGGTAAATACTGAGGTTAAAGACGATGAGAAGATTTGAGAGCGTGAACAGTCGCTAAACAAATTACACGGGACTGGCAGTCCTGTGTAATTAGCGACAACCACTAATTACACGAGACTGGTAGTCCCGTATATTTCGAAGATAATTTCTTGTAAAATCTATCTTTTTTGGCCAGCCATGATGACATAGCCAAAAAGAGGTCGATTTTGTTTATTATTTAGCAAAAGGGTCAATTTTGCTAATTACTTTTCAAAAAAGGTCTTTTTTAAAAAAATTCTCCTTATGTTTATTTCTGTGTCCTTAAATATTGCTTCAGACCATTTACAAAACCTGCTCGAAAACAAATGCCCAACAATTGACACTAGAAAGACTATGTTGATCGTTAGTTAGGCTGACACATTACATTAGCAGGTTTTGATCTCTGGATATTCCTTTGATGATTTGCTTATTTTATTATTACGACAACTTTTATTTGTGATATACATCCAATTTTTAGGGGGAAAACATTAACTAATGCTGGAAGGAGCCTGATTATATATGTGAGAAACCTTTTTACAAGATACACAGATCACAGTCACGGAGAAACATTAACTGTGGCACAATGGGGCCTAAGTTATATATGGGCGAAGCTTTTCTGAGCAACAAAATGAGTTACCTGAGGAGAGGACTATTTATTTGTGATTATCTGATCAAACTTTGTTCTGCATTCTTGCATCCCTTGTCAGATAACTTCCTGATGATCACGCTTACAATATACTTTATCTACTCATTCTAAGGCCAATAAGGAGAGTATAACTAATCTAAAACATCCATGAACAATGACATCTCTTGTTTCCTTGGTGAAGCTAATTGTGTTATCTGCAAATTCAGCTGTGAGAAAAACTAATGGTTTCATGTATAACTTTATTTGCTGTCAAGTATGATCTCTCTTGTTTATGGGCTTCATTCAGTTTTACGTATCGACTATTGTCTTGTGGATCTATGTTACTCTTGTTGTTACTTGTCCATGTTTTATTTGTGTGCTAATTGTATGGATATTAATTATGACTGATTGGTTGTCTTGCATAAGTTTTGTACATCTCATCAACTGACTCATAAGTTTTGTATATCTCAACAACTGACTCTTTTTTTTTTCCATCTTCCTGCCTTGAGTTGCTGATTGATTGGTATTACAAACAACGACTATTAATAGAGAAAATGTCTTCAAAATATATTCTTTATCACGTGAGCTGAGTTAATTTCCTTCATAATTCATTTTTTCTTCTTCTTTTTCTTTTTCTAAGAAAGGCACATAAATGTACAAGCTTCCAAGAAGGGATGAAAAACTTAATTGGGAAAGAAAGCCTGCACGAGGGAGAAAGAACCCTTTGACATGAACCCTCCAAACTCGAGGATAGAGGATATAAACTCTGTATGCGGGTCACATTTAAAAAAAATTATGCATCCTAAAGTGAAATAAATTACTAAGTTGCTGTTCTGTTCTCCTATTACTTAAACCAATGGTCCTTGTATATATTTAGTATACCAACGCCTAGTTTACCTATTGCTTTTTTTCTTAGTATAATTAATAGTTGTTAAAAAAAAGGCATGTTGATAGAGAGAGCAATATTTCTATGCTCAAAGACAATGGACAGGGACAGACTTTCTATCTGGGGTCAATTAGTTTGTTCGGTGGTATAGGGGCCATTTTTCCAGATATGGCAGATTTGTGCATATATTCATGAAAAGCCTTCAGAAAATATCAGCTGAGGCTCGATGGTGGATAAGTCACAACAATGTGTTATCCATGCATGAAGCCATTTCTTTCATATATTCACTTCATAGATCGATAACTTGGTAAACGTTAATCATCTCGAATTCACTGCACTTTCTTTCATTTGAATGATGCTTCGTCTACTGCTTTTTAAGGACTTAGCATTTTCTGATGAAATAATGCTTTATATTCATAACAAGGTCCTGATACGTATCTTTCTTCTTTTCTTCTCCCAGAGCTAGGTGTCTCTGTACCTCGATAAAATACCAAGAGATTTGGCGGACTCGAGAGCAATTTTGTGGATGGTTGGTACCTAAGGCAGACCTTTTCATATATTGTATGAACTACATTCTTATAGCCGCCTCTCTGGTATTGAGGTTATGTACCTTTGATGCTTCTCTTGCAAATTTGAATTGTTGTGCAAACTAATTAATCATAAAAAACCGTGAAAGGTTTTGTGCCCGGTACTCGTTCTTGTGATTAGAATGTCACTCGTTCTGGTACATAGTTGATTGTTATTGCTATTATCCGACCTCTATTTGGATATGGGCATCTTAATCAATCGTTGAAATGGATTGAAGTGATTTTTAGTTGCATTGTTTTATTTTTGTCCTTTCATGATTATGCAGCTTCAGTAATTTGTTGCATCCTTTGCTGGATGTAGCTTATGTGCGATTTTTCTTTTTTTTTTTTCTTTTTTTTAATTATTTTTTGTTGTCTTAAGTTTGCAAATGCATAAATGTTTATTGAGGATGTCTATTATCAATTGGTTAGGTGCTTGATTAGTTCTTGTTCTTTCTTTTGATTACTTCTGCATTAAATATAAAAAAAAAATCTGCTGGATCCTCTCCAATATCAAAAAGAAAGGGATAGATCGCTTCTTATTAATTATAATAGTATGTTAATTGTAGGATAATGGCATTCAAAATTTCACTGTCTGCATTCGAATTTGATTCCGCTTTGATCGTAGACGAGTAAATGCTTGACAGCGAGATTCATTCGTGAATAGATTATTGGCCCGCGACCTTAGAAGAAAGAACTGTTACACGACCCAAAACTGTTAATTAGCTAATTAGGGTGATTCTCCATTGGAAAACAGGAAATATCCACATATATAACCTATAAATCCAATATTTTCTCTATTGCTAAAAATATATCAAACAAAAATTATTTATTCATATTTTTATTTCATAGGAACCACCTTTAAAATAGAGTCATTCTATCAAAACCACCTTTGATTTTTAATATATACACAAACCATCTTTAAAGTGTTTTTTATTGCAATTAACCACTTGGATCCACTTTTAATTCAGTTTCTTTTAGTTTTGCTGTAATAATTAGTTGTGATATACCAAGTACAAGTTAGTTATCAAAAAATTTTAACTGAAAAGTGGGTCTAGGTGGTAGATTAACCAAAAGACAAGTTGTTTCTGTATAAATTGAAAATAAAAACTAGTTTCGAAGGATTGACCATATTTTAAAGGTGATTTCTATTTAAAAAAAAAACCCTAATGCATATGCTACGAGCGATGAACAATAACAATTATAATGGAGGTAGGCATTGGGCTGGGTTAGCCCTCGAGTCCGTTGGCTCAGCCCACATTTGGGACTGACATGACCCGGTCCTATGCAGAATGAGCCAGGTTCGGCTCACTACACTAGCGGGTCGCGAATTCATGCTGGGTTGAACCACAGCACATGCGAGGCTAATAGCTCCTTGACTAGCAAAGCCCTGTGAGCGAGCTGGGCTTGCATGTGGGCAAGCGGGCTTGCTGGACCCGTCCCATGAGTTTCACCAAATTAAATTTTTTACTAAACAAACGCTTTTGTTACAGCTTATTGCATTTTCTATTATTCTTGTATTTTTCTAAACTAGCGGAGCAAATTTTTATTGATTGTTGATATGAAACTCTGGCTCTGAACCATGTTAAATCTCTTTGTTTACAATATTTTTCTCTATCATTGTGTATAAATAATCAACTTTACTTAAAAAAATTTTTCCATTTGATATAACGGTTAGTGTTATGGTCCTGAACGCTAAATAAGGATAGTCGACGTGATTAGGTTGATAACACTCCCTTCCCGGGCGACGGTGATGCGCAAACCAAACGCCCCGGCAAAAACTTCATTGGGTGGCTCGGACGCCCACCCCTCTCCGTGGCCGACACGAAAGGCGGTACTAGTCGTCCCCTCTTCGTGGCCGACATGAAAGGTGGTACTAGTCGTCCCCTCTTCGTGGCCGACACGAAAGGCGGTACTAGTCGTCCCCTCTTCGTGGCCGACACGAAAGG
>JBAKGM010000233.1:33116637-33132733 GCA_037177215.1 Asparagus racemosus
AGCTAAATATTATAACATTTTATTTATAATTTATTTGATTATAATTAATATATAATATATTAATGATATGTTTAATATTAATGTTGTAACGGGTCAAACTAGTGTTGACAAAAACCACTCAATATAGTGTTTTGAAAACACTTTAAGTGGAAAACACAACACCATGGTGTTTTTTTATAAAAACACAAGAAGGAAAACACAATGGTATCCAAACAAACCCTTAGTTAATAGATTACACGTTTTAGTATCATTTCCATATGCGATATACCATGAAAGAGGAAAGATTCTGGCTCACTAGCTCTTTATGAGAAAGTTTTGTAGTCTAACTAACCCGCTAGTGATTTGTTATGTTTGACTTGTTAAATACCTCGAATCCAAAAACATACAAGAATATTCCATCGGGCTCCATGCCTCTTTGGTTTATATCATGCCTCAGGGGACTGGACTTTCCTTATAGTGAATTCTATCATCTTACATTCTGTATAGAGAATTTTGTAACTTTGCTCTTTGCCTCCTTGGTTGCATGGACTTATGATATGACTTGCAGATGGCCTCTAGGACTTTTTGGCGAGGCATTGTTCATAGTTATCTCAGCTAATATTCCAGAAGAATCTCATAAAGTGCCAGTCTTATGTTAACATCTAGTCCTGATATCTTGGCCAACTTGTTCATGGAGCAGATTAGGCTTCTTAATTTCAGGTTATGCTTTATTGGTGATCATATTTGAGGAGAAAAGGCTCGGCATGATGTTGATAAACTCAAAGTTCGGTGTGATAACTATTCTGGCATCTCTGACCTTGTTGCAATGGCAAATATCTTTTTGTAGTCTCATCTGGTATGGTAACATGACTGGATCTAAAGTGTACAAAGTGGAAGAAATATCCAATGCTACATAGTTATCTCAGATAATCTAACATAGTAACTTAGTAACATAATAGGGTCCTCACCCTGTTTTATTTGAGCTTTACCAACAAGAATACGGTTTTGGGGTCCCTCCTTTTGACCTTTCGCAAATCTCGCCGACGTCTAATAATAGATGTGAATCTTCAAAAAGCCACGAATAGGAGATGCACTGGAAGATACACTGTTAGTAACTAACAAACTGCGAGGTTTTGTACCCAACAATACCATTCAAATTATTATGGGTTTCTGATGACAACCATAACAACAAGCTTTTGTCCTCCCTCAACATATGCGTATATTTGCAGGAACCATTAATTTCTGGGCCAGATTGGTAGCATAACATGTAAGCTCCTTCAACCTCCTTGATAACTTTGTTGCTCTGTACTGGTTCTACCATTCCCACATTTTGTGTGCTTCTTAGTTATATTAACTGATTAAGTAGTGATATCCATGATTAAGGAGCAATTAACTATTTTCAGCACTTCTCAATTCATGAAATATCTATACTCTCTTGGTCAACCTCTATGTCTTAGTTCACTCTACAACACAGCCTATGTTACCCTGTTCATGCCCGCATGAATGTCATAAAATAGAATTAGACAACAGCATAGTCAAATTCACTTCAAGCTATCTATTTTGCTCTTGATCTGTTGGCAAAGTGCATAAAGTATACCCTTTTGTGAATGCTTTGAGTGGCCACATGTCCGTTAAGCATCAAAGTGATTTATTTTCTTGTATGTTCCTTTTGTTTTCCTCAAGTATCATTAGACGTGTTAACAGATTAAATATATAATTTACTGTTCATTTGACAGCATTAAATTGAAGCGAACTTATTTAGTGTCCTCCCTTGTGAATCGCAGATGATGGATCCGTTTGGTCATGGGGCTACAACATTTGTATCCTTTTTCTGTACTTTTTTTAGTTTATTTTGGTTTGATTAACACACTGAACCTTGAAGCTTTTCTGTGAACTGAATTGTTTTCACTTCGACTATTTTATGGATGGCCAGCTGGGTCATGGTGAGGATAACACCTCAATTCCTACTTTGGTAGAGCGCTTCCAGGAGTTGGGTTCTCCTGACTCTTTTTCTGAGGATATAAATGCAAATCATGAAAAGACGCCTTTAAAGGTAATGCAACACAGTCTTCTGAAGTAAGTGAACCGCAGTTATACAGTCATCCATTTTGGTCAGAACATAGTTAAAATTTATTTTTATATTAGATATAGAAATATAGTAAATGACCAGGGAATATCAAAAATGGATATTTGAAGAACTAAAAAAAGGATAAACACTAGAATAAGACAAGAATAACGAAGGTTCTACAAAATTTCCAGATTATTTATCCAAATCTCACAGTATGGAAAAAAGTGAATTTTGTGATATGTTAAAAGAGAAATCATCCTTCAGAAAGGTATGATGATATGGTAGCAGATGTAGCCAGATATCAGTAGTCTTATTGCAGACAACATCTGACACAACATGATCCTGCTAAAATTTTGCATAAACATTAACTTCAGCGGTCGAAATGATAATAATGGATTTAACTCAAGATACGTGTACCAAATCCTTGTATCAAGTGCTAATCATGGCTTCTTCAGATAGAACAATGTGCATAATGAGTTTTTTCGTACAATATTGTGTTTAGATCACCTCATATTGATATGTTTACATCACGTTGTATTGTTTGCAGGTTTGTTCTATCAAGGCTGGGGGGATGATGTCGCTCGCAATAGACAGTCTCGGGGCTCTATGGATCTGGGGTAACTGCCCTCAACGAAGCAAGACCAATGATACAAAATTCTCCCTTATAAGCAGTCGGTCTCCTCTCCCAGTATGGGATTTCCACGGGCACACTGTTGTCAAAGTTGCTTGTGGAAATGAACACGTGGTTGCTGCAGTTAGTGCTGGGGAAATGTACACTGGTGGTGATCTCGTCTGCTACTCTTGGGGCAATAACAGCCACGGCCAACTCGGCTTAGGCGACAAAAAAGACCGCCCAAGGCCACAAGTCATTCCATCCTTCAACCAGGACACTCCTTGGGCTGTCTATGAAATCTCTTGTGGAGCTTTTCATACTGCTGTTCTCACTCAAAACAAATCATATGAGCAGGATATTGATTCTAAGTGCTGGACATTTGGCCTTGGTGATAATGGCCAGCTTGGTCATGGGAATACAGCCAGTTATTGTTTGCCTGAACCAGTAGAATTACCTCAGGATGCCATTCTTATTTCAGTCGATTGTGGCTTGTTTCATACATCGGTAGTTTCAATTACAGGAGAGGTTTGGTCTTGGGGCATGGAGAAGGGTCTCGGTTTATGCCCAGATGCTAGTTTTAGTGGAAATGATGCCGGTGATGCACTGCTTCCTTTGAGAATTAATTGCACTGAGGCAATGGGAGGGAAATTTGCTGGTCCAGTTCAAGTTGGATGTGGTGCTGCTCACACTGTTCTTGTCGCTGATGATGGTTATAAGATTTGGGCTTGGGGTAGAGGTAGGAGTGGTGTACTCGGAAGAGGGCAGGTTATGGACAGTTTTGTTCCTTGTATCGCAATGTGGCCACCTCTCCACGAGGATTTTAAAGACAAAGGGATAAAAACAAGCTATGAAGTGAAGGATCGAGGAAATGAAATGGGAAAAACAGTTGAAATTGATGAAGTACAGCATTTAAGAGAGAAGCTTAATGTTATGGAGCGATATGCGACGGTATTGCATATATCGATCTTTAGGAAACCTTTCGACGAAAGAAAACTCCCCCAGTCGTTGGATTCGGGTGTGTTTGATATTATGAGGGAGTTAGAGAATATGATGGAGTCTGCAGATACCGAGGAGCTTGCTAGACTGGAGATGTTCTACAGGAGTATGCTTTCTAGTGTGAAGGATAAGTTGATGAGGAGAAGGGTTCAGGAGATGGTGAAGGATTGCCTTGTGTCTTTATCTAGAGGGAGGCAAGGTTACTGAGATTGGAATATTGGGGGTATTTATGATAGATTGGTGAAATGTGAGCTGGGGTAGGGGAAGTATAGCAATAATTTATGATGTATAGGTTCGTGTAATTTGTAATGCACATTTGTTTGTATTTGTTGTATTAGAGTACAATATTTAGTTGTAAACTTGGGATTGTTGTAATGTGAAATATATAATTGATATGAAATAAATTTTGTAATGCGAAATATACAATATACGGTTGATTAGGAGATGGTTCAGTGGATTATTGTTTTGAACTGATGATGTGACCAGAAAAGAAAAAGGAACATGTCAGAGAAAATCAATTTGGATCCTCTTTGCTAAAAAAAAGGTGGAGATGCCGCTGTTTTTAATTCAAAACGTTGATTATTGGTGATTGTGATACATTCTAAATCTAATACTAACCAGACCCTATGTATTGCCCAATGTATTGTATTCATTCTTAACTTACACTCAAAGAAAAAATCATAACTATTTATTAGATAATCAATGATTATGATTACGTAGTGGTCTGCCAGTATTTCTTTGACAGTGGAGAGGATCCGAATTGCAGGAAAATGTGCTACATGACCGAAATAAATGGGATATGCATACTTGTACCTATCATGTTGCAATTGACGGGGTTGGTGATGCTAAATAATCTTTTGATAAATATAACTTTTTCCCAAAAATTAAAACGGTTTTTTATATTAGTCCCTTTAAATCTTTTATAATTTGAATAAGTCCCACAAATCGTTGAAATTGCTATTAGTTTCCTCAAATCTTGAGTCCTCAAATAATCAAAATATTATTAGATCCTCCAATTTTTAAGTTATTTTCCAAATTAGTCCCTCTTATCAGGGACAAAAAATAACATTTGGATCGATCAATTTAAAGCAACTTTCATGGGAACTGGGGATGTAATAGTCCATAACAATAGATTTTAGTTGGTATTGGAGGGACTAATTTGGCAATGGCTTATAGAGTTGGGAATCTAATTGCAATTTCAATAATTTCAGGGACTAATTACAAAATAAGTTAAGAATGAGGGCCCTGATAGAAATGATAGTATGTTAGTGATATGCGGAACTTGTTTCAAAACATGAAAGATTCAAGGGACTAATATAGAGAAAACCCGAATTAACAAATTGATCCCGGGGGGAGAAGACAAAGCTTCGCTTCCGATTATCCCTATCCTCCCTCTCAATGAAATCCCTCTCAAAATTAAAACCTTTGAAAACCCTAATCCAAAACTCTCGCTCTCCATGAAGCTCTCATCAACATCTCCCATGGCGAAAAATTAATTCCGTCGTCGTTCTCCTCTTCGCAATGGAGCTCTCATCGCTAAGCTCCTCATTCTTCTGTCCACACTCTTCAATCTCAAATCCGCGAAGATTTACCTCCCAAACGCGAAGAACTTTACTAATCTGCTGCAACTCGAGCAAATCCGATGAGGGCTCCGGTGACCAAGAATCTCGAAAAAATCGCATGAAATTGCTCCAATTCTCCGTAACCCTAACTGTGATCTCTTCCTCTCTCCCGGCTCAAGCCAAGGTCTCAGAAAAGAAACGATCTTCAAAGAAAACCGAAGCTTTGTCCCCTGAAGAGCTCAAGTCTTGGTCAAGTAACCTCCCAATTGTCGGTGATCGAATCCCTTACACTGAATTGCTCAATCTCAAAGAACAAGGAAAGCTCAAGCACATTGTAAAGCTGCCGAATGTGAATTTGAAGAAACGACCGGATCCAGTTCTTGTTGTTTTGGACGATTCTAGGGTTTTGAGAACGGTGCTTCCTACTGTTGAGAGGGATGAGAAGTTCTGGGAAGCTTGGGATGGTTTGAACCTTAATTCTGTTTGCATTAATGCTTATACTCCGCCAATTCGAAAGCCAGAGCTCCCGTCTCCTTATTTGGGTTGGTTCGCCAAGTTCCCTCGGTTTCTGTTGTCTTTTATGAAGCCGAAGCCAAAATCGAAGCGTGCTTTAGAGCTTGAGAGGCAAAGGAAGGAGCTGAAAGCAGGGAGAAAGGCAGAGATGGCGAGGCTGAGGGAAGAGAGGGAAGCAATGGAGAGGAATTTGAGAGCTCAGAGGAAGATTGAACAGAGGAAGAGGAGGTTGGAGATGAGAAAGGTTAAGTATGAACAGTCCATTCGACAAGCGAGGAAGAATTATAAAGAAATGGCGTCGATGTGGGCAAGCTTGGCAAGGGATCAGAATGTAGCAACTGCAATGGGATTTTTGATCTTTTTCGTGTTTTATAGGACTGTAGTGCTTAGTTATAGGAAGCAAAAGAAGGATTATGATGATAGGTTGAAGATTGAGAAAGCAGAGGCAGAGGAGAGGAAGAAGATGAGGGAGTTGGAGAGGGAAATGATTGGGCTTGAAGGTAGTGGGGACGATGAGATTGAGGAAAAAGAGGGGGAGCAGAATGCATATCTTAAGATGGCAAAGCAATTTATGCAGTCGGGTGCTAGGGTTCGAAGGGCGCCTAATAAGAGGTTGCCACAATATATGGAGAGGGGAAATGATGTCAAGTTCAAGGATGTTGCAGGTCTTGGGAACATTAGGTTGGAGCTTGAGGAAATTGTGAAGTTTTTCACGCTCGGGGAGATGTACCGGAGGAGAGGAGTGAAAATTCCAGGTCAGAATCATGAACAATTCTTTTTTTACAATGAGCTTGGGAACATTAGTTTATTTTCTTAATTCTTCTTGACTAAGAAGCAAAAATAGGGACAGTGACATTTCACAATACACTGCCACAATAATTTTGAAAGGTAGATCACTAGGTGTCAAATAATCTGATAGTTTCTGATATCTTTCATGGGTATCTTGAACAATTCTTTTTTGATGATTTCACAGTACCATTTTCCTTACTTGAATGACATTTCTTTTGCCGATTACATCAACGATTGATATATTTGAATGATAAAATTAATTTGAATGGAATTTCAGTTCAGTGTTTACCTATTGCTTGTAATTCATATTTCTATATAACATAAGTTGTAAATATATATTTTCAATTTTCAAATTTATAGAGCAAAAATTATATTCAATGACAAACCGTCCCCAGTTTTGGAACCTACTGGCCTTAAAATTTAGATTAGTCTTTCTATCATAGTGTGTGATAAACTACAAATAACAGTTATTACACACACCAGCTTGCAAGACAGTATAACTATACAAGTCCACGTAGCCGTCTACACAAGGCTTCGTTGTTTCTCATCATCTTTAACTGCTAATTTAGATTAGTCTTTCTATCATAGTGTGTGCTAAACTACAAATAACAGTTATTACACACACCAGCTTGCAAGACAGTATAACTATGCAAGTCCACATAGCCACCTACATGAGGCTTCGTTGTTTCTCATCATCTTTAACTGCTAAAACATGGAATTTGTTTCAATTTGTGCGTGAGCGTGTCACCATCCATGACTTACTTGGTGCAGTAACATTTAAGTAGGTCCTCATTATCATCATCACCTTATCCTTTCCGTTCAAGATCGTGTTAAATATTGAGCAAGTCTTCATAGTCTGCATGACATTCATCCGTTTCGTTCCTTTTCGTTTGTAGCCAAGTTCCTATCCAAAGAAATTATGGAGGGGGAGGTTGGGATGTGGGAGGAGGTTGGGGTGGGTTTTCTTCTTCTTCTTCCTTTTTTTTGGGGGGGGGGGGGGGGTGGAGGGGAATGGAGGGGTTTGTTAGAGGAAGGTTGAGTCCTAGTTTACCCAAGTCTTAATTTCTAACTTTGATTGAAGTAATTATGTATAGCAAATACGTCTTATGTATAAAACTAATAATATTTATCAAGAGTTCATGGTATTATGGCGTGTAATGTAGGTGGAATACTTCTTTGTGGGCCACCTGGGGTGGGTAAGACATTATTGGCAAAGGCTGTTGCTGGAGAAGCAGGTGTCAACTTCTTCTCAATCTCTGCATCACAATTTGTGGAAATATATGTTGGGGTTGGTGCTTCTCGTGTTCGAGCGCTCTACCAGGAAGCAAGAGAGAATGTAAGAGATTTTTTGTGACTTTTTATTTACAATTATATTTCCATCTTTTGATCTCTGACAAGAAAATGAGTTTTTGTTTTCTATAAAATCGTCTCTTTGTTTTGCCGTTGCTTGTCACAGCTTTATTTTATTATGTACATAACAAATATATGGTTTATGCAGGCTCCTTCTGTTGTATTTATTGATGAGATTGATGCTGTTGGAAGAGAGCGTGGTTTGATTAAGGGTTCTGGTGGACAAGAACGAGATGCTACACTGAATCAGGTTAGATAAGAAGTAGGAGACATTTATGACAGTTTTTATTATATTGGTCCTGCTCCCAAACATTTGATTAATTTGACATGGTCTCCTCTGGTACACTGCAGCTCCTTGTATGCTTGGATGGGTTTGAAGGGAGAGGCAATGTGATTACAATTGCAGCAACAAATAGACCAGATATTCTTGATCCAGCGCTTGTGAGGCCTGGGCGTTTTGACAGAAAAATTTATATTCCAAAACCTAGCCTTACTGGCCGTGTGGAGATTCTGAAGGTATAAGTTTGTTAAATCGATGTTAACAGCGAGGTCTTAGGTTGGACTTGAGACTGATGCTTAAGATGTACTGAAGTTTCTTGCCCTTTTTTCCTTTTGAATGTTACTTCTTTAGCTTGGTTGGTTGTTTGTTGAACAGTTATATTTAACCAGGGAAAAATTTGTAGTTTTTCTTTTCTTATTAAATTCTAGAGGTATTTTCTTCAGTGCAGTAGCTATGTTTGACTCTTGCAGGTGCATGCTCAGAAAAAGCCTATGGCTGATGACATAGACTATGTCGCTGTTGCTAGTATGACTGAGGGAATGGTCGGTGCAGAACTAGCTAATATAATTGAGATTGCTGCCATAAATATGATGAGAGACGCAAGGTCTGAGGTATGGTGGTAGCTTTAGGCACAAATTTACTATATTCTCGTTATTTTGAATATTCTATCACATCTCAATTTTGTCAGAAAGTTGTCATCAGAGAATAGTTGGAATCTGCATTCCTGACTAAGTTTGTGATGCTGGTTCAAATATTTAAGTGCTTGGTTCTTGGATCATTGAGGGAAAATCTGAAATGCAAATACCAAATGCTTTGATAATCTCAGTTCTTTTGTATTGTGTTTCAGTTTTTTATGTCATCTATTTAGCTATCATATTTCTGGCATTGTAAATTTAGCTACTGTGAAGATATAACGTGTTGCTCATTTCAATAATGTGAAAAACCCAAACGACAATGCTCGAATGGATAGAACTATAGATGCACCAGAGGTCCAGCACATCACTATGTACTAGATTCTTATGATTGTTTTTTCCTTAAGACTCTCAACATTTTCATCCCTCATCTTTCTGGACTCCAGCAGAAATCCATGCCCTTTTTCTGTTGACCTCCATTTCTAAGTTTGTACGTCACCAATTAATCAATTTTCAACACTTATAAGATATTATTATTATTCTTATCATTTTCATCCCATTTTACCAAAATTCTGCCTCAACTTTCTGACGTGAATGATTCGCGTTAGACATAGTTGTTGTGTCCAGTTTACTGCTGAACGTTTGGAAGCCAATTTTCTTTTTCTATCTTCATATACCTTTTAGTTGTTTTGCTTTGCTTGGCATTATTATGCTATTTTTTTTTGGCACCATTGTTGTTATTTTCTGCTTTTTTTTGTCGCCGTTATTGCTAGTATCTTTCTTATGATGTCATTTTATG
Source organism: Asparagus racemosus (assembly GCA_037177215.1). Taxonomy (NCBI): domain Eukaryota; kingdom Viridiplantae; phylum Streptophyta; class Magnoliopsida; order Asparagales; family Asparagaceae; genus Asparagus; species Asparagus racemosus. Next base: position 33,126,219 of record JBAKGM010000233.1, read on the forward strand.
TACCTAAGCTCGATGAATGCATGAGAACTCTGTAGTTTTCTCACCAATATACAAGAATATTATCATTCATTTGGTGGAGAAACCTTTTACTATTTGCAGATAACAACTGATGATTTGTTACAAGCTGCACAAATTGAAGAAAGAGGAATGCTTGACAAAAAGGATAGAAGTCCAGAGATGTGGAAACGAGTAGCTCTTAATGAAGCTGCTATGGCTGTTGTAGCCGTGAACTTTCCAGACATGAAGAATATTGAGTTTGTACTGTCAATGCTCTTTCTACTGAACTTTTTCCTTTTTCATGTTGATTTATTTTCTGCTTTAAGAGTTTCTACTTCACATTCCATAAGTGGCTGTTCCTTATAGATATTAAGAGAAATAATCTGTTTTATTAAGAGAAATAACCTGTTTTTCTGCTTCATAATGCAGTTAAATGTCCTCTCTACATCTTTCACAGTCTAGGAAAATTTGTGCTTTCTCCCAAAATGCGTCTTCAATAACCAGTCTACCTCCGTAGACTCTTCTTGATCGATAATAGATTCAGATAGAGTTTTACTGTTACCACTCAACATTTTGGCACTTTGATTGTGTGCATATGGAAAGACTATAATGACTTGATTCGGGGAGGATTAGATTCAGATGAAAACTAGGAGACTTCAAATATTTTGTTCATAAATAGGTAGTCTAGTCAGTAAGAACATATCACATGGCTATCTACATCTCGCTTGTTTTGTCACTTGTCAACCACTTTGTTTTCTCAAGTTATCTTGGAAAACCTGCATAATTAAGGATTATCTGCTCTTATTATTACTTATATGCTGACGTTGGTTCCTCTGCCTAGGTCACCATTGCACCTAGAGCTGGCAGAGAATTGGGTTATGTGCGAGTGAAGATGGACCATATGAAGTTTCAGGAAGGAATGCTTAGGTATGTTTTCTTCTTCAAGACTGGAAAACCTTTCCTTTTCCTGACCAAGTGATTCAAATTGAATATGGCGTGGCTTTGCATTTTTTATTTATCGTATTGCTATCATTGAAAGTACTCTAATGTTTGTATAGATGAAATTTCTGGAGTTACTTAATGCAATATCATGTTTTTCTGTTTATCTAAAGCTTATGTTTGCATTTCCTAAGAACTGTGTTTTTTGACTATTTACTTCAGTCGACAGTCCCTCCTTGATCACATCACTGTTCAAATAGCACCTCGAGCTGCTGACGAAATTTGGTATGGTGAGAATCAGGTAATCTACTACATTTCTCTCTTGGATTTAGTTTTCGTTGACAATTTTAATTGCTATCTCATTTAGTACATATGAGTAACCTTCATCAGGACTATTTTTTATCTGGAATTAGCTGATCTTAGCTCTTCATGGAAGAATATAATGAAAAAGGTTAAAGAGTTGTAATTATTGAGGATAAAATGGTATAAAGATTCATTTTTTATGACATTAGATCAATGATAAATGACAAGGTGATGATTTAGGTGAATTTCCCGTGTTTATAAGAAGACAACATAGTCAGATATGAACACTTGTTCTGGGTTAGCATGAGTTGATAGAGGTGTGACATGTTGGTATGTTCTTAATGTTGTAGACTTGCTAATATTGGTTCTGTTTATTGAATATTGATCTCCAACCTATATTATGGAGGGAATGTTTCATATGCAGTATTTTACTTTCTTTATTCTTGAAACACTTGGTTGAATGCAATTGCTGCCTGAAACACCGAGTCAGTGTTGGTATAACTGTGTTGTGCGGGACGAGTTAGAAAACCATGAAACTGAATAAGACATCAAGCTCAGTTTTATGATCAGTTTTGATAGTAGATAAACAGACTTGTTGGTCAATGACATCTAATATATGTATGCTTGCTTTGACCTTAATATATGGCTAGGTTTGCACTGGCAACAAAATGAACAAGGAGGCCATTTAAAATCAATTGTATTGCTTGCCAACCTGAAACTTGATGGAGATGTTCTCCATCTTTTGGACCTTTACATTTGTCATGATCAATCACTCCGAGGACAAAGCTTAATGAAGTAGTCTAGAGGCCAAAGTTAGAGGTCCTTTATTCTAGAGCGCTTCTCGTAGCATTGAACTTATAGTTTCAGCCCCAGATTTACTTACGAGTAACAAGCTCTGCAGTCTGAAACATTTGATGTAAACTTTAATATATTGATTATTTTGCAGTTAAGCACAATTTGGGCAGAAACAGCAGACAATGCTAGGTCAGCTGCACGGAGCTTTGTCCTTGGTGGTCTTTCAGAAAAGCATTACGGCTTATCTGACTTTTGGGTTGCAGATCGGATCAATGTATTTCTCTTAGCCCTTCTTTTCTATAATGAATTTCTCTCTTCATAATTTCATAGATGCCCATTTTTCTTTTGTCAGGACATCGATTCAGAGGCACTGGCTGTTCTTAATAACTGCTATGAGAGAGCAAAAGCGGTATATGTCTTTTTCTTCCCTTGTCCATTTTGTTTGGAATTTTGGGTTGGGATCTCTTAGGTCATCATTTCTCTTTATATGCTGCAGATTTTGCAACGTAATAGAAATCTAATGGATGCATTGGTCGATCAACTCGTTGAGAAGAAAAGTATCACGAAGCAGGAGTTTTCCGGCTTGGTTGAGGAAAAGGGTCATCTTGAACCTATGCCACAGAGTATGGTTGATATTAGAATTGCCAAAAAGATGCAATTTGAAGAAGCGATGATGGCTCGGAAATAATCAGAACAGTAGAGGATCTTTGAATGTGACATCTAAAGAAATCAAGTGTAAGTTTTCTCGTGTTGGTCTATTCACTAACCTAATAATGAAGGTGGACATAATTAAAGAAGCCTCTAGCCTTATGCTTCTCCATTTTAAACTCACTCTAGTAGGAGTTCTTACCGATTGAAACTTAACTTTAATAGCTTTAGTTCAAATTTTACTTATGACAAGATTGTTAATTGGTGAAAGATTCTTCCTTCTGAAATCAAACTTTGCTGCAGGGCCTGATTGCTGGACAACTGCACAGCAGACCCTTGAAAGAGTTCGTGACTCTGCGCCACCAGGAACCGGACCAAGTGGTGGCCATTTTTGTTATGATTTGCATATTGAGGATGAAGAAGAAGGCTAGTTTTGTCTTTTGAGTGAGTTGTAACTTAAGTAATTTGGAGGGCTCCATAGTCATCATCGAACATATATTCTGACCTTGCGGTTTTTTCTTCCTTTTCTTCTTTTGTAATGATTCCAATTTTTTTACTCAACTATCTATTTTCACGCAAATGAGTTGTAACTAAAGTAAAATTGTAGGTCTCCATAGTCACCATGGAGTATACATATATATACTTTGTAATGATCTCTTCTATCCAATTCTCTATTTACATGTGAGTGAATTGAATATAATTACATCTCCAAACAAGGTATATTAATTTTCCCGCTGTTTCGTCTGATACTTTGATCCCATCTTCTTCTTCCTTTGCGCCGCTATTTTATTACTCTATAATGAGATTACCCGGGAACTCTAGTTTCTTCCACCTATTTCACCGAGCGGCTGGCTTCCCTTGCGCGGAAAGAAAGAGTTAACAGACAGAGAAACTCGATGACTTTTCTGTATGTTTGATGTTCAAATTACGCTGGGAGAAAAGTTGAGTCCTAAAACTAATTTGGTCTTTCTATACTATAAAATATCATATTTCAGTGAAACAAAAATTCAGGATATGAAAATGCTGTTATGCTCCGTTTGACAAAGGTTTAAGGAGAAAGGATCAAGGCGAAAGATCAACATAGTTAACCTATTTATTAATCTTAACGGTTAAATTTTTAATCTGTTAGGTTAGTTTATTTTAATCTTTGTGATCTCTTTTAATATTTGGAGATAAAAGAAATTATGATCACTTTTCTTTATAAATAGAGGAGTTATCTGTCAATTTTTCTAAATAGACGGATTTGTAAATCCCCTGTTTCAAGCGGTTGACTCATTTTCACCCCTCTAGAGGTATTTGTTAACTCTTCTTCTATTTCTTGTGCTTGACAAATTGGGAGGGGTCACCATGTGTAATTTTTTTTTTGTTTGGCAAAGCTAAAGAGGACTTTACTCTCCTTACCCCTTCACTTAATCTTTAATACCACCTAAAGTTTTGCGCACTCAGAATATATAAATGTGAAAACGGTGTAAATCAACGTGGCTAAAATAGCATAACTGAGGGTATTTATGTTTAAGTTTTAATAACTTTAGGGTATATAAATGCTAAACAAACAAGTGAGGGTGTACAAATACAAGTTTACAAAACTATAAAGCATTTTCTTGCTATCAAATATAAGTAGGTGCGTATAAGTGAAAGGCAGATGAAACAATAGCGAATATAAGTGCAGCCAAGTAACCTTCTTTTTGTTCAGCCAGTTCGGATATTGGACAGCCCGCAAGGCTACGACCGGGAATCACGTGCGCGGCACCCTCCGCCTTCTCTCCTTTCATAAATATATTCTATTTCTATTTACCCCCTCTTCCAAAAACCCTAAACCCATCTCCTCCTCCCCAAAATGCCCGGCCTCGCTTCAGATCCCGACAACTCCATCGTCCCCTTCGATCCCAATCCACCCACTCCCATCATCTACCCGATCCAAATCAACCTCAAACCCCCAATCTCTCGAATCCACATCAACTGGTCTCGCGGCAACCTCCTCCACGTCGCCTGCCTCCGCCCCGCCGGAGACTCCGACGACGGTATCTCGGGCGGCAAGGTCGTCGAGGTGAAGCTCGGCGGCTCCGACGACGGCGAGATCAGCGAAGCGGAGAGGCGGAGGATCGCGTATGGATCGGTGCCGGCGTTTGCTTTGCTTCAGAGCAGGAGGAATTCGCTGATGGCGATGGCGAGGATGTCGGCGGCCTCTTTTCGAAATGAGTGGTGAGTTTGTCTTGTTCTTTTATTTTGGGGGGCTAGTTGTCATTTTGTCTGGGCTTGGAATTTATGTTGCTGGAATATTTTGAAATGCATGAAGTTTGTGTGAGGAGAGGAGTTTTTAGCAAGGTGAAGTGTTTGTTTGCTGATGGTTCAGTGTTTGACTGGATTTTGAGATTTGAAGAGTTTAGGGCTCAGAAGTTGGTACGATTTGGATATGTGGAATATGAACTTAGTAATAATCTATTGTAAGTGGTTTTTTGTTCGTTTCGAAATCAGTGGTGTCTTGTTCTGGGGAGAGCTGACATGTTTTGTTTCTAGATGGTTCACTGCATGCTGCTTGGAGGTTGAAATTTCTTTTTAAAAGCTTTATACCTTGATATTTGGTACTATTTGGAGAAATACTTGAATTCTGTTAAAAGTTTATGACTAATATATGTGAAATGAAATGATATGTTAAGGTAAATTGGCAGCTGTTGAATTGTGTGTCTTGTTAGAATATAAAACTATAGTCCTCGATCCTCACCACGACTTCGAAGTTCAAATCCCACTGGCCACGAATTAAATGTGGAATTTCAAAAAAAATGACACTGCTGCATGAGGCTAGGTTTCAGCCCATAAAAAAGGGCGCTCAACTTGCAGGGGCATGTTAGAATATAAAACTATAATTCTCGATCGTCACCACAACTCTGAAGTTTCGCTCTAATGGTTAGAGGGACTTTGACATGTCTGAATTCATGAGAGCGCAATAACATGAGATGGATAATCATAAAAGCACTGGAGCATTGACAACAATTAGTAGGGTTTATGGATTCTGTTGCACGCATGAGTAACTATGGACTTCCATTTTACTATCTGTAGGTATCGTTAAAGGAACATTCAGTACATGAAAACGTTCAATTATAAGAGCTGAAAGAACAATACCTGTCATGCTTCTGCATTGGAAGTTAAGTTTTGATGAAACTTTTTTGTTTATCTTCTGATCATGAGGAGCTTGCAGGTGGGAGCATGTTTTGGAGTACAGCAATCAAATCTCTGACCTTCTTGGAGGACCCAAGCTTCCTTCTGGCTCGGTTATTGAAGACCCCAGAATGGTTTTGCAGGTATTTTACTTAATATTTTATTTAATTATTTAATAGCTTCTCTAAAATCATAGTTGGCAATTCTTAGGTTTCTTTATCTTCATTCTGAGACCTTTTAAATTGCAATGATAAAGCTCTTCATTTACAGTTGGTTGAGAAACCTACTAGTTTGAAGGCTGCATGGCAGTTGTTGAGGATATTTTATGTGGATAGGCTATCATCCGCTTGGCTCCCAGAGCACCTTGTCGATTGGTTAGCAGTAATGATCTTTCTTTCTTACTCTTCTGTTTTCACTGTTGATGGTATGCCCATGTTAAATAAACCATTATCCTCCTAATTATTTGAAGTCTAATTGTTTGTTTATTTTCCCAGGATTATGATAGCCTATTGTCAAAGACAGATACAACTATCCATTCCAAGCTTGCAGGGCTGCAAAAGAAGCTGGTCAATTTACAGGTGTGAATCAGTTTATTCCCTTGCAACTTTGCTAACTCTGTAAAGTACTTCCTCTCTTTTTAGTTGTTTCCAATACAAATGAACTTATATATATATATA
>JBAKGM010000233.1:33150804-33169491 GCA_037177215.1 Asparagus racemosus
CCCCCTCCCCGCCTTCCACCTCCTCCGCCACCCCTCCCTCCCTCCCTCCACCAAGCCCCCCTCTTCCTCCACCAAGCTCCGCCCTCCACCTCCGGCGCCGCCTACCCCGCCCTCCTCCACCTCCTCCACCACCCCCTTCCTCCCTCCGCCGCCCCCATGCCCCCCTCCTCCCCTAACCCATCAGCCGCTCCCCAATCAGCATACCATGGTTAGTATTAATCTAACCATGGTTAATACTTTTAAACGGAAATAGTAACAGAAGGATTATTATCAATAACTTAAAGCTATTTGAGGGACTAATATCAAAATACTCACATTTGAGGGACAAATATCAAAATAGATCAAATTTAAGGGACCAATATCGAAAAACCCCTTTTATATATTACTCCTATGACCGGGGCAAGGGGTTGGAGGGGTTGGGGGTTGGGGAGGCTACGATACTATAATCCTCTTTCTTCTTCTCTTTCTCAAGAGATGAATTCTTGAACTTCTCTGCTTATGTAGAAATGTTGATCTTATCATTTTGAATTCAAAAGGAACATGTTTTTTCCTATTGTTTCTTCAGCTCTGTTTGATAATGATATAAACTAGTTACTCTGCCATCTTCTCTTCTGTGAGCAGAACATATGCAAGCAAGTATATACCCATCATTGCAAGTGTAAGTGAACATCAGCCACCAACTTGGCCCTCTTATTTCATGGACATCAACGTGTTAGCTTTCTTGGTTCCAGCTGGTATCATTGTAAGTATCATACAGGACTTGCAAAAAATTGTATGGTGACCTTTATTTTGCTGACATTTTTATTGATATTTCTATGTTTAGCCTGATAATAGTAACTGAGTGCTCAATTTTATGTGCTTGGCAGGCATGCTTTTTACCACTTTCTGATGCCAGTTCATTTGTAATATTGTATATTGTAACATCAGTGTATTTCTCTGGAGTAATGGTAAGGAATTCAGTTCTGCTTGGTCTCCTTGTTTATTTATCATTCTTCTCTTTATATCTTCTTAATGGTTTACCAGGTGCGCCTCATGCTTGTATTAGCTCCAGCTGCATGCATTATGTCTGGCATTGCTCTTTCTGAAGCCTTTTCTGTATTCACTCGATCAGTTAAACTTCAGCTGCCTAATTTAGTAGAAAATCCTATATCTAATGTAAGTGCTTGTATTATTGTTTTCTTCTAGTTGATCTGCAGCAATTTGAATTTCATATCCTGATCGTGGCTTTGTTTTAACCCTCCTGATTATATATGACTTTTAAGGCAGGAGATACTAAAGCCGAGAACTCTGTCGCACAAAATGATGTAGTTAAGGTGGATAAGCAAGTTGCAGCTAATAAATCCGAAGATGTCCCGAGAGATAGACCATCAAAAAAGAACCGGAGAAAGGAAAAGGAAAAGGAAAAGGAAAAGGAGATTGTAGATAAGGTTCCTACCAAGATACGTAATGAGAAAAGGCTTCTTGTTTTGCCTCTAGAAGCATCTGCTGTCGCTATTATTCTACTCATCATACTTGGCGGCTTCTATGTGGTATGCCCTTATTCTTGCTCAAAGTTATGAATGGTTTTGTATGCCTGTATAATTTTCTATTTACAGTTCTTGCTTAGAAGTATTAGAACCTTATACCTTATGGCATGAGCCTAACTGCATAGGGTTTGTGCGGATTAGAATTTGGCCCTTAATTTCGGAACATTTCAAACAAATGTGGAATCAAATTACTGCAGGTACATCTTCACATGCATGTGTATTGACATATGCACATACATGAATGCAGAATGCATATGAGGATCTATGCAGGTGGATCCCACCCACCTTTATCTGTTAATTGCAGATTTGTAGTAGGGTAAACCTAGGTTTGCATGCTATTGAGTTTAAAAAGGGGGAAAAACTAGAAAATAATGTAATCCTTGAGTTAAAAAATTTGGAGAATTAACACGATATAGGATTCTCTCTATTGGTTCTGTCTGCGTTTTTGGCATCTATTCCCAAATGATCAAGGGTGTTCACTTAGTCGAATTTTTTGTTGATCCCTCGCTTTGTTCTCTGCCTCCCTATACATATTACTTACCAATAAAAATACTTTTATAGTTGATTTTGGGATCAAACTAATTGCATCCTGGTAGGTGCTCTGTATTGGGTTGATAGGCATTAAAGATGGATTCTTTATTGATGTGGATGCTATGCATAGCTGGGTTATACCTTGCTACATTGGATATAGGCAACACAACCCACATAAATGTGTAGAGCTCCAGAGAAATAACATTGGAAAATAGTACAAATAATTAAATAAAAAATAATTACTTAATCATCTTTGATAATATGACTGATGGCACTATGTGAGAACACTGAGAATCATAAACTAGGTAAACTTTATTGGTGACTTCATCATTATTGAAGCTTCACTCTGTTAAAATGGGATAGACAGCATCAGGCTCCGTGATAAAATTGAGAAAATTTCACTGCCTGCTGGCACCTTGACAACAACCCCCTAAATCGGTTTCAGAATCATGTCTATCGACAAGAACATGTTTTCTAAGACTAGAAACATAGACCTTCCAATCATTATCAGCAGAAAAGAAAACTATATCCAAGAGAGGGGGTTGCCATAATAATCCTAGAATGCCAATATTATGGGTAGAAAAGTTCTCACTTTATTTGTCATGCAAATTAAGCTCATGCAATCGTGGAGGAACCTTTCGTACCCCTAGGCTAATAGTCTCAAAGAAAGTGAAACTTAATAGATTTTCTATTGGGAATAGCATTGTGTGATTCACACATATTGGTTCCTAACTTATAAATTATGAAGCTTCAGTTTTGTCTTTAAATCTTTACTTTAACCGGGTCCAAGTCCACTCGACACTTGCCTGCTTGCCCTAAAACCGAATGAGGCACTGACGTGTATAGACCGGCTTCTATAGCAGGGTACGATGGCAATGCTAGATATTATAAGCTATATGCTCATTCTACAAGATATAAGGATGGCATTTTGCACAGAAATTAAGCATACTAAATATCTTTAGTTTTTCATGGTCAATATACTCACCTTAGATGCATTATTTTTGAAGTTTACTATGTATTCCTACGCAGGTTCATTGTGTATGGGCAGCAGCAGAGGCTTATTCTGCTCCTTCCATTGTTCTGACATCTCAATCACATGATGGATTGCATGTATTTGATGATTTCCGTGAAGCCTATTCATGGTTAAGTCATAATACTGATGTAGATGATAAGGTGTGCTATCCTCTCTGTATTTACTATACATACAAACTAACTTTTGGTTCCAAATTATTAATGACTGACTTAACTTTTTGTCACCTTATAATTTTAGGCGAATAAGTTAGGCTTTTGTTTTATTTTCCTTTCATGGTAATACCTTCCAAAGCAGTATTATTTTTTCTAGCTTGCCACAAAGTCTATATTGCTAAGGGTTTTGAAGATAAAAGAAGAGCTAACTTCTTTCTTTGAAAAAATTTTAAGCCGATTACTCTTCTTTGTTCAATGTTTGTACATGAGAATCACTGAAATAGTGAAAATAATGTTGTCTTCGAAATGATTAAGATTAATTATCTGAGGTGCTATTGTTATGTTCACTTCATACAAGAAATCAGTCTAGTTTTTGGATCCATATTTTTACATGTTTGAGTTATTTATTTACTTGTTTCTTTTGGGTTGGGGATTAATGGGTACTTATTATGATGCTATTACTGTTCCTTCTGTCTGAGAACCTTTTAAAAATCTCATAGACTCATATCAATGCTATCGGACACGAACAGGAACTCCAACGCCTTGTGTCTTACTTGTGTATAATATGCTAAGTTGTTATTGCAGTATTAAGAATGAAAATGCTCCTGTGATACCAGTCTGGAAAAATGAGCTTCATTAGAACTCTAAGGTGGGCCATCCTGTGGATGATATTTAATATTCCTCTTGATCTACTAAAGCAAAATTAGTTTTAAGATTGGGTGATCAGATCAGGTTGTTTCAAAAACTAATTGCTTATGCATCAAGTGATTGAAATAGCCTATCTATGCCATAAAAAAGATATTACTAGACATATTGGAGCAAATATCTTGCTTGTGTTCAAAGTTGCAAATCATCCCATAGAATGACCCGATAGTCCTAAAAAATTTGATTTTGAGAATTGGTTCCAGTAGAGCATCTCCCACAGGGAATTGCTTCTTCATAAGGTTTATAATTATTTGGTAATGTTCTGTATTATTGTTGATCATTTGAGAATTCTCCTGTAGAGATAGGGAGCTTAAATGTTTGGTATTAGTTATGTCACTGCGTTAGGTACTTTTGTTGACTGATGAAGGGGCAAAGGGTCTCTTTACCAGCAACAGAAGATTGAATTCTTTTATATCCTTTAGAATTATTCTTATCCAATTCGGATCTGCTTTATACATGGGAACTTAGTCTTGAGTCCTAGCAATTGTGTACCTGATTCAAATTGGTTTTCCGTTCTAATTTGTTTGGGTTCCTTGAGCTACATTTTTCGCCGTGCCTTGCAGCTTGAGCCTCTGGTTGAAATAATCATTGACATGTTTCAAGAGTTGGCCTGGATTCAGAGATCCTCTAAACATATTTGTATATCACCATTTAATGTCTTCATACAGCAGAACAGATATGGGGCAATGAGTATTTAATCCACTAGATATACAATTCTGAGCATTGCCTACCATCTTTTTTTTGAATTGTTTATTTTTCATTACTTGTTCTGTTGCATACTTTAAATATTATATAACGTTTTCCCTGACTTTAAATTAACACGAGTGATCCTGATCGTAAGAGCTTTTTTCACCTACAACTCTTACTTTGTCCAAGAGTATATATGTGACATGGAAACTATCTTCTCTATATTATATCTAAATTTTACTTGAACATAATGATTGAAAGTAACAACACCTGCTGCAGGTGGCATCTTGGTGGGACTATGGATATCAAACAACGGCAATGGCTAATCGTACTGTTATAGTTGATAATAATACCTGGAACAACACCCACATTGCCACTGTAGGTACAGCGATGTCTTCTCCTGAGAAGGCAGCTTGGGAGATTTTCAACTCATTGGATGTGAAATATGTCCTTGTTGTCTTTGGAGGTGAGTACTTCAGTATAAATTATCAAACGTCTTCTAGTTAAGTTGGACCAACACTTATGGACCTTTTCTGATAATTAGGTCTTGTTGGCTACCCGAGTGATGATATTAATAAGTTCTTGTGGATGGTTCGCATTGGAGGTGGTGTATTTCCCCACATCAAGGAACCTGACTATCTTGTAAGTTTTCACGGTGCTCGACACCAATTTAATGAATGCCAACCTTGATTATTCTGGCATTTGTTTCTCCAATCAAGAGTTGTAATTCATTTTCTGAGTAAGCTTCTTTTTTGCTAAAATTTATTGGCTCTTCCTTGTGCTGCAAAAGAAAACTCTCGCAAGGCATGCACTTACGTGTACTATCCAGCTCCTTGTCTACAGACATGGCCTTAAATATACCATCCTTGCTTGGATTTAATTTTGATATAAATTTATCTCTGCTGTTCTTGCACCTGTTCAAGATCATATATTTTCCTTCATCTTCGCTTTTGCTCAAGTGTCTTTTATTTTATTTATGTTCTCCTTTCTTCATTTATTAGAGGGATGGCCAGTACCGTATTGACTCCCACGCAACCCCAACAATGCTGAACTGCCTTATGTACAAGCTGTCCTATTACAGGTATTCCTTTATTTATCTTTGCGTGAGTATATAATATCTATTTTCAGGAGTGTTGCTGTATTAATTTGTTTCTTTTCTCTCTCGTAGGTTCGTTGAGACAGATGGCAAAGGTTTTGATAGAGTAAGAAGGACAGAAATAGGCAAGAAATATTTCAAGCTAACCCATTTTGAGGAGGTGAGGGTTTTTTTCTGTGTTGAAACATCTTTTATTCTCGTTCAGTCGATATGTGAGTGTTGCCTTAAGCCTGTAAGTTACGTTGAAGCTTTGTCTTGTTTTCATGTTTATTGCAATGTCCTTGATTCAGGTATTCACAACACATCACTGGATGGTTCGAATTTATAAGTTGAAACCTCAAAGGAATAGAATACGTGGGAAGTTGAAGAAATCTAAATCAGTATGTCCAACACCAAATATTTCAGTAGCTCTTTCCTCGAATCTGTTAAGGATTTATTTATTATTGACTCCATTTTTTCCTGCAGAATTCCAAAGCAACTTCTACTGGCAGTCTAAAAAGAGATGGAAGTACAAAAAGAAATCCATGGCAGTGAATCCATTCTCACATACGAAGCTCTTTAGTTTAAAATATGGGCTTGAGACTCCAATAGGACCAGGGATCAAAGCTGATGTCTCATAGTTTGCCTGTTCAAAAATAACTATTATGTTGTCTTAAGATTTTTGAGAATATATGTACAATATATTAGGTCCCTCAGGTTAGCTTTACATCTACAAAGGGGCATTTGTTATGAAATTTTGAAGAAGCTATAGAGAAATGAAGTGAAGCTACTAAAAATGAGTTACACTAATCAGTTTGACTTTGATGTCTCTGCAGTGACTTAATGAGGCCTGTTATATAGGATCAGTTAAGAATCGTTTATTTTTGCCTTATCTTACACGTTCAATAATGATCATCTGTCTCTGCATTTTTTTATTTTTATCTTTATTTTTATTTTTATTTTTTGAACATGCAATCTCCCTGTTTCCATTATGTAAACAATCACAAGAGCTGCTGCTCCAGGGTGTCTCGTGGATTACTTTTCAGGGCTTTACAAATCAAACTTGAGCTATATGTACATATTTAATTTCAGTGGGTTGAGTAACGTTGGATGTTATTTTTCATTGAAGGATCAAATATGGGATTCTTAATTAAGTGAGGGGACGTGTTGCACACCAAGAATCGAGTAAGTTGAGAAGCAACGATCAACTTTTTGATACTTCAGGTTTGAATCGTGTTCCTCTCGGTTTAGTCTATCGACCTCAAGATGATTAGTATCTTTAAATGTTATGGGATTTGAACATCGATTGCCCAAATATAACTTCATAGCCTCTTTTTTCTAAGCTGTGATAAAAGTTAAGAGTAAATATTTTTATACTCTTTAAGTCTTAACTACCTAACTACAGGAGGACCTTCTAGTTTCCATGTCAACAAGTTGCCTGCAGATAAAGAATTCCTGATAAAAATGAAGTTAGCATTAATAGGCATGATAAAAATTTGCGTAATAACAGAGGGGAGAAGATGCATCATATGGAACCAAAATGAGCCAATTTGATTCAACCCAAGATTTTAAATATCTGAATTATTTTCAAAAGATTGATTAATCCTACATTTGAACTGACCTTTATATACAATTATGAAGCATAAGCGCGATCTTCTTCAGAGTTCAGTGCTTGAGAACCTGCCACTGCTTTGTACGGCTCAAGTTGACATTCACCATCACTCAAGCAGATCATGAGATTTTCCTAAATATTTCCTAATGCAACTTATGAAATTTCGTCAGGTCTTTTGTGAATAGTTTCGAAAGAAATCATACAGAAGAAGTAAAAGCAGAACCATTAAAAACATTGAATCATTCAGTAATCAGAGTCGAGAGAATACAGGTCAAAGAATTCCAAGCCTCGACTCCAAATCGTTCTCATACACCAACTATTAATGGTATAATACAAGTTTTCTGAAGTTCACCCATCTAGGAGAACACTGCGAATATCTACCGCATCATCATCATTATATAGTGCAAACACTGAGAGAGTTTCCCACAAAAGCAAGAAATTACACATTACAACAGTCCATGTCGCTCACTACGTTAGCCAAACTCGTTCTCACATTCAGCACTCTGATTATTGAAGAAATATTTCAGGTTACAACCACCAAACACACCAAGATAAGGGTAATCACAAAACCATGTTACATATGGGGAAATTTTTTTTTAAAAAAACATCAAAATACAGACACCGTATAATAGCGAGACCTCTCCATATTTGAACAGTAACCCACAACATAACAAGCAAAGGCTTTGCTGGTAAAGGAAATTATTCACAAATCAGTCCCATGCATCCCATAGATTGACTGGCGTTAAAGAGACAAGTGGAGGAAATGTAGAAAGCCAGAACTTTTACACTTCATCTACTGAAAGAATGCTTAGGAACCAACTAGTATAAAAGAATAATGTAAATGGTAATCCACCTACTGTAGTCTGTCTCCAAACCTTGATAAATAACACTGATGCAAGTTCTGAAGGAACATCCATGAGCTGATCTACTTACTGCATATTAGTATACACTAAAACCCAAAAATTTAAAGCTTTTTAGGAAGTCCGTAGGTTTTCTTGAGGAATTTGGAAGCAGCATCGTCGTTCCTGTAACAGAGAACACGCAAAATTGTATTTGCTTCAGTAGGGCTCCAATGACCTGAAGTCGGAGGCAAAGGATACCTAGATTTGGCTACAGGACCATGAGCCTCTACAATCAAGCATTTGAAGCGGTCAATAAGGCTCTCTGTATCGGTTCGAAAAAGAGGTAAAATGTTTCTAACTTGAGTTGAAGCCTTCTCAACCAATTCTTCTGGCAACCCATCACCATCAGCCAAGTATAGATCTTTAAGAGCCTTGAAATCATCTTCTAAAATCTGAGAATCCTGACGAGTGAACGAACGAGATGGGCCACCGGCCAAAAGCACCAGCAAAAACCCATCAAAGGAAGCTTTCATCAATGCTGTTATCACGCGATTACGTACTCTATTGTGTACTGTTGTTGATATCATCTCGAGGTTAGGGTCAAGCTCTTTCAGCAAAAGATATATTCGAGAAGAAGCAGTTTCTCCAACATATAGGCCATCCCATAATACATGGCTTAGATCATGGAAGATGACCCTGTAAGCTGTTGCCTCACACAATTGTTGAATTCCTTCGTGGGAAGCAGCAAGGGAGAGCTCAAATTTGTTCTCAAACCCATTTGATATATCGGCTTGAGCTGATTCTACATTCCTTAAACAGGTTTTTATTTTCTTCTCCAGGTTGTCCAACTCGGTTCGGATATGATAGAGTGTATTCATACGGACACATAGCTGTGGCAAACTGTTAGAAGCTTCTCCATTCATTGTTCCAACCTGTGATCTCCTTTTCTGCAAATTCTGAGATTTGTCCTTCTTCTTGAATAAACCTGAGTTTGTCTCGCATCTGGTTAGTGCTGGAAGTGCAGGAATAAAGGTGTTCCGAGTTCCTGAAACAAAAGAATTATCAGAGATGCTCAAAGATTCTTTATTCCTCAGACTTCGAAGCAAACAGTTTCAAACTTACCACAACCTGACTTCACTTTAGATATATAGTACTGCAAGCTTCTATCAAGCCCAGTCAGCAAGTCTGGAAGCAAGGCTGGATGCATAGGAATTGGCAGCTGAAAGAATGCATCTAAAGTTTCATCGACTACTCTTAGAATATCAACTCCAGAGGGAGCAATATTCTCCTTGTTTGCCCTTGGGTTCCAAACCTGCATATTATTCAGAAAAATCTCATTAAACCTACTATTGCTTGTGCTACATGTGAATGCTGAGAAAGCTTTTAAATATTGTTCGCAACAAGTTATAACCGTTAAATAATTGCTCTCCAGCATTAATGGAAATATGATGAGTTAATCAAAATGAAATATTTGAGATTAAAATCAGCATCATGGATACCTTCTGAAGTGCACCGATAACCATAAGAAAGAAGATACTAGAAACATTATGATTACCATGTGCAACATGATATTTCTTTGCCTTTCACGTATAATAATAGAAAATAAGCATAGATATACCTAACTAGTATTGTCATGTATGTCCACTAGTATGACGAATATGAATACCACAAATTAATCTGAGCACGTCATACAACAAACCCTAGAGAATCATGTATTCTCAGGGGCTACCAATTGCTATTTTCTCCCTACATGATCCAGGAAGTTCAACGACTTAGAATTCCACAAAACCAGTTGGTTGACCTGCCAGATCAGGCCTGACTGAATGAAATAAAGAGAAGATTATCTTTCACTTAATCAGTTCAGTATAATGAGTAAACCATTTCAACTAGTGCAGGAAACGGGAGACAACTTGGAATAATGTTGGAAAACAATTTGAACTCCATTCGGAAATTAGATTGGGCTTCAATTGGGAGTTAAAAAGGAGATTTCTCTGGTGCCCAAGGATAGGAATCCTGCGCAGTTTTATTGATGTGGGGATCCTGCAAAGTGAGAACCTTTTGGCAAATGCAAAATCCTATCTTGTGCAGAGATGCAAGGCACAAAAACAGTGACTTGCAGAATTCCCTGCTTTTCCATCAGAAGATATTGCAAGAGGTATGACCTTCCAAATTGGGGAACATTAGAAGAGAAATTCTCCTCGTTTTGGAAAATTACGAGGTTCCTAATGCTTCCCAGTAGACATTTGTTGCCTGTAGGGAATCAGTGCCTCGTACCTTTTACATAATTTCAACTGTAAAAAAAAGTTGAGACGGTCCCTGAAGCAAATTTCTTAAATCCAGCCTATTACTGGTAAAACCCAACAAATAAACGCCAGTTACACAAACTAAATAAAATCCAAACAGATTAGATCCCATCCCAAACTTACATCACATCTCTCTCTTTCCAGCCAATTCAAAGACATGATCACTGTTCCTGTTAACCTTCCTCGCAAGCAGCAATCTACCAAGATGGGAAAGTGTCTCTTTCCATAAATTCTGAGAACATAGTCTTGCCTCATCAACTTTCCTCAGATCATCCTCATTATGGTAGCTTGAGATTTGTTGAATCAAGCTATGCGAAATATCAACTAGACAAGTGCCAATATCTTTTATCATCTAATTTTATAACCAGGTTGCTGCAATAACAAGGAAAAACAAAAAGAATATCCAGCCTGCCAACAGTAATGGTCCCAATACCAGGTTTATGCCTTAAAAACTAAAATGATACATGATTGAAAAACATGACTTCAAATTTTAAACAGGACCATAAATTACAAGGTAATCTCTGAACAGATAACAAATATAATTAACCTATAAAAGAAAGACAATCAGCTAAAACTTACAAAACATGTATCAGGAACATACCTGACGTATTAATAAAGACATATTCCATTATAAGACTGGGTCAAGAGCAAAGGTCACAGTTCTGAAGTGTTTATGCCTGCTTGAGACAAAACTCAGCACCTCTACTATGGTTATACAGCCTATTGCTAGTATTTTGGCAGCATGACCTGAGATAACACCTCAAGCACCAAGATGGGATGAAAAGAAGGGGGGAAGTTCAGAGAAGAAAAGGATAACAGAGGAAGAACCAACAGCATAGGAAACGGAACGAGTTTTCTTAATGAAAAGACCACTGAAATTTTTACTATCAATAGTTTATTTTTCACTTGATAACAATCAGCTTTTAAGATTTTTTAAGGAAACAACATGGAAGCTGTCTAGCATTTAGGCTCTTGGCTTGCTTTTCAAAGCATTTAGGCTACAAGTCAATCCGTGGTTCATTGCAAAAGATAGTAAACAGTTATGATAATATGATCATACATGACCAAGAGCTTTTTAGGAAAAAGTATATGAACAAGGATATGTATTGCACTTCCAGAACAAGGCAAATGAAATTAAGGGGATAACATAGTGTTCAAATAAACCTAAACCATCATATGCTAGTCTAAGCTTTATTTGTTAATTAAATATGAGGTCATTAGAGGTAGCAAGACTATCTAGTTCCTTAAATAGCTTGCTGAACTGTATGCATTTATCAAATTGATTTGATGGAGGAAAAAAATTTATTATTGCTCGATACAAAAGTCACCATCTTTCATAAATACTCCAAAAAAAACTACTTACATATATATGAATTGATTCTATCAACAATCTCCAAAAGATAAGTGTAAACATAACACAAGATCTGCTAGCGAAATAAAAGGACATAGCCAGTTGCATGGCAATATATCATGACATTAAGGTAATTGGATACACCGTATCATTCATAAAACTTACGCTTGGGAGTAAATAATGAGGAAGAAAGAAAGGAAAGATGCATACCTCTTGTTGCAAGTTCCTGTCAATCCATTCCTTTAGTCTATCCACTCTTGTCTTTATCCACGTCTTCACAAGATCAGCAATGGAAGATTCAGCCTCGAAAGGAGGCATCTCACGGATTAGCGCCTTTCCACCATCCTCACTGTCAACAGACTCTTCAACAGCAATATGCACAAGATCTTTCTCCAACTTGTCTGCAGCTTTCAGTACTTGGACAGAATCAACAGTTAGTTCTGTAAGGCCTGAGATAAACTGCTTTAGTTCATTCCCATAACAAGAATGAAGAGTAGCGACAGCAACACCGCCAGCTAGAGGGTGCCACTTTTTCAATATCGGGCTGAATAACTCTCTCTCCTTGTTTGCAAGATCACCAATGCCCTTAGCAAGAATTGCAAGGCGTGGAGCAGGAGTACTGTGGTTTTTCGATGATCGCCAACTTGATTCTGCTTCCTCCATTCTCTGACAATAAACAACAAATAAAGCAGTCTTACAAGAAATCATCAGAGGATTAAAAACATAAATATCTAATAATACGAGGGAAAACTATTTGTATATAATCGTTTTTACTCTAGTAGCTGATACAATAGTATCTATAAGGAAGAATACAATTATCCTTGCACTAAATAGTTCACACCTAGCTCCATAATTGAAAACTACTCCCAATTGGCAACAAGTTTTTCTGATAAAAAATGTATTTCCCCACGAATTTGACACCAACAAGAGTGTTGGTGATAAAATTTCTGCAATTAGGATCCTTCAAATTTTCAACACATCATTTTTGTTGATATTAAAAGTAACAAAATAGTGACAAACCCATGATACTCTGAACAAGTAGCCAGCGTTCTTTTTTCTTCTTTTTTCTTCTGGATGCACCAGGAATTAGAGGTAGCTCCTATTGAGGATAAAATGAGAGACAATTGACTAAGGTGTTTTGGTCATGTACAACAGAGAACCTTAATGCACTGCTCAGAAAAAGTGATAATATAATGGCGCAAAGAGATCTAGAGGTAGACCTAAGAGAACTTGGTTAGAAGCACTTAAGAATGATATGATAATCGTTAACTTAACAGAAGAGATGGCCAAAAATCGAACGGAATGGAAGAATAGGATTCATGTAGCCGACCACAAACATTGAGATAAAGGCTTTGTTGTCGTTATTGTTGTTGTTGTTGTTGTTGTTGTTGTTGTTATTACGCACCAATAATTTATGGGAAGGAAATAGACATGAAATTTTAAAGATCCAAGAAAAATATGTTTTAACTGTCTTATGCCATGAACCCCATGTGTACATAGTGAAGTGGAGACGTTCAACATCTGAAGGCAGCTTACCTGAGCAAATGCAGTGCGGAGAGATGAACGAATATAGGTGTCGATCCTCGTTCGAGCAACATCAACTTCTTCTCGCCTCCTCCGACGATATTCATTAGAAATATCTTCCACTAGAATTTTGGCAGATGATACTCCTAAAGAGACAATACACTCCATGGACTCAATGTTATTAGGATTAAAGGTATCATGGTAAGCAAGAAGTCTTTTCTCTGCCCAGCCCATTATCGAAGTCAATGTTGAACTCAGTACCTTTGAATACGTTGGGTCTTTCGTGGATTTAGCATCCTTAACAACCTCGCCCAACTGATTATCAGCAGCAAACAGAAGATCCATATCTACTTGGCCATTAGTAACAAAATGATGAAACATAATCCACAGAAAGACGAGGTTATGAAGCTTCTGATCTATTCCCAGGACAGCCCATGTCTTTTTTATCAATTCTAGAACCTCATCAATCTCCTCAATTATTGATCCTTCCTCTCCACTATCAAAACAAGCCTCTAATAGCATTTGATACAAATGGAGATTCAACGGAAAGCCATCTGCCCAATGGCATGATTCAGTAGCATATCCATCAGATGATCTGGAAGCAAGGCTCATCACAGCATTTCGCAGAACCTGCATCGATTCTGAATTCTTACCTGTTTCAAGTTGTCTCTCAGAAGCACCGCGTATAATTTGCCTAAGCCGCTGTGCCGCAGAATCTGACTTTTGTAGTGGAACGAGAGGATGCATAAGCAGTCCTGCTTCAAGAACCCTTAAGTTTCTACCCTGCCAAGCCACATATTCTTGCTGATCAGGAAAATCTGAAGCTTTAAACTGTTGTAACAACTCCAATGGCAAAACCATCGACTCAATGCGCCTCCCAAGCTGTTACAAGAGAGAAGAGCCAAAGAAATACAGAACACAGTCAAATGTAGTGTTCAGACAATTAACAGGTAGTTATGCTGTTACTACTTCACTACTTGCACGCACACAGATTAAAAGTTTGTAAAACTTTATTAAACACCCAAATCAAATGATTAACAATGAACACGCCTAGCAATTCATCATGGGCAAAATTAAAACTCCACCTTAAGAAATCACAAACAGTGATGCCTAACATTACATCATAAAAAAATGAAAATAAATTTTAAATGTTGATCCATGTATAAGTTCAAGGAAGAGACAAAGAAAACAATACCTGTAAGAATAAAATTTTCTAGCTTATGACCAAGACAAGAGTACAACGCCTACTATTTTGAACCAAAAATCAAAATTCATGATAAATATAGCAAATCAAACACTTCATAGATCAGAGTTCAACTGGTAGCATTTAGGATTTAGCAAAGATCAATTTCTCACTATAGTTTCCATGTCCCCAATAGACCCAATTTAGCAAAGATCTATACCCAAACTAACTAGATCTACAGAAATTACACCCAAAAACACTAAAAACCTCAACTTTCTCACCTGACTCGCAGCAATCCTCAACAACCCTCTCCGAATTCTCGAATCCGCCTGCTCCGAAACCCTCATCTGAATCCTCATCAGCTCCCCAACAGTCATATGCTTCCTCTTCGGGCTGCTCTCCTTCGCCGGGCTCTTCTTCGACGACGACTTGATCCCCAGCGCCTTCTTCATCTTACTCGCGGCAGTCGACGTCAACGACCTCTGCAGATTCGGCGACATCGACAGCGACGACGAGGAATTGGACAGCGAGCGGTCGGTGGTATTAGGGCTCTTCTCGGATTGAGGAATGTAGGTTAGGGGTTTGCCGCCCGTGGTTCTGCAAGCGCCGACGAAGATCTCGTAGGCGGTCTCCCGGAGCTGGAGATCGGAGATGGCGACGGCGAGGTCGCCGAAAGGGGAAGGGAGATCGATGGAGGGCATCGCTGGGAGATTGGAGGAGGAGAAGCGCGTCGAGGTTGAGCTGTGGCGGTTGGAGTCGCCTAGGGTTCCTCGATCTCTGAAGATGCGAGCCATTGGAGAGAGCTTTCGTCGGTGGTTTTAATGGAGGAAATGGGGCTGGGTCATTAAGAGAGAGAGAGAGAGAGTAAAGGTGGAGACTTGAAAGCGAGAGGAGCGAGAAAGAGGATGACAGCAGCACAAAAATCCCTGCTGGGGTTTTTCTTTGTTCTTTTCTCTCTCTTTTTTTTATTTTTCTTTTTCTTTTGCTGCTTTTTTTTTACTGTCTTTGTTGCTGAATAATTGAGCAAGATGAGGATGGAGAGAGACTGTGTAGAGATTCTTTTTGTAGGGTGAAGGTAGTAAATGCCCTTGAAAAGTTACCGTTTTAAGGAGTGATTAGCGCTGAGTTTGGTGGAGTTGGAAACTTTGCAATGAAGGCCCTGGAATTAGCTGTATTCACGTTTACTTCAGCGCGTCATCTACTAACTAGATCTCCTCCGTCTAGCTGAAGCAATCGATCACCTCGGTAATAGGGGAAACACTGAGAAAAGCAATATCTGAATAAATAGTAAACTAAACAACCTTGCAGAAAAATAATAGCATGCCAAGATACAAGATTTACGTGGTCTTATATTCACCTACGTTAAGAGGGGTCTTCTTTATTCGCAGAGATTACAAAGATTTTTACTTTTCCTTTGTTCGTGAAGAAACTCGTAAGAAATCCTCTATAAATCTCACCTAGTGATCCTCACAAACCCTAGATTTCTCTATGTTTCTCCTCCACTACTCTTTTCAATATCCAACTATTTTTTTTGGCTCTTCTTTTGGTGTGATTTACAGTGAATCTCTCGAGGAGTATTTAAAGAATTTTTCCTTCTATCTTGAATTCATGTAGGATTTATTTTTTAACATGGTATATTGAATTATAATTCTCTTCCAATCAGAATTCAATTCTAATTGAAATTGTATAATTTCCAATCATATCCATGTCTAGCTAGGATTGCTTGAAATAAAATGATAAATCCTAACAGGTTCCACAGTGTGGTCCGTTCTTGCAAAGAGCAACATAGTGTAAGAAAAGTAAGCTCCAAAGAATAATCACTGGATTGATATTTAAATTATACCATAAATTGTTAGAAATCTACTAATATCTTTCTAGCTATAAATTGATTGAAAAGTCACTTGTGATATGAGATGACTCTCTTTTACCTTTTCTAAGAATAGCAACTTTTTCTATCATTGTCTTCAACTTTCAAATAATTGAATTTGACACTTGTCACGCCCAAAATCACGCCTATGATATTATTAGATCGATGGTTTCTTTATCTTCAAAGGTACTCATATAAAAAGAAATTTTTTTCCTCGCCTTAATTATTTGTTAGCGAGTCATCTAGAGAGGGACAACAACAAACTTTTTCGTCTGATGTAAGAAATATTGTGTGCTAGGATTCTTCAATTAGATGGCAATTAGAGTGGATTCACAATTGCCCCAATTTTTATTCTCTTTTTCCATTTAAAGGGCTACAATCATGTCATAACACTTTCAAGATAATATTTGAAAACTTGCGTAGGATTGATCTCAACAGTTAAAATGAGAATAATGGCTACAGATTGAAATAATTGGATCCACCTAGCTTTCATAACAATGATTTTAAACACGTGTTCCGAAACAATTATTTATTTTTATTTTATTTGCTATTGATGTTGTGTTAACTGTTAGAGTGTTGTTCATACAATATCTATTATTATTATTTGAGTAATAACAAAATCTCATTTATTATTGATGATCGTTTAATTTCAAGTATAAACAAATATATATGAGAGAGATATGAGGCGAACGATGCAAAAATCAACATGAATGTTGATTTCAGCCTTCACACCATCGATGGTCACGAGGCAACCATCAATGATCAATAGTCAATCGATGGATTACATAGCACAACGGGAGAAAAATAGAAACTGGATTCAGCATCATCGATGGACTACAGTGACTCATCGATGGTCAGCTACATCATCGATGGACTATAGTGAACATTTGATAAATTTCAGAAACCAGAATTCTAATCATCAATGAACTACAGGGTAAACATCGATGATAAGCAGGAGACCATCAATTGTCGTGATTTATCATCGATGGTGATGATGTCGACTGGCAGATTTAGTGATTTAATCTCAACCGGTCGTTGACCCCTTTCATCTCCAACTTTTACTATGATTCTTATATCTTTTTTCTTTATTATCAAAGACTATATAAGATAGAAGAGATCATATTTTGGAGAGGTTCATGCTTTGAGAAATAGAGAGATTTATTCTAGGGGTCTGAGAGAGAAGTTTATTTGTGATTTCAATTACCGGAGCCTCGTCAAACTCTTTCTCATCGTGCTTAGCATCTAAGGATCATCTCAGCGATGAGAGTTGCCCTTTACGTTCAACATCATCACCTCTTCTTCATTGATCTTCGTTTTTATTTTTTGAAGAACAATTCGCTTAAAAGGGCTGTAAAATCTTTTTAATTTGTGCGTAAATAATTTGGTTGGTTTGTTTTTTATCTTATTTTTTTATGGCGTACTCAAGCCGGCGGTAATTGAGGATTGGGACTAGATAGGGCTAGGTGTTTTACTCATCTGTGAGGAGTTAGGTTAGATGACTATTTCAGGTAGATTTCAGGGCGGGTCTTTATAAGCCTACTGAATTAGGTTGTAATTCAGATGAACTCTGGTCATATTGAGAACGTCCCTTCATGAAAAGAAAGAGTGAACATAGCATTTCTATCCGAACCACTATAAAATCTTGCGTATTCTCTAGTTTATTTTTAAATTTTTTGTTTTTATTTTGATATTATTTCCACTGTAAATTTTGTGTTTTATTTAAAATCTATAACAAATCAATTCAAAACCCCCCACCCCCACCTGCCCCATCTCAGTTCCAACATATTGTGTATGCATTTCTTGAACATAGGACACTTTTCTAAAATAGTATCCCCACTTTAGTCTATTTGTCGGAAAAATTAAAAGGGAAAATTGAGGGAAAATGAATTGTATTGATTCTTTTATTAAAAAAGACTTACAATCTCTCTTTGCTCACAAACTCTCTCTTATCAGTTATACCGATTTACAAAATAATGAAGGATTAGCAAAGATTCTCCCTTTTGTTTAAGGCCGGGTTCTTCACAGTAGCGATGGGAGCTTGAATCTTGTATTCCGTTGACGATCCGACCGT
The DNA here is from genome assembly GCA_037177215.1 of Asparagus racemosus. NCBI lineage: Eukaryota > Viridiplantae > Streptophyta > Magnoliopsida > Asparagales > Asparagaceae > Asparagus > Asparagus racemosus. The sequence continues at coordinate 33,169,267 of JBAKGM010000233.1, forward strand.
CTTGACTCGTGGAACAACGTTGAAAAGAACTCGCAAAGCAAGTTTGGAACTCTAACGAGTTTTTCAATCTCAAGAATGAGTTTGATCCCTCCAAAGAAGACTTATTGCCCTGTGGAAGTCCTTTTCGTGCCCCTTTTTTAAGTGGAGGTCGAAGATCCAAAAAAGCCCCCCTTTTCTTCAAGTGGAAGTTGAAGATCTAAAAAGCGTTCTTTCTTCTCTCAGCTG
>JBAKGM010000233.1:33169867-33207402 GCA_037177215.1 Asparagus racemosus
CCCCCCCCCCCCCCCCCCCCCCCCCCCCCCCCCCCCTCCCCCCCCCCCCCCCCCCTCCCCCCCCTCCCCCCCCCCCCCCCCCCCCCCACAATATATATAAAACAAAGACAATTATTAATTTCATGATATTTATTGCTTAAAGTTAGATATCAAGTTCTACTCTTTATTATCACCCTCTTGTCATGCTCCAAGCAATGAGATCATGAGAGTAAGGATTTTATCTAGTGAAAATTTGAATTCATTATTATCCAACATCTTACATGTTTCCCATTAGATGGTGTCACCTACTAGTGCAAGTTGATATTCAAAGGGTCCACAAAGGTGATTTAATTTTATAAGCGAGTGAATCACACAATTATCATTGTCCTTATCATTATCTTCATTTATGTCCTTCTGCACTGAAATCGAGCTGACTGTGTGGCACAACTCAAAACCGAGAAAGTTCCATAAAAAATAAACCAACTTTTACAACCAGCCTTTAACTGAATGGCAATCCTGTATGAGTTGGTTAGGACAAAAAGTGGTTAGGACGAAAGATACAGTCTCCTTCGCTCCAGAGTTTCTTTGGATGAATTTGCCTAGCTATGATCTTTATAATTTCTTGGAGTCCCTAAACTATGCTGTTATTTCACTAGGGTAGTACTCTTCTGCAACTTCTGATTAGAAGATCCAAGATGTCTTGCTACTCCTCATAACTCAATGCAAGATTCAGCTCAATAGAGTCCCAATCTTTTGCAATCCATCTAAATCAAACAGTGTGCTTCACATTAAAGTCAATAAGCCCTTCACTTTCTGGATTTCCTTACCCTCCTTGCATGTGAAAGTACATCCTCTAGTTGTAGCAAGAGTATCAAATTGCCTTCTGACCTGCGGCAATTGATCTTGATCTTGTTGGAGCAAAGATGAATCAGTACCGTGCATGACCATAAGCTTAAATTGATGAAAAAACTTCCAAGGACAATAACTCAAATGCCAAAAATTAACTTCTCAATTGCATATGAGGCATCACTTTTCTTCCATGCAGTAGAAGGCATTCTACTGTCTGAAATTTGAACCTAAATGCCATGCTCCTCCGTATCAGTCATCGTTTACCACAATGCTCTCAGCCAGGAAATATTGTGCTCTTAGAGACTGGCAAACAGTTAATGACATAAATTCATACTTTTTATAAAGCTTTATCATTAGTAAATTTAACTATTTACTCATGTCATTTTTTCTGTTGCCATGACCCCTCTCTAAATTCCATTTAATTGTCTTATTCACTTATTTAATGTTCCAAGACTTACATGTTCATTGATGTGCAAACATAACTAAAACCATAAAGGTGTAATTTTTGGTATCAGATTTACTTGAAGTTGTAGACCGAAGAGCAAAGCTTGTTGTCAACGAGTTGTCAGATGAGCAGTCTGATTTGCAGCCTTCAAGTTCAGGTATATATTTTCAACACTCCATTTGCCACCTAGTTCTGATGGCTGCAATAGAGAAGGCTTTATCTTTCTTCTTGGTGTTTTACATTGATAGAATAAAATCCTCGTCACTTACATTTTCCTTGTTATATGATTAATACATATGACTTACAATTTTTTTTTCTGTATCTGTTTGCACCAAAAAGCTCCTAATGGTCAGGAAGTCAAAGCCAGAAGGACAAAATCAAAGACAAAGGTTGTAAATTAGCATCCCTGTGGTTTCCAAGGTTTTGATTCAGATAAACTGAATTACTTACATTATGGATCACCTTGTTTGACTGCTTTACAGGCTAATTTAAGACCTTCCTCTACAGAAGTCGCTAAAATTAATCCTGAACAGCAGAAAAACATGCAGTTGTCAGCACCAGATGCGAAAGTTGACAGAGTTGAAACTTCTGCGCGTGAAAATTCTGTTGAAGATGAAACGAATCAAACTACCGAGATTTCCGCTGAACATCAAGCTGATAACAATAATGATACAATAGTATCAGATATTACTGCATCAGGAGCTACTCAAATTGATGAAAGCGAAAAGGATATTATCAATGCAAAAGCAGTTCCTATTGCACATAGTGATATTGAGACAAAAAATATCTCTACTGAAGATGATGCTACAGCTGCAAACTCAGAAGATGTGCTTGAGAATTCCAACACTACAGTTGTGGGCAAAGAAATTGATTCCCCCAAAGTTAACCATCCTGCTGACACTGATTCAAAACTCAGTTCAGCCCATGAGGATGCCTCTTTGAGGGTTGAGCAAGTGATACCTGAATCTGAGACAGTAGAGAAGCCCGATATTATCAATGGCCAAGAAAATGAAAGTGATCCACAGCCTGATCCATCACCAAATGTGAACAAGCAGCAGGAAATTAAAAATGAAACATTGCCGAAGAAGATCCAAGACCAACTTGATGAGGTTTTATTGTACAAAAAGAACTCTCACATATAAGTAGCTATTATGTATCATATTGAATGTTCCCTCTCAGTTAATTGTTAAGTTGGTTGGCAGGCTCAGGGGCTACTCAAGAGTTCAGTTTCTAGTGGTCAGTCAAAAGAAGCCAGGTTAGCAAGGGTAAGCTTTTCTCACACTGCTAATGTGGATAGGGAATATCTTTATATATGAGCATGCCTAGTTTGCATGTGATAGACACAAACCCATTTGTTATAGAAAAAGTACATTAGTGTATGATATCCATTCAGTCTAAAAAGATCTCCCGGCCCTTCATGATCATAATGGATAGAGAAGTGCTTAGGAAAAGTAATGGTAAAAGAAATATAGAGGGTTTCTCATGCGAGTATATTTTAATTTTTTAATTACAACTTTCATTAGACTCCTAAAATACTTTGAAGCTATAAAGTGCTATTAAAACTAGAACTCAACTTTGTCCATACATTTATGCACTTCTGTCATGACTAGCACACCCAAGCAGTTTTCTGCCATGTAGAACTCCATTCTGTGTAAATTCAGATAATCCACCTTTTGGTCTCACTGATTCTGTGCCTCCATTAAGAATTCTAACACCCGTATCTGTTATGCGGCACTTATATTTGCTCACATATTGGTCTTGCTGTAATACCTAATTATAACACATTACTTCTACTAATCAACAGGTTTGTGCTGGCCTTTCGTCTCGTCTTCAAGAGTACAAGGCAGAAAATGCTCAGTTGGAGGAACTTCTTGTTGCAGAGGTGAACTGTTTTGAACTACCTTATAGCTAGTGCTTTCTGAGTTTGTTCACGCACATGATATGTGCATTTTTGTGTTCATTAACTGTTACCTTTCTGTTTCTGTAACATTCCCTTGAAAATCTGCAATTGGAACAGAAAGAACGCTGCACTTCATATGAAGCCCGTGTAAAGCAGCTGCAGAAAGATTTATCTGCATCTAAGCTTGAAGTGACAAGGATTGAATCAAATATGAAAGCCGCTCTTGCTGCAAAGAATGCTGAAATCGAGTCTCTTGTTGGTTCAATGGATTCCCTAAAGAAACAAGCTTCTGGTTCAGAAGAAAAACTTGTATCATTACAGGTTTCAGTTTCTTGCATGTACCATTCTCTTATTTTTCCTGTCTATTAGAAAGCCTCAGTAGCTGATTTGGTTGTTTAGCCTTTTTTGTTGCTCCATGTTGCAAGGTTTTCTTTAAACTAGGAAAACACAAAAATAGGAGAATCTTCTTATTGAATTCTTAAACCTTGTGACAGTTAATATGTGTTTTAGTGTACTTGTCACAAGTCTGTCTTCCTTGTAAATCAAGTTCCGCACACGAGAACCTCCTTTCTGTTTTAATAAGTTCAATGTTCTGTTGAGAACATAAGGTGGCAGGTGGATATTCTTCTTGCAAGGTTATACCATTAAGGTGAAAATTCTATGAATTAGTTTTCGAAAGGCTTCTCCTTTATAGAATTGAATTCATCTGTTTCCCTTTTCTTTTTCATGATAAACTTGCATAATTTTGGAATGATGTTAACCTTTAACATCATTACAGATTGTCAACTCAACTTTAAATCCTGTTGTGACATGGAGACATAGTTTTCTATCACATTACTGCTAAATTTTTTTGGTGCTTAGAAGCCAGTAGAGTTTTTACTGTTAAGAATATATCAATCACATTCTTTCTTCTATTGTAATATAATACATATGATTACATTAATATAACACATATGATTACATTCTTTTCTCCTTTTCCTTTTTCTTCTTTCACCTTTGTTAGTTCTTCCTTTGCTTTGTATTAATTGTTCTAGATCCTTTCCAATGAAGCAAAAAGAGAGCCACAGACACTCAGCTTCAACTACAGACCCACTAACGACCCACACAATGATCCACCCACCAAAATGCACACAAGGATAGCCTTCTTACCATTCCTTTCATTTCCCAGATTTTGATAAACTGACCTGATCATGTAGATGTGACATTTATTTTTAAGAGGGACCCTGTTAACTAGTGAACATTTCTTAGTCTATTACATGTATTATTCACTATTTTTCTTCATTCACAGTGTCAAAATGGTATCTGATTTTATGTATATTTATTTTTGACATCCTTTAAGCTTTTAACTTTGAATATTGGATTCACGCCAATTTTTTTGGGCGGTAACCAGGCAAACATGGAGGCTATAATGAGGAATCGTGAACTGACTGAGACTCGAATGATGCAGGTAAGTGCCATGATTCTTAAACAACACCTTTGTTCCAGAGCATTGTTGAGCCATCAAATTTTCCAATTTATTTAGTATAATACTGCTCACATATTTCTTAATAGGCTCTACGAGAAGAGCTTGCTTCTGCAGAACGCAGAGCTGAAGAAGAACGTATTGCACACAATGCTACCAAGATGGTATTTCTCAAAAGCCATCTGGGATTTTGTTTTTGTTCCTTATAGATTTGCTTATGTCCGTCATACTTTTATAGGCTGCTGTTGAAAGAGAAGTGGAACTTGAGCACAGAGCAGTTGAGGCATCCAATGCACTTGCTAGGATCCAGGTAAATTTTAAATAGTTATAAGTTAATTCTTTGTGATTATGGCATTTTACATGGACAAACCCATATTTTAATCCTGGTACCTTGACCTTTCGTGTTTGATTCTTACTAAAGAGTTTCAAAATTTTTTTGCTTTCTTGAAATTGTTTCTTAACATTCTACTAACAAAAGCATTAAGAATGCCACTGAGAAATGACATACTTCCAGTGGTTACTTGATAAAATTGCGAAAAGATCATGGGACTCCATTTTTAATTTGATGTCTTACCTTATGTCATTCATGGTTGTAACGCATGTGGTATAATATGCTATCAAGTAGTTTGATCAGTTTGTATACCTAGTATTTCTATTGATTTCTGATATGATTTTTTTATTTATTTAGAGGGCAGCAGAGGAGAGCACGGCAAGGGCCACTGACCTGGAGCACAAAGTTGCTTTACTTGAGGTATTTTTCTTTTTGTTTCTTCATGTGGCCATTTAAGAAAAACATCGTAAATAGTTTCTCTATGTCATTTCAGGTTGAATGTGCATCTCTTACACAAGAATTGCAAGATATGGAGGCACGCAATCGTCGTGGACAAAAAAAGTCCTCTGAAGAAGCAAGCCAAATCCTTCAGGTAAAACAACAGGATTTACTTGTCAAAAATGTCATCCAGTAAACATAATTATGGTGTTAATATTATCAAACTAGAAAAGCTGAGTATACAGTAGTATGAAAACCAAAGAGGGAATTTATTAGAGACAGGTAGGCTCTGGCACCTAGGAGGATTAAGAAAAAAGCTAATTTGTATCTGGTAATTTCTTTCAACTTGTGCTGGACATCAGGACTCATAACACCCGCTTGAGTATATCTGACTTGCCATTCTGGGCGATTAGAAAACCTATAATTATGTTGGAGCAGTTTCATAATCAAATGTGAAAATTGCAGGTCAATCTTCTTGGAGTGGACTAAAACTGGAAGAGATCCTTTGGCATACTAGAGATGCTACATTAAGTATTTAGTAGACCATGAGCACCTTGTAAACATGCGAAGGGGCATTTAGGAGATAATAGATTGAATATCAGATTTTATTTTGATCTGTTGATTAGAAACTATGTATGTTGATCTGTTGATTAGAAACTATGGACCCTGACCAGCCAAAAAAGAAACTATTGTATTAATAATTTTCTTCCTTTGTACTCCAATAAAACCACGCAATCACTAGGGTTGTTTATGCATGATATATGAGCATGCACACAGAATTATATATTATCATGTCATTGTTTTGTTATCTCATGTCCATATCCTCTAGGTTTACGTTAATGTTATTTACTTTTGGCTTAAAAAACATTTTAGATGCAAGCATGGAAGTTGCCATGCTTCCAGTTTATCTTAATTTTCTTTTACTTTTGAAACATTTAGATGCAGGCATGGCAAGAGGAAGTGGAGCGTGCACGTCAAGGTCAAAGAGATGCTGAGACCAAGCTTTCTTCATTGGAGGTATTTCTTTTAAAAGTTCTACCAAAACTATCATAATATTCTTTGTTTTTTCTTACAGCTGTTTTTCTTATTCTTCTTCTTCCTCTCTCTCCCCTCCCCTCTCTTCACCCCCACCCCCTCCCTTTGCTCCCTCCCTCCCTCCTCCCTGCCTCGCCTCCCCCCCCCCCCCCTCTAGCCCGGGAAGGAAAATTCTGGAAATGTATTCTTGATGACGTAAATTAAACTTTACAATTCTAAGCTATAGGTCAAGTAAATACAAAGCCATACATTATTTGTGTTTTTTTAGTCTTTTAGAATTAATTTAATTAACTGTTTCATGAGGAAGCATATAATTCCATTAGCTTACTTTCTTCATAAAAACCTCTGACAGGCTGAGTTACAAAAAATGAGAGTGGAAATGGCAGGAATGAAAAGGGATGCGGAGCATTATTCGCGGCAGGCAAGTTGGTTCAATTATAATATTTGCCCTTATAATGAGTATGCTTAACCCTTATATACTAATATTAGTTTTGGGATCAAAGTTTGCTCATGCATGTGTTGAACCTGGATCGGTTTAGGTATAGTTTTTTTCTCTAATTGAGAGAAACTAAGTTTCTGAGTTACACTACTTTAAATAGTCAAATTATTAAAAAAGAAAGGGGGGTGGGGGTGGGGGTGGGGGAGGCTGTGGGTCATGTGTTTGTATCCCTAGGTTTCTTGTCCTTTATTCTTTTACAGCATCGTTCACACCCCTGCCTCTCGCACAGACTGGAGAAAAGGTTTATGCCAATTGGCCTGTTCTATTAAATAAGAAAGAGACAGAGATGTAAACATCACATCTCCCATGAAATTTAAATGGAAAGAATGGAAGTCACATGCAGAAATACAACTCACAAACAGAGAAATTTGCAAATGGAGGTGTGTTCTCACTGTAAGTTAATTAGTTAGTCGGATAGACCAAAAAATTAGGACAATATGACCTAAATAAGAACTAGTTGAATAACATATACAAGATAACTCTCTTCTTCTTTTGCTTAAATACCATTTGATTTTAGCAATATGAGAAAATATAGGATATGTGATTACTGTGTGTTGTAATGCCTAATAAGTAGAAATTGGGGATAGGCATGTTATAGACACGGATTGAGCCCTGGCCTTTTGAGTGAAAGCCCCGACCACTAGGCCACTTTCGGGGGGTTACACTTTTTGATTCTTGGAAGACTGAAACTGATATTAACAAATTGAGAGTGAAATCAATTTGAAGGAGTTTAGAATTTGGAATTCCAGTTGTAATTGGAACCCTGCAGTTAGAGATGGGCATGGATCAAAAATTCTACTGTGTTTATAAATCTTGCTTCTCTAGCTGCATGCAACTCACCGAGTTTCTTCTAGATGATTATTCTAGATTGCTGGGACTTAGGACATATTTTGTTTGAGTAGTCATTTTTTCAAATGGGTCTGAGAAACAATTTTAAACCAGAGTGATAGGCTGTGGCAAGTCATAACATTGTTGTGGTTTACTTTAGTAGCATATTGTCCCTTGGCATTTTTCTTCACCTCTACCTTCTCAGCAGTGATTTCCCTTGGAAGTATTCTGAGCTTGATAGAACATGTCAAATCTAGTGGCAGTTGAATTGAGGAGCAACGTTCACTATTTTTCGAGTCCTTGATGATGATTTTTACACAATTTATATTTGTTTAAGTCATTTATTTGCAGGAACATATGGAATTAGAGCAAAGGTATCGCGAGCTAACTGATCTGTTGGTATGTTTCAACTTAAAATAATTTGCATGTATTAATTAGTTATCATATGCTCAGAAAATTAGTATTGAGACTTCACATGTGTAACCTATTTCAGTATCATAAGCAAACACAACTTGAAGCCATGGCCAGTGAAAAGGCTGCAGCGGAGTTCCAGCTTGAGAAAGAGGCAAGGCGTCTGCAAGAAGCACAGGTACTTTTGTTTATTCACTATTCTGGAAAGCCATGGAAATTATATTACCACTTTAATGTTTGTTGGATAGGCAGAAGCTGAAAGAAATAGAGTTTCTAGACGGTCATCGGCAGTATGGGAGGAGGATACTGATATAAAAGCACTTGAGTATGTATACTTTCTTCATAACACTTTTAACTTATATTAATGTTACAGACTTGGTAGCTCAATCTTGTCGCAGAATGCTTCATTAGTTTGTCAACCTATACCTATGAATTTTGTTTAACTGTTGGATGTGCTTGACTACCAAATTTCTATGTCAACAATACCTTCTTTTTCTTGTTCTATAGAACTAAAGGTGTGCATCTTGTTGGCAATTAAGTTAAGTTTTTTCCAAATTCTGTCTAGAATATGCGTGTACATTAACCTGTACTTGATTTAATTGGCATTATCTTTTGTTCATCCTATTTATCTTTCTCCCTATCATATAATTATAGAAGCTTGAGTGCTTTGGAATTCTTTCTATTAACAGCTATATTGCAGGCCTCTTCCCTTGCACCACCGCCACATGGCTGGCGCAAGTGTACAGGTGATGTATTTTCTATCTTTGTGTCTCCAGTCTCCCATCTTTTATCTCTTGTTGCACACTCTTAATTTCATAAAGTTACGTTTTCTTGCAGTTGCAAAAAGCTGCCAAGTTTTTAGATACTGGAGCTGTCAGGGCCACTAGATTTCTATGGCGTTATCCTGTTGCTCGGGTCCTTTTGCTTTTCTATCTGGTTAGAATTGTCTTTTTTCTACTTATTTGATTATCATGTATATACATGCCAAAGCCCCAGGAAGTGCTGGTTAAGAATTAATAAATTCCGCTTGCATATTTGCAGGTATTTGTGCACTTGTTCTTGATGTATTTGCTGCACCGGCTTCAGGTATGCTTATTATATCTATGCCATTTGTAATCACCAAATTGTATATTGTACTATTACCAAATAATCACCAACAGAAGATGTTATTTGCCAACATTTTTGAATTTTAGCAATTATTGGGCATAAATTTGTTTCATTTACCAGCAAGTACTGGGTTATGTTCTCTAAAATATTTACTTCATTGATTAAAAAAAAATTGTTGTGTGAGCTGAAAAAAAAGGGTAGCTTAAACTAAACCCCAAAGACCTTTCAGCATTTTGCAGTAAACTGCCAATAACTTTCAAAATCGCACTAAATCTTAAATAACTTTTGTAGAAAACCCCCAATATCTTTTGGTAAATTACACTAAAGCCCCACGAACTTTCAAATTGCCTTTTTTGTTGTTTTTGGTTCTAATTTATGGGGGTTATTTGCAAAATGGGGAAACTAATTGTGGATTTTCTGCAATTTCAAAGTTATTGAGGGGTTTAGTGTGATATGGAAAGTTATTGGGGGTTTACTGCAAAATGCTGAAAGTTCTTGGGTTTTACTGTAATCTACCCCAAACAATTCCTATGTGAGCAAAGTTGCTTTGTCCTTGATATATCAAGGTTCAATGTTTGAAAATGTTCTCCACCTTTTGTCTGTGCACTTAAATAGTTAACTAAGGGTTGGAAATGCATCCAAATAGAAATGGCAACTGATATACTCAATTTTCTGCTGATAATTTCAGGAACAAGCAGATGACTTTTCCTCGAGAGAAGTTGCTAAATCTATGGGGCTTGGAAACACAAGTTTGCTGTAACTTAGCCAGAGATTTTCTTCCTTCTTTCTCGATAGTAACTTTTCCCACTCTTTATACAATGTAAATGTTTTCATTTTGTAGGGAGGCTTTAATAGTCAATTCTTTTACATCTCAAATGCACATTATTTCAAGTGTAATGTAATAACACTAAAGATCAGGTACCGCAAATGCTTGATGTTATGCAGAACTTAGGTGGACACAGAGATTTGATGTCCTTGCAACCTTCTACTGTGTATGTATTTATTTAGTCCGGGTCCAAAATCGTGTTTGGATTAATGGGAGATTCTCATATTCAAGATTGGGGAATAAACTATACAAAGAACCAATAGAAAATTTTCTCAAACATGATCTGAACAAACATTGAAGCTAAGGTAAAAAACAGAGCATGGCATTGTTGTTGGGATCTCGTCGTTGGCTCAGAAACCTGTTCACACTTAGTTACCGTCGAAATACCCTCACTGTGCACCACCAATGACACAAAGGGGAAATGGGAATGGAGATCACACAAAGCTCAGGGGGATTGCACAAAGTTCAGGGGGAGCACAAAGCTCAGGGGAGCACAAAGCTCAGGGGGAGAGCACAAAACAGATGAGCACAAAGCTCGGGGGAGTCGCACAAAGCTGAGGGGAGCACAAAGCTCAGGTGGGGATCGCATAAAACTGAGATCTTTTTTCCACACACCCAGCTCAAGCTTGCTCATACACTCGCCCACCTCAATCTACTGCCAAACACCTCTCTTTATAGAGAGTGGGGCAGCCGACGAGAGAGGGGGAGAGAGCTCTCGGGGCTACGGAAGTAGGAGCCGATCTACAGGGACTAGGGCATGGGCAGCTGCAGAGAGAGCTAGGGTTTAGAGGATGCGGCTAGGGGCGGAGGAGGCGGCTAGGGCTTTCGAAAAAGAGGCAGCCAACGAGAGGAAATGAAGAGAGGGTCGGGTAAAGAATAAAGGAGCTGGGCCTTTGAACCAAATGGGCCAGCAATATGGGCCAACAAATAACAACAATTGTTCTTCCACGCTGGTTATTATTTTTTTAATTAAGGAAAAAAAGCAAAAAGAAAAAAAAAGAAAATTAATGGTCATTCAGTATGATGGTGAGCCGTATCGCATGGGGACTTGTATGTGTGTTTAATAAAGATAAAAAATCACTATTTCTCAAATATTTGGTCTTCCATGTGTTGTTCTTGAAAGATTGTGAGAAATATTCTCATGCAAATGAGGAATATAATATTTCATGCAAATGATGTTGCAGGGCAAAGGTGTAGAAATATTATGGCATCAAAGTGGTAAGAAAGAACTAACATATATTTTTGGAAAGAAGACAAGATTTTTAGTTTAGGTTTCAACATTATTTTTGTAAATTCTTTAATGGTCATGAACAAATCATATAATTCATAATCTATAATTTTCAACTGTATAAACATCTTCTAGCATTTTCAAAATTAATCACTTTCCCCCTGCCTAGTATGAATACCTGCCTTATCTTTTAAATTAAAAATAATTTCTTAGATTTCTAAAATTAATTTTCATGGCGTCAATTATAGTTGCTTTCGTAATTCTTCACTGCAAGGAAAAGTTCGTTGGATAAAGACTTAACTAATTTCCAGAGATTGACTTCGAGGGGTACAGTTGAAGAAAACCTGAAACCTGCTGCTCTTTCCGTCATTTCACCATCTCTTCCGAACTTTCTGCTGCTATAAATCATCTAGAAACTTCTCTCTCACTTCACCAAAATCACTGAGCCTAAATGCTTCATTTTATCATTTCCAATTTTACCCTTACCGCAAAAGTTAAAAATCAATTTTGTCCCCACCCTCTAGCGATCTAATTTCTATGTTCTCTACTACTCTCTCATTCATTCTACCCTTTTCACTTATCTAATTCCGTCGTGCTTGAATTCCCATATCCCCAAACCCAGCCCTAATTCGAGCTAGGGTTTTCCAGATCGGACGTAATTTCGGGTGAATCGGGCATGAGATTGGATGGATGAAGGACGATGCCGGTTCTGCGTAGCGGAGCGCGGAGGGGACGGGCGAACCCTAATCCGAACCCGGTAACGCAAACAAGGAACCAGCGAGGGGCGGCGAGGAACCGGAGAGGGGCGGCGGTGGTTGCGTCCGATGATAACGCGGGTGTGAACGGTGAGGATTTGAATCCGAAAGCGGAGGAGATCGTGTTGTTAGAAGGAGGAGAGGAGAATAACGAGAACGATTTTGACGAGGAAGGGGTTGGAGAGAGGAAAATGGACGATTTTGATAGCGGAGCTAAAAGTGCTGAGAAGGTCCCGGGGGCTGAGGACGAGAGCGCTGCTCCGATTCCTGAAAAGGTTAGGGCTCTTTCTTGTGATTTTGTTTTGAAATTAGGGATCTTGCTAGAAAATGTCTTTTTTTATTTATACAAATGATATTGAGAGGTCAATGCTATTTTCTTTGCAGTAGTTGAGTGATTGTGGATGTTGTATTGTAAATCTTTGTTTCTTTCCTTTATTTTATGTTTCTTTCCTTTATTTTAAGTTTGAAGAACATATGGTTAGGGTGTCTGGCTTGTTACCATATACAAGGTTATATGATTGGATTAGGGCATTAAAAAGACCGGTAATGTAGATTTTTATGGTAAATTCGAGAATTTTAGTTGGTTGAGTTGATGATTCTTGTTTCCTACATTTTACTTCCGGATTTCGTTTGGAGAAAACTTCAAAAAGGAGTCACTGGACAAATATATAGTGCTCAGTTCTATGAATTGTCAAGTCCACTTTTGTTGTTTTAGTCTCTTTCCTAATGCTTATAGAAAACTTTTTATTGCTTTGAATGGGGAGAAGAAGAAATGTTGTTCTTTCTTTTCTTCTCACTATGTATGGATAGAGAAAGTTATTTGACTTAACTTTCAGCGAGAATATTTTCAAGTTGCTGAAGGAATAATATTCTTAGGCTGTTTCTACATTCGTTGACTCTTTTACTCTTAGGTATTCAACAATTGAAAGAAACTTCTTGACTTCATGTTTAATTCCATAACCTTGGTTCTGTTGGAAAGGGAACAGACCCATTTTAACTAAGTTATGCTTATCTGAGTTTGTAAATCTATTTATCTTATTTCTGGGAACCTGATATTTATTAATTGGAGTAAGTTTAGCCATGGCAAGAACCCTGTCTCTCATTTTACTGTGTCCTCACTCCTCAGTGACATAAGTGGTTCTATTAGCAAACAAGTGTGTCGCTTTACAGTTAATTCAGTTGAGTGTGGTCTAATTCTGCATGAATTATAGGAAAAACTCATCTATGGAGCGTGAATTTAGTTAGCTAACCAAGGCGTTTCTGCCGCTGCGGACCGTCCATGCAGGACATGATCCTCAAGGCCGGCTTAGGTGCTTGGCTTTGGGGAAGAGTACAATTTATGCTTTATATTTAGGTTTGAAAGTGTAATAGGATTATTTCTATACATCAAACTTCTAAAAAGGAATGTGTGGTTTTCCTATGGTTAAGGATTAAAAGAGTAGCTGGTCTGTTTTCAGTTCGGTCTTTCTGGAACTGGTTTTTTTCGTTCACCACTTCCCTTGTCTGGTTTTAATTATTATTTTTTTACTGGAATTTTGGCACTTTGAGGATGGTAGGGAATCCAAGCTTAGATTCTATCATTCTAACTTGAATTGGTAACTTCAAAATCCATGAATCCCCTACGGTTGTAATGTGTTCAACTTTTTGGTGCTGTACAATGAATTGCTACGTTATACTTATACAAGGTTCCTGTCAATGATTGTTCGGTGTAGTTTACTGGAAAAAAACTCATATGCTGACCCAAAAGTCGGGCCTGGCACTTACCCACACCGAATTCCTTCTTTAATGTTGTCACCAATATGGAATGGCCCCTAGAGTGTTTTCACAGGCAGTTATAAACATATGCTGCACTATATAACATAGCCTGGTTTTTTCATTTGTATTCTTTATTCCATCCTCTTTAGTAACCATAGCATTATTGCTAGTTGATTGCTACTATTACTCGATAATTCAGGTTCTTTTTGAAGGAAGAGAGACATGAATTTAGTCACTGAAAGCAAATTTTGGTTGTGGTTCCAACATATTTTCTTTTCCTTAGAACACTTTATGCCCTAATTTCATGATTGTTGACTGTTTGGATGTTTTCTCCTATATTTATTTCAACATACTGATATGTTCATTCTGATATGTTCATACAATTGATAGCTCCTTTTCTGTATTGTTTTCAGTTGCTTGCTCTCAGTCTGGATTTTCTTTTACAGGTCCAAATTGTAAATTCACCAGTTTATAAAATTGAAAGGAAACTTGGAAAAGGAGGATTTGGACAAGTGTACGTTGGTCGCCGAATTTCAGCTACTAATGCAAGTGATAGGATAAATGGTTCCAGTGCTATTGAGGTTTGCTATTTGATCAGCTATATTTCCAGAACAAATTCAACAGTGCCTTATTCTCCAAGAAGACCCTATTAACTAACTGTTCTGTAACCTTTCTCATTGGTGCATGCTAGGTAGCAATAAAGTTCGAGCATAGAAGCAGTAAAGGTTGTAATTATGGACCACCTTATGAGTGGCAAGTATACAAGTAAGCATTCTTATGCTTGTATACTGAATTATGGTTGATAGCCTAACGACAGAGCTTATGTGATGTGGCATTCATGGGGTGCCTCGCGCCCATTACAAGGGTCGCCAAGGGATAATAAACTGGTTATGATTTTTTTCATATTATGTTTAGAAATATGTTGCTATAATTACACCGTTATTTGTATAGGTGATGGATATGTTGGGACCCAGCTTATGGATATGTTTGGAATAATAACTCCCATGCGTGAGTATTTGAACTTCTTTTGTGGATTTCTTAAATTTACTGTTTTTGTGAGTATGTAATCTTCACTGTAACAGAAATGGTTGCTTGTGTTGCTATTGAAGCAATCTCTATTCTAGAGAAGATGCATTCTAAAGGGTAGGCCTGCTCTTTACACTATGGGATAATTTATTACTTCCAATTTTTCATGTGGTTTATTATTAAATACCTGTAATACCAAAATTTATTAGAATCGACCAAACCTTCTCATTGAAGATATGTGCATGGAGATGTAAAGCCTGAGAACTTTTTACTTGGACCTCATGGGACTCCTGAGGAGAAGAAACTTTTTCTCGTTGATCTTGGTTTAGGTACGTCACAGTGGTGACTCTTATATCAATGTTGACTGGCATGTATATTAAGGAACTGTTTCTCTCTTATCTTATTAAAATATTGAAATTCAAATGTCAGCCACTAAATGGAAGGACAGTTCTACTGGGCAGCACGTTGAGTATGATCAAAGACCAGATGTTTTCAGGTAGTTATTAATTTTTATTTAATGCCAGAAATGCTTTTATAGTAAAATTTCAGCTTTACATTCTAATGCTGATCCTTATACTCTCAGTTGACTTATCTCTAAGTATCTCATTATCTTCCAACTTGATATCGCAGAGGAACAGTGCGGTATGCGAGTGTACATGCTCATTTAGGAAGGACAGGAAGCAGGAGAGATGATTTAGAATCCCTCGCTTACACACTCGTATTTCTTCTTCGTGGACGTTTACCTTGGCAGGGATACCAGGTAATAGCCATATAGTTCAGTATTTAGAAAACCTCATAGTTTACTTATTTTGCTTTTGATTCAAATGTCTTGTCATCTTATTCTTGTAGGGAGAAAATAAAGGGTTCCTTGTCTGCAAGAAGAAGATGGCCACATCTCCAGAGACTCTATGTTGCTTTTGCCCAACACCATTTAGACACTTTGTTGAGTATGTTGTGAACCTAAAGTTTGATGAAGAGCCTAATTATGCCAAATGCATTTCTCTTTTTGATGGTATAGTGGGTCCAAATCCAGATATTAGGCCAATTAACACTGATGGTGCTCAAAAGGTAATTAAAGTCCCTACTCACTATATAAAGCGGGTTTGATTCTGGCAACTACAATTTATCTATTTGTTAGCATCTAATTGTCAATCAAATGCTGTAAAGCTTATATACCAGGTTGGTCAAAAGAGAGGACGATTGATGATGGAAGAAGATGATGATGAACAACCAAAGAAGAAAGTCCGTATGGGAATGCCTGCAACGCAATGGATTAGTGTCTATAATGCTCGGAGACCCATGAAGCAAAGGTGTGTTCCAGCTAATGCATGATACAAGGTATATCGCCAGATAAGAAGATTATGTCATATGTTTTCTAATCCTCTTGTTGCAGGTACCATTATAATGTGGCTGACAATAGGCTCGCTCAGCATATTGAGAAATGAAATGAAGACGGCTTATATATCAGTTGTGTTGCTTCTTGTGCAAATCTCTGGGCTCTGATTATGGATGCTGGAACTGGTTTTAATGCTCAAGTCTATGAGCTCTCTCCAAATTTTCTTCATAAAGTGAGCGCCTAATCACTTGTTTCTTTTCTCCTGTGCTTCTCTCTCCTGCGATTAGGTTTTAGAATGAGAGGAAGTGATTTTCTATTTTATTAAGTTTAAGAGGCTGTTGACCCTGCATTTTGCAAAGCTGTACTCTTGCTCATCGATGATTTCTTTTTTACATTATTGTCTTTATAAAGGAATGGATTATGGAGCAATGGGAGAAAAATTATTATATCAGTGCATTAGCAGGGGCGAACAATGGCAGCTCCTTAGTAGTAATGTCTAAAGGTATCCCCTTTTTGGGTATTTTTCTTGTCATTATGGAGTTTCTCATTCACAAAGTTGTTTTATAGGCTCATAACTTCTACATAGCTTCTGCTTCAGGTACCCAGTATGCACAGCAGTCGTATAAAGTTAGTGACTCATTTCCATTCAAGTGGATAATCAAAAAATGGAGAGAGGGATTCTATGTCACTTCCATGGCAACTGCAGGCACCAGATGGGGTGTGGTGATGTCTCGTAATGCAGGCTTCTCTGATCAGGTTATATTCTGTACTTTTCTTAAGCTTCATGGTAGTATGTGGCAGCTAAAATTTGAGAAGTTTACTGATTATACTTTACCCTTTCTCCAGGTTGTTGAGCTTGACTTTTTGTACCCTAGCGAAGGTATTCACCGAAGATGGGATAATGGTTATCGAATAACTGCAACTGCTGCAACATGGGATCAAGCTGCATTTGTTCTAAGTGTACCCAGAAGGAAGCCTTCAGATGAAACACAAGAAACACTTCGAACATCTGCTTTCCCTAGTCAACATGTCAAGGTGTGCTTGAGTTCAGTGGTTTTTTTATTTTGGGTTAATCTTTATGGTCCATATCATTCAAATGTTATGATATTTATGCATTCCTTGCAGGAAAAATGGGCAAAGAATCTGTACATCGCATCTGTTTGCTATGGTCGAACAGTTTCTTGATGTTTTTATTTTTTTTACTCGTGATGATGGAGGAGCTGCTCATGCATATCTTGATGCTAGCTTCAACTCGTGGCTTGGAGAATATAGAATCCTGTTACAATTGCCACCGCATGCTGTCCTTGTGGGCGTTTGGCGTGTGAGCATTGCATTGTTGTGTCCTCTCTTATATGCTATATCGACTAACGCCTGATTCTGTATCATTGGCAACGGTCTTGGTATGCCCTTGCGCGAGCTATAGATGTAAGTTGGGTTGGGAATCCTAAATTATTGTCAAGTTTGTATAGTTAATACTTCTGTACTTGATTTGTGACTAACAGATGGATCTTAATTTTAATTGCTTGGGCTGTGGTTAACCTAATATGACAATTTACCTCATCAAGTACCAGTGCTTTTTTATTTTTTTGTCAGATTCTGCTGGCTATATTTTTTGTCTTTTTAGTCCAGAGGATTATTGGTTGATAATTGTTTTTTGAACAAGCCTAGCATTTGAATTTACTGCAGTATTCGTCGTACAGTTCAAAATCTCTGCAACTAAGAACCAAAATTCCATAGATTTGATAAATATGCTGCAGTAAACTGTGTCATTATATCACTTTCATTGGGGTTTTCCTGGTCTATGGAATCTAGAGAATTGGTTGCTGGTTTCATCTATGCTTCACAAAATTTTGAAACTTTGATCCTTGCTATATACATGTGTGTGCGTGCGTGCGTTTTCTTTTCTTTTCTTTATTGAGTTGGGGTTTTTTTTCTTTTTCTTTTTTTTGGTTGGGGTGGGGGTGGGGGGTGGGGGGGTTGAGTGCGTGCTTGTGGGGCAGTGCATGGGTGGATGCTTGTGTGGACAGGTGGGGCTGTAGTGGGTGTTTGGATAGAACTCCCCCACCCCCAAATTTCTATGCCGTGTCTGTGTGTGTGTGTGTGTGTGTGTGTGTGTGTGTGTGTGTATGCTTTTGGACTGGTGTTCTTGAAGGATCTTATTTCCTATGGGCTGTTGAGTAGAACTTTTCCCCAAATTTTGTGCATGCTGAAAAACTTCATGATTCTCAGGTATGCTGGCACGCCCTTGCGTTGTCTCTATCATTTTAATAAATCCTGACAAACGTTCTTGAAAAAAATGCTATCATGCCTTATTTTGTCCACAAAAAATTCTAGCCAGGGATCGTAAGTATCTGCCAGTCATAGTTATATATTATTTTGCTGCTGGCTAGGCTCTTTGTGCATATTGAAATTGTAGATAAAGCACAAGTACATCTTTCTCTGGGTGGAAAATTTTGCTGTCTTTGGCACAAGTGCTGCATCATGCTCGCATTTTCCTGAAGTGTTCAAGGAGATATTACTTGTAAAATCGAAGAAAAAAAATATAAACATATTTTTCAAGTATTTGTGTGCATGATATCTGAGGATGTAGCTCTTGTAGCAGTGCGTGGGTCTAGCAATTATCAGAACATTCTCTCTGGAAAGCTTTAAATCTATATGTGTCTGTTCTATTCTTGCTGTCCATGTTGATTGAAAGTGGTGTCAAAAGGATGGCATGAACTCGCATATGGTATGTTTTTACAGTATGTTTTTACAATACTCATTATCTATCTGTTGTTTTGGCTGAATATGGGTCTTGACTTTTTTTTTCTGTTTAACAGTTTCCTGGAGGTGGTCAGATCGGAGGCGGTATTGTTACTTTGTGGTCAACAGAATTTGGTATGCATTATATTCTAATTTCACAGATGTTTATGTTTAAAGTTTGTTTATAGCATTACCACCTCTCTTTTCTTTCTCTCCCTCTTACCAATGAATGTCTTTATTTGAAGTGGCTTTATTTGGTTTGCATCGGCAATCTCCGTAATTTAGAGACCACTATCACTAAGATCAATTATATTTTTGCTGCTGGCAGTTGTCATATCGTTTGCCAATCCTATTTTTTTACCACTTTTTCGAGTTACCACATAATATGATCAGATTACTGTCTTGCAAGATCAACAAATCTGAGTAGTCACCACCAACTAAATCAATGGAATAAGTAGTTATGACTTCTTTCAGTGTAGTATTAGCCAGTGAGCATTCCAGGATTCATGAGGGTGAACTGAGTCTTTTTCCCATCAAGATGGATTTACAAATCTGATTAGGGACATACTGACTGGAAGTTTGACTGACATTTTAATCCCACAAGGAAATGTGGAAATGAAATTCTTGAATACACATTGAATGTTTCATTGATTATGCAGACCTTGTTGATGAGCACACAAAACAGTCCCAATTTCCCACCCATAGGAAATAAGTTAACAAATCAAACTTTGAAAAGTTAGCATAGTAGGCTGTAACCATTGTTTTCTCTCATAATGACCGTGTCAGAGTGATATTCCATGATGCAAAGATATCTTATGCTGAAAGCAAATTGCATGATGTCTAATTAAATTAAAAAAACCCTCAAACCTGATTTGATTAATATGTTTTCAATAGTTGGCATGTCTTCAGGATGTACAATGGGATAATGATATATATCATGCATCAATTTGCCTTAGAAGCTATGATACCTGTTTGAACTATTTATTGAAATCGGCATTATGGTTAAGCACAAACTGCTTATCTTTCTTTCAGAGTGGTTTTTACATCAAAACTACCTTAACTTTTAGTCAAATTGATGAAAACCACCTTTCCTTTTTTTAATAAAGAAAACACCTTTGCTTGATAGTATCTTTGCAATGTTGTACATTTTTTAAATTTTCTATTAAAAAAGACGCACGCTTCTCATTTTACCCCCAGCCTAAAGCACGTGCAAAGCACGTAGACCCCTCTTAACTCACCCATAATCTTAAGGGTTAAGATTAGGGTTCGAATTAGGTTTAAGGTTTTGGTTAGGGTAAATGGTTAGGATTAGGGTCCGAGTTAGAGTTAGGGACCTAGGGGTGGTAAACGATCGAATCGAATTGAATACTAAGGTGTTCGTATTTGTATTTGTTCAAATTATCGCATTCGAATATCCATATCTGGAGTTTTTCTAAATCAAACTCAAATACTTAGTATTTGAAAATATTCATGACTATTCACGGATATTTATTGAATATCGAAGTATATTTATTTCGCTATAGAATTTGACCTTCAAAGAGTATTAAAATTTATAAATGACAGTTATTCCTTTATAATTATGATTATATATATGTAATCGAATATTTCATTAGAAAACTAATTTAAGATTATGTTCAATCTTAAAATTAGTATCTAGAACTAACCTAGAAATTGTGAGTGGGTTAAAAATATAACATCATGTGCCTAATATTAGAAATTATAAGCGATCAAATATTAAATGAATATTTAATAAGCAGACAAATCGAATATACATCTGGTTGCATGAGCATAAATCTTCTGAAGTTTTTGGCTGTTGGTTGAGGTTGAAATGGGTAGTGGATGCATTGGGGAGTGGTCATGCATGATTTGGTAATACCACATTTGGATGGTAAGTAGAAATTTCCTATATATTGATTACATGGATGGGTTTAGGTGGTGGAGTAATTCATCAAAGGAATTAATTATAGCATGAAGGATGCTGGTGATGAGGATGTTGTGAGCTGAACTGTGCTTCAGGCACAGTGGAACACAATCCTTGATATGAAGAGATCACATTTGGAATATTTGAAATTTTAATGTAGTGACCCATCTTTCCCTCTAGGTTGAAATTGCAATAAATTGATGAATTTATGCAAAAATTATAATTAGAGGATCCTTTTTGCATTTTCCCCCTAACCTATCCACATGACTTAGCTGGCATCGTTTGGTTAATTGAAAGTTGATGTGCCCAAATCTTATTAGAAGGGAAAGGAGGACGAGGGACAGGTGCTTTCTCTATGTAATGGAAAGAGATAGCAATGGAAAGAGATGGCAATATATAGTCAAAAAAAATTTATATTTTCAGCAGAAAATATACTATTGTGCTCACTGTTTTGAGATGAGTTGAGAGTTATTGCGTGGAAGTAAGAGAGAGGTGAAGAAAGAAGGGATAAGAGAACTAGTATTCTCCAAATTGAGGTATAACTCTTTCCCCTTTTGATTTTCTTTTGATTGAATGATGACTTGATGAAGTATGAATGATTAATTGAAACTAACATTATTGAGAATTGAGGGCTTGGAATTTTGGGGGAAATCTGAATAAATACAAATAAAAATAAAGAGACAAAACCCTAGATCCGATGAGGGCTCTGCTGATTGCCACCTCCGGTCATCAGTGGGTCCCTCGTCATCAGGTCTCTCGAGAGCAGGGAAGGAGTTGGAGGGAGAGAGCTCGATCCTTGTTGTTGTAGAAAAAGAAAGAAAAGAAAAATAAAAAAAAAGAGAAAAAGAAAGGATCAGGTAACAGGAGGTGGAGGAAGAAAATAAAAGAGGGGGGGGGGGGGGAGATTTTGTTTCAGGCCGTGGACTTAAAAAAGTTTGTTAATAAGTCCAAACTTAGAGAACAGGTGTAATAACTGGATGGATAATTTGCTCTAGGTCCTTAATTGAAGTTGTGAATACGCCTGAATGCAAAGTTTAAACCATAAATAGGCAAGGATAATTGCCTACATACCCCTAATATTTCCTCTGTTTGCAAATAGGTCCAAGCTGGGTAATAAAAGGCTGTCTTTGGGCTTGGATAATTCTCTGTGGCCCCCTGTCTTGCCATAATTTGGTAAGAGGTCCATAAGTTAGTAAGGAAGAGTTATAGAATTTATGATAGATCGCTAAAATTAGCAATAAGCCCAGGTGAACCCTATTTATGTGTCTTGATTTCTATTGATTATATTTAATTCTATTTGAACCTAGATTATAGTGCTTAATATGAGTTTACATTAGTTTGGTCTTCACCCTATGTCTTATAATAATAATAATATAGGACCTTGTGGATATCAAAGGGAATCGAATTTGGGAGAATTCAATCAGTTTATTAGTGAGTTCATTTCTCACTAGTATTTTTATGATATAAATCACATGAATATTATATTTGATTGATCTTGTGCTCAAGAGATAATTGTTTTACTATTTTCATGTATATAAAATGAAATGTGATTTGACATATACTCTGGTAACATATCCCAATAATTTGATTTTGATTTTGATTTTGTATGAGATATTAAAAGTAAATTTGAATATTGTTTTATTTGAAATCTATTGAAGAAAGAAGTGTTTTGAATATGTTTCAATAGTTTAACGGATTCAAGAAATTTTTCGTAACTTAACAATTGAAACAAATAAATAAAAGTGAATTCCATAAATTGTTTTAATTGAGATGATGAGTTTTATACTCGTCCATTTGATTTGAAAGTGTTTGTGATTCTGATAAACAATCTGTTTTTTATTTGACAAGTGATTTTCAATGTTTTCAAAATCCTTAGAAAGTCCACTGTGGAATGTTCTGTCTACGCCTGCCATATGGTGCATGTACCTTTATCTGGCCCTTTGGGTATTTCTGAATCTGTACTGGCCCTTTTGGGCATTTCTGGCCAGTGGCAGTGTTACGTGCATTCTATATTTTGAAAATTATCTGTTCTGTGATGCGTTTTACACATTCTCGTGCTACTGTGCTATGATATTCGTAGGCTTACTGTGACCTATGAGGTGATTTTTGCAATTATGTGAACAACTTATCGAAATTTGAGATTCTAAAATTTGACTATGAATTTGAGAAAACGGTAATTTTTTGGTTTTGCACAAATTTTGATAGTTTGTTCTCTTTCTCGGTATTTTATGTTGATTGCAAAAAGTCTGATTTAGGAATCTATGACAACATATTTAGTTTACATATAAGAAAGAATTTGAAATTATTGCATTCTTTCTTGAAAATACCAATAACATGTCCTTTATGCAATATCTTGTCATCTTAGAATTTTAGGCGTAAAGCCTATAATTCACAATTTTTTAGAATTATTATTTTGTTAGATATCTAGGAACTCCAGTGGAGAATGTTCTCATTGAGCTTTAACTCACACCGTCGTTTAAAAAAAATTCAAATTTAATGTTCTATGCATATATGCTGGAATTTTTGGATCAAGTGTTTTCCTTGGAGGCGTTATAAGACGTAGCCTTCTTTTTGTTTATGTATGGCCAAGCGGAGTGTTTTGGGTTTTTGTAGAATACTCATATATCAATAATTTTTGAAATGTAAGTACTAGTTATATATAGTTTGCTCTAAACTCTACCATCAGCAAGTATTATATTTTGTAAAAAGCTATGTGATGTGAAGTGTAAGGCTTGACATGTGTGAGAGGTTTGTCTTGTGCATAGGTCGCTGCTGTCACGTACCTCGTATATATCTTTCGCTGCTGTTTCAGGGTGTGACATTTATGATCATTAGATTAGGGGATGAAAGACTGTTAGATGTGAAAGCTTATGACCCGTCATGTCCTTTTTTGACAATGTCTTCATCGATGGAATTAAGTGAGGATCATTTTCAATCTCACATGGCCTCCTTAACTTTGCTGCATATCCCACCTTGATTTTGTGGAATCAGAGATTTGAAACTTGGTTAATCTTTTCTATCTTTGTAGGGATTAGGCCTGGGGTTATGATGTTTTCATTTTGCCCATAGAAGGATGAGATTGGTATAACTTATATGCTCTTTTGAGGCTACCTGAGATCTTAGGGTCTGCGGATGTTAAAGATTGACAGAAAAGGATTTAGAAATCTACAGCTGTGGTCTTGGCCTTTTAAACAGTTTTTTCCTTGTATCTGTCAAGAACATGTGGTGCTCGTAAACACAGCTGCAAGAGGTTGCAGGTGGTGAATAAGAGGGGAAGAGAAAGGACATAAAAAGTATTGGACATTTGAAATTACAGTAAACCTTCCTTTTTTTTTCAAATCCAATTGAATTTACAACTGAACCTCCTCTTGCTTTAGATCCACTTTAGTTTTTTTTCCTCTCCAAATCCAATTGAATTTACAACTGAACCTCTTCTTACTTTATTATCTGCTTTAGATCTAAACAATCAGTGATTACTTTCTGTTTCCTTAAATATTATTCTTTGAGTCCTGCAGGCTTCACTTGAGGAGTATAAATTTAAAAATAAAAAAGATGATGACAGGTATTATTGATCTCTAAAGTGAGTGTGTACTTCAAAAGGTTGCTGGAATCATGTTCAGCGCAATCATGTGCACACTCGCTATGATGAACATCATTTGGAGCTGTAGGAGTCTCCTGGAAGGGAATGACTGCAGTAGAGCCAGTAGGAAGTGAGGCATTAGTTAAGGAGGCAGTCAGAAAAAGGGTACAATACAGTATTTTGTGTTTGTTCTTACCTTTTATTTCCCTTGTTGTAAGCAACATATTTCAGGCTTTGATGCAGTGCATGCTGAGCTTTTGGATACACCCACTCGAATCATTTGTACTTAGAATCTATATTCCTATTTCATTGGAGTCCCAGTGTCCTTAATTATTCTTCATCGTAATCTATGTGATGTTGAATACGTGGCTTGCGCAGTTCCATGGAATTTGAACTTATATCGTTAATTTATTATGTTACTACCACTTTTTCATGAAATTTGTTTTATCTTTTACAGCCGTATTTTATTGATTAAACGCCATGATGTACTATGGTTTCCATTTTCTGCGTACCACCTGCCTTTATTTGCAGCACTCCTTGCCCTCTCGCTACATTAGAACAGCTGGCCATAGAAGAGGACATAGAAGTGGACAGTTTGAAGAGGTGCTGGTGGACTGGTTGTTGCGAAATCGGCTATTCATTGACTCGTGTGGAGCTTCTGGACACATGTCTCTAATAATAGTAAGCTCAACCACGCATCGCAGAGATTTTTAATAGTGCAAAGCTTTGCCACTAGAGATATTCCACTCTCGAAGGTGATTCTGACCTACGACATGCTCAAGCGGTTTTGAGTGTTGTAAATTACTAGGAGGAATATCATTGTAAGATCTGTCCTCTGCACTTCCCGATTAAGATGAAAGTGTTAGACTGGCCTCTGTGCACAGCATCAGTTCATGTATATATTCGGGTTATTAAGTATGCAAGAATCAATATAACAGCTTTTTCCTGGTTTTTTTTTCTTTTTAGATTTTGTACTTTGTGTTCTTAAAAATTTGGTTAAAGAATCCTTTTCTGAGCGAAGTATCCTGACATTACGTGTTGCTGATTGCTAAGTCAAGCGAGAATCTGTGAAGACGTGCTACCAAGCATGTTCTGTGTGGCTATTGATGAGAAGCGTTCAAGCTTTTCTCATGTCTTAAACCTGTTTTAAGTAGTTGCTCATGTCACTGGGTCACAAGTTTCCTCCCGTATACTTTATGAATTATATGCAGTTTTTTTTAATCAGAATTCTCTAGACTAATGAATAATCAGGAGTTTTCAGGCATAACCAATAAAGAACGCAGACATGGCTGGTTCTAGGGGAGCATTTTACTGGTTTTCATATGCTTCTATAGAGTTCTATCTATCCTCTATTGAAGTTCCTGTGAAGCATCCAGCATTATTTTTCTAGTTACGACTCTTAGAAGTTGATGTTCACCCAGCAGGTATTAATCGCTTGAAATGGTTTTCCAAATCAGAGAAGTAGGGAACTCTGATCTACAAATTTGTATCGTGAATCTAAATTATCATGTCATTTACATGTTGGGTGTTGCCGCAAACGCTTGAGAAATATTCACTTCCCAGCTTGTCAGATGCATCTAGCAAAGGGTGTATATAGCGTGATTATTTGCCAAATTTAAAGTGGTGATGAGAAAGTGGTGATGAGAGCAGCTATTGGTACCAGAGAAGGGGCCTGGGCTGAGGTACAGGAGCCTGATTTTTAGGAGATAGACTAACGAAGGTGCATATAATTGTTTTTGCACAGCTCGAGTCGACGTATCTGTTTCCATCGTATTTTATTACAAACTTAGAGCCTGTCTCATTTCTACACTGAGAACAATGAACCATTTTTTTTGTATGCCACTGAGCTGATCTCCTGAATGAGAATAAGCACGGATCATTTCAAGGCTTTCAGCAACAGTTTTCTCCCTCTGTTAACAGAAAAAACCTTTCTCAGTTGCGGGGCTTTTACTTTTCAGAATCACGTTTTATCTTAATTTCAAAATTTTACTGGCGGTTCTTGCTTATTTTGAAATTAATCCTAGTCGAGGTATAGTTAGGCACGCCTCAAAGTGTCTCAACTTCAAACACAACTGTTAATTAATGTCATCACAAACACAGTATATTGTTTCTTCCACTCACAATAAAGTAAACAGGAATAGGAAAAAAAGCATAAGAGTTGCAAACAAGCATATAAAATCTATATATAATTGCGTACAAGCATATAAAATCTTGAGAATAGCACCATCACCGAGTTAGGCAACTATCCACACTTTGGTGGATTAAGGTGCTCAGCAATACTACACATTTTTTCTCGAAGACAAGTGATGTTCTGCAACTTCTACATCGAGTAGAAATACAAGCTAGAGACATCAAATTATATATAACCTAGAAAAGTTAGGAGGCCAGTTTTGCTTCAAACCCAAGTTGACAAAATGTGAGCTTAGCACCCCACATACTCGACTGTGTAAAAGGAGCTTACAGATCTAAATAACCAGAAGGCAAATGCCTTCAATGGATCAGTACTTTGGCCTACGGCAGAGTCTTTTCAGGCCAACTCTTTCCTGCACGGTAACAGTTCAAAGGATGTGAGAAAACATTCCATCATAGTATTGGAGATATCATGAGAAATTAAAAGGTTATTACCTCACTATCATCATGATCATAGCGAACCAAGAAGAGACATCTACAGCCCCTTATATCGTGCAACTTTCTTTGCACTTCAAGAACATGAGCATCAAAGTACATGGCTTGTTCGCTCCTCTCCTATGCACAGATACAATAGTTAGTTAAAATAATGAGCAGGGCTAGAGTTAAACACTTAGCTCATCACCAAGCGACATACCCTGAAACAGAGAACAAGATCCCCCACATCAACCTTCTGACATTCTGACGATTCGAGGGGGATTGAACGCTCACGGACATCCTTCTTGATGTTCACCCACTCATCATCCTCAGCTCCGAATCCATGAAATCTAACGCGAACTTCCTAGAAAAATATAGAGACGACCTTAAGAAATATAAATTGACATCTTACAATCTAGAATCTTTTTATATGGAAATGCAGCATATAGTTATTTAAATTACAAGACTATCTCATGGTGCAGTTGTAAGGGGCATTTCTTATAACAAGCTTTAGGTAAGGAAGCACACGATTGTTCAAAGACAAAGCACACACGACAATGAATATAACTAACAATTGAACAAGTTAACCATTGTTGTAGAAAAAATTAGGCAACAAAAAGAAGTGAAGATGCTTAGCAGGGAATTTGAAGTGTAGGTCACTACCACAAAAGTGCAGGATATCCAAAAGTAGGACAATACAAAATAGACAGGGGGAAAAGAAAGAAAACATGGTCTATTAACTTCATGGAGGTACAAACAAAATTTTATGATCCATCATCACAAAGTTGATTCATCCATAAAAGAGGATGCATAAGGTAAAGATTGTTAGTAATCTGAAATTGGGATGGATAGAAAGCCATGAATAGATCAAACAGTATGGATGAAGCAAGAAATAGTTGCATGAGGTAGCATGATTTGCTGTAAAAGAGAGAGAGGAAAACAAACAAACAAACAAACAAAAAACCTAGCTTCTTATCCTATGTTTTAAACCTGAACATGTATTCCTAGATGCATTCCTTCATGTTTAACTGGAAACTACTTCAATCAAATGACACTTTTGGCTCCTGCTAGTTGTACCAGAAATAAGACAATAAACATAGAAAAGTTTGTTTCAGAATATTGAAGACCCCATTGAACCTAATGGAATAAATTAAGCATATCCTTTCTTTTTCAGAAATCCGACAGCCTAGACCTTTTTTTCCCCTAAGTACATGAAATAGTCCAAAATCTATGGAAGTTCTTTTGGGAATTTTCCTTGGATAGATAGACATCACTAATAATGGAAGAAACGTTGTAAACAACTGACAGAAAGTTTGACTATATAAACTTCAGAGCTCAAAGATTAAGCCCATAGCAGCAAAGGAACATAAATCGCATAAGCATTTTTCGCATTGACATGTATAAATTTGTCATCCAAGATAACAAAAAGAAAGGGATAGTACTCGTTACAGGTTCTCCAGAACTTAAAATTCTGTGTGCGAGGAATGTAGATACGTCATACCTGTAAAATAGCAAAATAAATAAATAAGAAAAATAAGCCGAAAAAGCTATTCAAAATGTAGCATTTTTATGTGATTGTGCAAGCATATTTCATATTCTTATATAGTATGGACCAGACACTTGCATGTAAGCAGTCCTGTGACTCCTGTCCATATAACAGAATATGGGGAGTAATCATTTAACTGTTCCAGTGGTATATCTCCCATTAAAACATTGCAATGTGACAAATGCCATCATCTATATCTTTTTTCCCCTTAAATCAACATCCTTATTCTCTATAATCTAAGCATTTAGAATATAACATCATACTAAATACTTCACGGTGCAACATTGTCAATGACCCACAAAAGGTGGTGAGAAAAGTGAAATTGAGACAGATTCAGTTAACAAATCCATGGCTTTTTATATCACGTCTTACAGATTTTTGATGAAAAATCTAGGAAATGATATGAGCTTAACAGCCAGGTTAATATTTATGAGAAAATGAATAACTAGTGTAGTCTGAAACAGTGAAGGTGATAGATCTTTGGCTCATAATCAGAAAGTTATAACTGACGCATATAGCATCAAGAGGTGCAACATTTTCTAGAAGAAAAACAAAAAGACATCTCGAAGGTAGATGCTTGCAAAATAAGCTTGTAAATTCACTATAACATGCTTACCATGCATTATCTCTTGATGACCTGGCCTCAAACTCCAACTCTGCTTGCTCAGGGTCTTTCTCCCCAGCATCTGAAACACATAGGGAAAGATTAAACATTTTTAATCATGACCATCAAAGCAAGCCAAACATTCCACACCACAATAAATTCCCACAAATAGTTGCTTAAGTCCACATAAAAGAGTACTTTAGATATAGAATTCCGAATGCATCTATACTACATTAGCCGATTCCATTTCTGCTACACTCCCATTTCTGTTATCCTATCTTTTAGTGTATTCACACAAGACCATCACCACATTCTCATTTCTGCTACACTCATTTTTTGAAAGTGTTGTTTTTGAATTGCCCAACACTCTGACCCATAGAGCATTGTTGTTCTTAACAGTCCTATAGAAATTTCCCTTGAGTTTCATAGGTATTCTACGATCACATAAGACTCCCGAAGCACTTATTTGTGGCAATTTCTCCCCTAATGCACTAATCCTAGAAGGTTCTATGAAGGCAATAACAAACTTGATATGATTTTCATTGTCCCCTCATGGACAAGTACAAACTTTAAATGACGAGCCTTACAAAATTTAATACTTCTTTTATGTAAGTCCGTAAAATTTTTAATTTTGATATTAAACTTTCAAATCTTGATATTTTCAAATTAGGCACTTAAATCATTTCAGTTTCTCTAAATTACACCTTTGATATTTCAACTTAGGTCCTTAAGTCAATTAAATCCTTTTGTGGGTCCAATCTAAGAAAAAAAAAAGATTCAAAGATGTAAAATCAAAATATGGTTAACTTGATAAATTAATAATAACATCATTACAAAAGTATTTATAAAATCTGATTTATTCTGAGATTAACCCTTAAAATATATAAACTTTAGAATTTTTATAATAGAGATCCAATTGATGTACTTACATGTGAGGAACTGGTTTATTTTTATTTGTCTGCACATGCCAGTATACTAGTTGGATTATAAAATGTAACAGAAAAAGTGTCAAGATATGCAGCACGTTTAAAAGCTAATGAGAATTCACTAGCTGATATATTTTATCACATAAGTAATAAAGAAATAAAATCCAGATGTAGATGATAACATCTAGGTTGATTTCATCAATCTCCTCCCTCATCTCTTATGCTATCATATGTACTTTGCCGCTACCCTTCGAAGTCCCCTCACCTCTTATGCTATCATATTCATATGTGCTTTGCCACTATCCTTCGAGGGCCTTATGTATAGTTATACATCTTTTGTAAGAAAAAGTATGTTCAATGAATTTATTTACTTCTGATTTGTTAAAACCTATTTATCAAAAGGTCATGCCTGCTTTACCCAACATGTGCTCTAGAAAAGAGAAATTGTTTAATGTCTTTAAAGTCATGTACCTATTGTTTGCTTTATGATGCATTTAATGCACTTCAGAACATCAGCACAAGCATTTAATGCAACTGGACTTGACTCTTGAGAAGTACAATTGCTAAAATAGTTAAGTTCATAGTTGGATGGAACCCGGTACATTCCGGTTCAGGGAACGGGAGCGTGATACACAACTTATTTGGAATCGGTACGAGAGGGGTCGGCTTATATGCTATGCTGGGAAACATGGCACGCTTTAGGTTCGGTTTTTAGTTTAGGAATCTAAGTTCCTTAATGTACAATTTTCAGCAAGGGTCAAAATCAAGGATCAGAAATGGTAAAAGAATTTTACAGTTGCAATTATGGTACACTTTTTGTTGTTTATTTTTCTGAAAATGGTTTTTTTCCCAAAATATTAACTAATTTGAATTCTAAATTCGGGTATGCGACCTAATTTGCTAGTGTACCACGTTACGGGACGATTGAACCTAGGCTGTGGTTCGTTATAGAGTCCCTCGTTCCTGACATATATGGTTAAGTCATCTACCAAACATGTAATATAAAGGAGGGAGGGGAAACCCAAAAAGTCGAATTAATAACATGTCCAATTAAAACAATCTATTTGAATCATATACCATGTATTGTCCAATATGACTAGAAGTGTAGGGCACTTACCATCGTG
The DNA here is from genome assembly GCA_037177215.1 of Asparagus racemosus. Taxonomy (NCBI): domain Eukaryota; kingdom Viridiplantae; phylum Streptophyta; class Magnoliopsida; order Asparagales; family Asparagaceae; genus Asparagus; species Asparagus racemosus. Next base: position 33,201,125 of record JBAKGM010000233.1, read on the forward strand.
CCAATATCTGATAGAAGTCCAGAAAATGACAGGACACTTCAGTTTATAACTTTAAATCTCAATTCAATACCAAGGTAAAAAAAATTGTATAGAAAAAATCCCACTTTGTTAGATGAATTTCAGATTCATATATGACCCTCAATGCAAGTTGAGACGCTTTGAGATGACCAGCATTATGCCGTTTTATAAGTTTTATTTGAGAATGGGGATAATAACCCTCAATGCATTTTAATTGGGTGTAGTTAAGCTGCTGAATTCCGAATCACATGAGAATTCATAGATCCCGCTGCCTGGCTGTTATGCATTGTGAGTGACATGACAACTGTACTGCAAGAAGTGGAGATTGAGATACCGGTCTCTAATTTTTTGGATGAGGACGTAATTTAACCAATTAGCATTATCATATGCAGAATCAACTTTGCATCAAACTCTAGGTAACTATATTAAGTGGTAATCGAAAAAGCATTTTTGTTCAAGGTAAAAAAAAAAATCTCATATGAAGTATTTCTGCACACTAAGGAACACGGCCACTCTGATAAGATGACCTCGAAAGTAACAGGACTCTAGATTATAAACAAAATATGTTTGACTGGAACAAAGAAAAAGGAAAACTAAGTGGCACCTCCAGGCATGTCAGAAGAACTTTCAGGAGCAGCACTAACAGACTGGCTTGTATCCACAGCAGTAACCAAATCTTCTGAAGAATGATATGAACCAGTATTTTCAGATGAGGGATTTTTCCTCTTTGTGAACCATCTTTGAACCTACACGAAACATGGGCAAAGGACACAAAATCATGTGATATCGATGACAAACAACCAGCATATAGAATTTTGCCCTATTTGAAAAGACAGAAGGAGGAAGGGACCTGCTTCATTTGTATAGTCTTGTTTCCAGCTCGATTTGGCAAACGGCTGATATAGGATTTCACAACAGTACAGGAAACAATCAGTTTCATATTACAGATGTTATTAAGAATTAAGATCGATACACTAGTTCTATTTTCCCTCTTTTCTGCATAGTTTCTGTTCGAGCTTGAATAGATTAGCATGTGCTCATCTATGAAATTTGCAATTGGACAGTTAAAAGACAACTAACAGACTTGAGTCTGGACTCACTTGAATTCCTCGGCAAGCTTCTGGTGGAAATTTTCATCTAACAGGTCATCTTTTCCCTCTTCAAGTAATTTCTCCATTTGTTTTATCTGTTGAGAGTTGAAGAAAAATAGCATTACACTAGCAATAATAAATCTGAAGTAATAAATGGATGTCAGCTTAAGTTTCAACAACAAATCAGAGCATTAAATCCCATAAACGTGGTATTATGTTCAAAGTACCACCAATGCTACAAGCCATACTAATATACTATAAAAATGACGAATAAATGAAAAAAGTGCCCTGCACATAAATTATAGATAGTTCACAATGCCTAAAAAAGAAACTCATCGCACGTTAAGGCAAATTGAAAAAACAAAATGTTGGGAAATAAAATTCCTAGAAATAATGATCGGACAAAGCCAGATGCCCAAACTGCTTAAGCATGGAACACTAATAAAGGATTCGCACTTGAAAACAATGCAATAACATAGAGAATTTAAGAGGTAGCTGACTTAAGGTTTGCAACCTTGAAGTTAAAAACATTAAGAACATTGTTTCAGAAGTAGCGCGTCTCTTTCTAGTATTTGAACCCTAGACCATTCTCTCTTTTGTACGAGTCAGACTCTCCCATCGACCAATCCAATATATCAGTTGGTAGAAACAGTAACAACATGAGATTAAAGGTAGCATGTGCTAATTCAAAATAGCACCTCTGCATTCGTTCCTATGGGTTGCTATTTGTTGGTGAGAGATATGCAGCAGGAGAAATTCATCTCCAGCAAGGAATGTTTTGCTCTCCATAACACTATGGAAGTTCTTGAAAAGTCTTCCACAAAATGTGATCCCAAAAACCTTTCAGCCTCCTCCTATTCTTGCTATATGAAGATCTATGATGACTAGAAAAAAAAATATTTCAACTAGAAAAAAAAAATTCATCTACATTTGGTTAAGTTTTGCTAAAGTGCAAGGAGTTAAAAAAAAGCTCCTTTGTCATCATATAACAAGACTTATTGTTCTTATGTGCTTGAACTGGTAAAGCAAAAGGTATCATTATTCATTAAACATTCAATGAACAGCACCACTCTAGTCAGCTCCATTGAAACATCATCACCAAACTTGCATTTTTATGCCATATAAATTAAGGTGAAGAATAAATAAAATATATTGTAGACAGTAGGCACAAATGGTAAACTAACCAAACTATTTTATTTAGTAGCATTAACTTTTGACGCCTATTATTCCAGGAGCAGTGATAATTACCTACATGAGTTGTACCACTAGACCCTAAAAAATAAGTCTTATAGATCACAAAGAGAAATTAAGAGTTTCTATAGATCTCACTTTTTTTTGTGTCTAGTAGCGCAATAATAGTAAAATTTTTGTAGCATACTCAATATTTTCCTTATTCTTGAAACTCCATTAGCCAATTAAATTTCCTTGACAAGGTTACCTGTTATAGAGCCATAATTATGTATATTTTATAGTATTTCCTCATTGGCAATTGATAACCCTTTCTCTATAAAATGGTCCATTGACACTCTAAATAACCAAACAAAACTACAAGAATGCATCATATCTATCAAACTTACATATTCAATATATTAATACAATAGAGCAACCGATGGAAAATGGAGGAGATATTTTTACCTAAGTTTAGTGTATAACTTAAATTAGAGTTCCTTTTGCCATTGTAAATACTCTTCTATTTTCCTTTTTTATTAAACAATCATTTTATATATGAAAATGATGGTTTTGATGTGGCAGCTCATTTGGCAAAATGAACTACCAAGAGATAGAGAGGTGAGGTCCACACCTTTTTGATGTGACTAACAATGTGGCCCTCATCACATGACTATCTCTTGACATCTCATTTAGCAAAATAAGTCGCCACCTCGTACCCATTATTTCCTTTACATATATAGTATTGGGGTTTTCCAGTTTGAGACTTTATCCTTTCTCTCAAAAAAATCATGATCTTATTGAATGTGATTATTGATATAGTTCTTTCAGCATTTTTTAAGAGAAGAAATAAGCATGCCCCCTCAAGCTCTAATTCCTGGCTACACCACTGCTTCTAAGCCCTCTTGAGACACTTAGAATTTTTTGTTGCTTCAAGGAGGGACTTAAAGAAGGCTCTGTCATTATTTGACATCAAAAGTTTTTTGATCCATAAGTTTTTTCGACCCATTATTACCCAAGTTGTTTTCTTGAAACATTAGAAATTGTAATAAGCGAAAGTGGAACAATGAGCAACTAGGAAAAAAAAATACTTTTTTAGATCATACATTAATTTATTTTTCCAGATACTGGGTATTTCTAGATCATATTAAACTAAAAAAACTAAATTCTCACAACTGATGCATTTCCTTCTGTAAAGTAGGGTTAGATACTTAATGGGTTTCTTCTTCCCCTTCTATGAGGTGGATTATATATATAATCATAAATTTTCCCAAACAAAACTTTTAGATATGTTTTCTTTTCTCTAAAATATGTCCCAAAATTGAATAAAAACCTCTAATTTCCATTAGAATCAAGACATCTCGCGAGAAGCTGCCTGCGTCTGGTTCACAAAAAGTTGAAGATGATGGAGAAAAAGCTTGAAATCTTAATAATTCTACATTCATTTGAAAGCTAAACGCAAAAGAAATCAAAATATGAAGATTGAAGCAACATAGGTCACAAAAACTAGAGAAAGGGAATTTTTAGTTTACCTCAGATTTCGAGAAGCGACCGCTCGTTTCTCTTTTGGCCGTGTTTCCATCTCCTTTTGCCATTGTTTTCTAGAGAGAGAGGGGAATTGTAGGGGATTAAAAGGGGTTTAGCGTCGCTCTGGAGGGCTATTCTTTTTCTGAGGAGGATATAAAAAAGGGCTAAGTAACCATTTTGCATATTTAGTGGTACCCTATTTTGGTATATTTAGTGGCACCTTTTACCAACAACATATGTTTAGTGGGAGCGATGACATTAATGTATCGATTTTCAGTTTGCCATTAAGCTAATTCTGATCGCCGGCGATTAATTATGAGTATAAAAATAGTCACGTGATGACGCGTGACTCATTTAAACGTTATTGAAAGCTGATGTGTCTCAGCTTACATGATATGTCATGAATTAAGCGTGTTTATAATTGCGGTTAGTCCCCTTTCTCTCTCCCAACTCAAAAACAACAGAAAAAAATTACGGAGGATCTTAATCTTCCCCAAATTTCAAGCATCACCGCCAGAAGGAAGACGATGAAGAGAAGAGAGAGAGGATTAGTGTAGTCCAAAAGGGGTAACTTGTGGTGGTTGAGGATTCAAATTTGGGTCGTTGCAGTGGTCCCGAAGGTATGTTCAAGTTCTTCAAATTATGTTTTTTCGTTGTTTTGGGGTTATTGAAGTAGTAGATGGTTAATCGGTTACCTGTCATGAGACAAAATGATGTTTTTTTGTTGTGAATTATTTTATTGCATTGATTGACAGAATTTAGGGTTCACGAAATTTTGAATTTATGAAAATGTCTTGAAATTACGATAATATTTGCCGATTTGCATATTTTGAACATGGTTTTTTTATTTTCCTACAGATGTCTGGGTGTGTTGTCGTGAAATTTAGGCATGGTGGTCAGCTATTGTTTGGGTCTGGGGGCGTTTGTTGAATATTTTGGAGGAAAGTTTAATATAGAATTCATTGAAAACAAGCAATTTCTCTTCCATTACTAATAGAAACTTTGAAAAAATATGGCTATAGTAATGTGCAAATTTTGTGTTATGCTCTACCTGGTAGTGGGAGTTTGAGAGTTTTGAATTCAGACAATGACTTGGTGGAAATGTTAGTGCATGCTGATAATCATGAAGGTATTAAAGTTTTGCTGCTCACAAGATTGATGTGCCCTTAAAGGTACCCTCAGGGGTTGAGATACCATTGGCGGGTGTTACTCATCTATCTTCATCATCTTCTGTACCCAATACTATGCCCAATCCTATGCACAAAACCCACCACAAAGGTGAAGAAATCTGTCACAGAAAGAAGTTAAGCCCCAAAAGATAACTTCCTATGACCCCCAAAAGATAACTTCCCATCCCACAAGCCCCTCAGACAAAACTTAGATCTCTTACTCCACCAAAGGCAGCCGCAAATTGCTGATCAAAATTCATCCTATACTGAAAGTGATGACTCAGTTGAGGATGAAACATATGAACTTGACTTGAGATCTAGCCCCTCGTCGTAGAGATTTGTCCCACCCCCCAAACATATGAACAACTCATAATATCCAAGTCCCTCCAACACGCCCAATCCCAGAAGGTTGCTTCCCAACACTTAGGAATATTTCACCCGGAAAATATTCGGGGAAAAAAAGTGGCACCCCAAGGATTCTCACACCGCTCTGCGCTACCTCTGCACTCGCGCTAGCCATAAGTTAGAACACTGCACGAGGGATGGGGGCCGCCCGCGATGCACACGGGAGCCAAACTATGTCGGTCCGGTTGAGCTAGCATGACAACGTGAGTGAAGATGGGCCTTCCCGACATCGCGGTCTGCATAGGTGACATTCGGCGGAAATTTGAACTCCGCCTAATCGTTTGCCACCTGGCCGAAACTGACGAGAAGGGTCAAAAACCATGGGTTATAACTCATGAACTCCGCGGTTTTGAATTCGGCAAAGTTATTCGCCCCATGGTCGAAACAGAAGAAAACGGCTAGAAACCATGGGTGATAGCCCATTAAATTGCGAAATTTGAACTACGCCTAATTGTTTGCCCCCGGGCCGAAACGGAAGGAAACGGTCAAAATTCATGGGTTATAGCTCATGAAGGCGTCAGTTCTGAATTCGGCAATGATACTTGGCCCCTGGCCGAATCGGACCAAAATGGTCAGAAACCGTGGGCTGTGCTCACGAAATCGGCGGTTTCGGCATTTCTGCCGAATGTTTGCCCCCGGGCCGAAACGGAAGGAAACGATCAAAATTCATGGGTTATAGCTCATGAAGGCGTCGGTTCTGAATTCAACAATGATACTTGGCCCCGGGCCGAATCGGACTAAAATGGTCAGAAACCGTGGGCTATAGCTCACGAAGGTAGTAGCAAATATTCAAATGAGAACTTTGAAGGCCGAAGAGGGGAAAGGTTCCATGTGAACGGCACTTGCACATGGGTTAGCCGATCCTAAGGGACGGGGGAAGCCCGTCAGAAAGCGCGTCGCC
>JBAKGM010000233.1:33251788-33268952 GCA_037177215.1 Asparagus racemosus
ATATATATATGTAGCCGTGTCCCCGTACCCTACATTTTACAGTTTTGCCGTGTCCCGCACCCGTACCCGCACCCGTATCAGTACCCGTACCCGTTTCCATGCAACTTAGATGCAGACACTTGAGAAGTGTTACACAAAAAAGTGGAAAGCATGTTTGGAAGACAAGTGGATGGAGAGTTTTCTCTGTGTCAGTGGTTTAGAAGGTAAGTGGATCAGGGTCAGGGGTTTGCATGTTGTGTTTATTTGTGAGTTCATGTATGTACTGTGTGTATTGGAGAATCATAATGCCAAACAACAAACAGAAAAACACCTAAACCCTCAAAAATAAATGGCAAAATGCAGTTTCATATACAAGTAGAAGATCAAGTGCATGGATATGCGCTCATATCGTAATGTCAGGATTCAATTTGGAATAGTAGAGCTACCTGTTGCCTTCGGGGGCAAATCCAATGGAGTAGTAAGTCATACAAACCCATATGATGGACTCTAAGATAGAGATAGGAACCCTCAGCAAGATATTTGGAAGGGTGAATACCCAAGCTGGGTACAGAAATTGATCCCTCTGCTTGAAGAACACTGGGAGTCTCATGATGGCAAAACTGAGTTCAGCAAAGCCATTGAACATATTGACAATTATACCATATATGAGTGCTCCAGAGTAAATGGCACCATCTCCTTCATTTTCCGTACGCATTTTTGTCCTTAGGAAAACTGTAGAGGCAATTATTGCCACTACGATAAGCTTCAAGATGTAAACAGAAGTTAGTGAAAAGCTAATAGGACAATGTGATGATATACAGTGACAAAGATCTTCTGAGAAGGATCATAATCGTATTAACAAGTGCATGTCTAAGTAACCTCATATCACATTTTTGTTATAGGATTATTTGAAATGAAAGAACTTTTCATTCTAAATCAAAATAAATGATGTTGATTCTTTGTTTAAAGAAAATTCTCTGAGAGGTCCTGGTTTCATAGATTGTGATATTCACCTGGATAAACTTGAAGGCATAAACAAAGGAGTTCCTCTTTATAAGAAGCCACTCCTTGGTGAAGGAGGCGCTTAGGAGTTCAGATATTGGGACCGAGCGCTTGGAGAAGATCAAGGCTGCCTCGTGGCTCTTTTTCTTATCAAAGGGCACTGAAAGCTCATTCTGAAGAGCCAGACCAACGTGAAATCTGTTAAATTGTTTGACAAACTCAGAAACAGATATGTAGTGGTAGGGCCTGCTCCTGTCTACCCAGTATTGTTCTTGATCCTTTCTAGAGGTAACCTGTCCACATCACAAGCATATTACTCTAATTGAGATCTGCATGTCAAGATTTTAGTGCGATGATTTTTACTCTGATGGCATGGTCAAACTCATAGAGTTTGTTTATACTAGTATTGATGATCAAAGAATATGTAAAATCTCACAGTAGTAGCAAACGAAAATGTTTCTAACTGTCTAGGTCAATAAATACAGCCTAATTTGTGCTATAAGATAGTCAATAAGTCAGAAAATCAAATATGTGCTAAAACTGTCATCTACCTCCTGCAAAAAATCTGCAGTGCTCTTCCTCTCTGGGCACCGGAAGCCACAGCTCTCAAAGAAGTCGAGCACATATTCTCTTGGTCCCTGGTAGACAATCTGGCCCTCAGAGAGAAGAATGATATCATCGAACAGGTCGAAAGTTTCAGGGGCAGGCTGTAGAAGGGACATGAGGATTGTAGCCTCACCAAGATGGACAATTTGTTGGAGGCATTTTACTATCTGAAAGGTGGTGGAGCTGTCTAGCCCTGTTGATATCTCATCCATGAAGAGGGTCTTTGTGGGGCCTACAATCATCTCACCTGCATCCCATTTCGTTGCTTTTTATTAATGAGAAATAGTTTATTTTTTTCAAGAACTCATGCAAGAACCTAATTAGATATCATTCGAAAAAAGTTCGGTCCAATATTTTGGGATCCAAACATTAGAGCTAATGTAATATGACCAGTAGTAACAGCATGACTGTTAAAGCTATGGATGACTGCTGACATTCCTATAGATCCATTAAAATAGGTTTATAAGGTCAATATTTTATTTCCCCCCTTGTTGAATTAAAGAGATCAAGAGATCTTCTGCTTTCTAGGGTTGGCAATTTGGGATGATACCTGATAGCCCCATAAAACATCCAACCTAAATTTTCAGCCGTGGTCATATTAGGTAAGATATAGTTTTATTGTTGGATCCATATTGCATATGTTGTGGTCCAAACCGACAAATATATATACACAGATGATACATACTACATACATACAGGTGGGCGCACGCGTGTGCAGTGGGAGGGAGGGAGAGATTGGGGCATAACTACCTTGGTTATGATCACTTACAGAAGTTTTTTGATATGCCAATTTGAATGAACCTACAAATTTCCTCTACCTAGTGCCTTTTCCCTCATAACTTTAGGAAACACATACACTTTGTCCCCTACAACACAAATTAGTGACAACAGCAAGAGATTGTAATATCAATAATTATCTGGAATTACAATTCTGAAGAGGATATGGACATGCTTATCCAAAGATGGTACAAACTCTTTCCACTAACAGCAACAGTTCCCAAAAAAAAGAAAGAAAAAAAAAAGAACTAAATACAGCAATTGCTGCTCATCTTGGAATTTCTCATTCACATTTCAGTCTATGTCCACTACAAGTCATAAATGGATAGGTATATTTCATTATTTCATTAAATGTGGTAAAATGCAAATGTTGAGGATATATACGTGCCAGATGTCTAACCTGTCGTCAAGCGCTTTTTCTGCCCACCAGAAATACCTCTAATCATCTCATTGCCCACGATTGTATCAGCACAAATATCCAGCCCAAGGATCTGAATTCATTCCCATTTTATTCAGAAAAATTAAACAACATAATTATATTTATGAACTAGCCTTTTATAATGTCCATTGCTAAATAATGTTTACTGTTCACTCCTCCTGAAATGCTCCTGATATTGGGCATTAAGCAACAGGGAGAATGCAGTAATTTTAAGCTTATTCCCACCAGTCCTTCATATTCAAACAAGGCCTATTTTGGGAAGATAAGGGGTGTTCAGGGAATGCCCACAGTAGACTTACCCTCAGTGTGTAGTCTGTTTGTAGGCTGCTCTCAACTCCTTCTTGGGCTGTAGCCTGAAAATGTTAGAAGGAAAAAAACATAAAAAAGATAGCTTGATACTTTTTCAAAATTTACTAATTTAGACGTGTAATTCGGCTACCTTCATGAAAAGGTCCACCTCAGGATCTGGAAATATCCCTGCTTCTTTCTCTCTCTTGGCCAACTCATTAAGAAGCTCTGCATGATTTATGCACTAAATCTATCAACAAATAAGAGGGTTCAGACTTTTTTTGTTCTCTTTTTCAGATTAATTCCAATCTTGTTAAACAATGTCACCCTTCCTGTTGAGAACCCAAGAAAGATAAATACTCCAAGCTATGATTATTCAGTTTTGCACAAAAGTGAACCCACTTTATCAAACTCATTCTATCATATGGAAATATAAAGTTGGACTTATCGAGTTTCTATCTGATTTTGGGGAGGCTAAAATGTGACTTCCTAAAAGGTTTATTACTGTTAGATTTAGTCTATTGGGTATTGGGTAAATATGCTGTGACCCGTTATCCATACCCCTATTTGTATGACTATGTATACATCTCTCTAGTACCTGAATAACGCTTGAAAGTTAGGGTTTTGCTTTCTTAATTATCTCTTTCTACAATTACAAATAAGTCACAAATTCTCAGTGTCATACACTATATTCTTATACCAAAACTGTAGAAAACCTGTAATAAAAAAGAGTGGAGAAAATATTTTTTTTATCTTAGTAGCGTGTTTCTGAGAGACATCGTTTTCTTTCAATAAACAAATTATGGTGTGCATGGCTATAAAATATGCATAAACGAAGAGAGGATTTTGAAAATTCTACCATATCTAGGGCCAACTCCTTGGCATCTGGCAGAGAAATCAATTGTCTCCTTGACAGTCATCTCTGCAACATGGAGATCATACTGGCTAATATATGCTGCAGTCTTTTGGGGCACAAATTCGCTAAGTTGATATCCATTATATGACACCTCTCCATTTGACTACATTAGCAGCACACAATACATAACAAAATGAAAAGGCAAGACTTGACGACTATTATATGACAAATAAGTGGTAACAGATCAATGTCCATAGATTGAATTAGCAAACCTTCAAACTAGGGTCTAACTTTCCTGCTAAAGCAAGCAGTAGTGTTGTCTTCCCAGAGGCTGGAGGGCCTAATAAGAGAGTCATCCTGAAAGCATAAATTGAATATCTCAATATAGTATAGCTTGAGATACTGGAAGGTAATCAGCACATATATCATAAACTTTTCTACGAATGACAAAATACTCATTCATAATATCCAAATACACGGAAAAGTTTTCTATTTAAAACCAATCAGGGCTGTGATTGCCACAGGCTTGTTGAGCGTTGAAATTTTCCAACTTAGTTAATTTCTATTGTGGATATAAATTTGCAATATTCTCCACTGAAGTTTTACCAACTTTATGGTCTGTCTGGAAAAAATGAATTACCTCCAAATTGAAGTTGGAAGAGAAGTAAAGGAAGTACAAAGTTCTAGTAAGAGGGGGAAGATGACGCAGTTCCTTATATATCTGGAGTTGAGAAAAATCCAAACTGAGTGGATATTTGTAATTACAGCTAACAATTAACTCTTGGGGGTTATATAGCTCTAATTTACTAAGTTTCAGAGATGAAAGGGCTTCAATGGTTTTTGAATCATATGACTTGACTAGAAAACTTTACTGCAAAGCTAAAGAGGTCCATAACAGTAAAATCTCTATTTTTGCAACAACCAAAAATTCAATTTCTGACGATTTCATTTGCTTTCACCTGTATTTTTCACAAAGTTATTTGTGTGCTGCAGTATTTCCTTGTTCAATATTATAGTATGACCAATAATGAAGAACTAGTATTCATCTAAATTCAACCATTCTAATTCACCTGGAAGGCTTTATAATCCCTGAAACATCCTTGAGGATGGTGAGGTCGGTCATTTTAGTAAGTCCAATACCCAGCGATCCCAAGGCAGACTCGAAAATGTTCATTGTAGTGTTGATGAGCGTGGGCAATGCTCTAGTCCCCACATAGCATTTAGCCTGCACCGCAATGTGCTCAAATCTAACTTCAACTGTTGGAAGCTGGATACCAACCCTGAAAGTGGAAAATGCAATGTTGTAATCTAGAAATCAGTTTGTGACATTTAAATGATTCATGGCCTGATTTGGTACCTGCTGGAAGAGATTGCTATTTTGAGAGAAGGATGCACCAAAATTAAGAAACTCAACTATCTTTTACCAACTGTTATGTGAAGCAAGAGATTAGTTATCTTCAATTTCTTTACCAAATTAAGGTAACTAAGAATCCACATTATTTCCCCAAAGAGGATTTTTTTAGTAATATGTAAAAGTAAAATTCTAGAGGATTTACCTGTAAAAATGCACTAAGTGGGTATTAGTTGTACTTAGACAATACACTATTGCACAAATTAAGGTTGTTAACTCTCTCTCAAATGCTCACAAAGGGGAACATTCCAACTGAAAGATTCCAAAATGGATTTATTTATAGACTTTCATTCATCTCGTTGTGGAATGCTCCAAACAATATTTTAAGTGATCCGAGAGCAAAGCATCAACTTATGATGTTGACTTTTATTTAGAGAATCAGTGCTAATTGATAAGATTATAGTAATATGTAGAAACTTTAGATTTTAAAGGGACATACCCTTAAATAGAAGATATTTATAAAAGTTACCCCTCAAACCATCATAATTCTCCAAAGTATAGTCAAATCAAAATTTACCCCATATACCTGTTAGGAATTAAATTGGAATATTTCCTTATTTAATATATTAAATGGAATTAATTGTTTTAAGAATAATTAAATTACCCTCAGTTAACTTAATTAATCCTTAAGTTCATGAAGCACTGAAGCAGTTACCCCATTCTTTCTATTGTGTCAGTGACCCACCCCAACTCCCCTTATTAACCCCCCCCCCCCCCCAACCCCACAAAAAAACCTGATCCACCCTTTTTCAGACTACACAAGGTTAAACCAGCCTTTTTACACATCTACTGAAATTAGCAGACAACTAAATTTTGGTTGATATATGTTAAACCTATACAAATTTTTATGCGGAAAATGATTATTAATTGTGCAACTGAATTGCCGGCTCTAATCTATTCTCCTTTTGCAGAAGCGAGATAGTTAAGCGCATATTTTCATAGGTAGCGTGATCCATGACAGCATATCTTTAACATGTCTTCTACATATTATTTTTCTTTTTCCTCCAAATGGGGAAAAAGCTGAGAACTTTCCAAAAAAAAGTGAAACTATAACTTTCGCAATTTGAGAGCAGGCCCCTTAATCAAGATGCACGGTGCTCCTAAGCCATCAACACTTCTAAGTGTCCTCCAAGCACCTTAAGCAAGAAACTTATTATGCAACAATAAATAGTACATGTACTCGCTCGTTGGAGAAGATTCGACATGATTAATGAAAACAAAAGTTTGAAGTAATACTCCAATGAAGTATTGAAATTTCATTAACCCACAAATCAGCTTATTTCCAAATACAAAAAGTTAGCCCTCATAAATGAGCACATAAGCAACTATGTGTACTTGCAGCCTGTATACTTCACTCTCGGATGTTTATACTTCTCCAAAGGAATGGGAAAAAACATACTTTGGTGAGTAGATTGAGACAAATATTAACTGATTTCATGCATGCAAGAATAGGATAAGGGAGAAAAGACTTACTTATCAATCCTATTACGCAACTTCTTTAAGAAACGCTCGTTATCCTCTTCAGCAACTTTAAAGATCCTCTCAATGAACTGTTGCCTTTCAGCAAGCCCAAGATTTCTGACATCAACCTCCTTATGCTCATACCTTTTTCGTCCATCCTCTACTTCTACTGCCTCCTTCAGCACGCTTGTCCGGAGCTGTTCATATATGGGGAGCTTCTCAATTGCAGCCCATCGCAGCGCTGCCTCATCTTCATCAACAGCAGAAGGCCGACCTGATGTTAAAGGAGATCGAAATGGAGATCTAAATGGAGATAGCGATACCATGGCCACTGCAGGAGACTGGCTATGTCGAAATGGTGATCGCATTGGAGAAAACATTTCCATGCTCCGGTACATGCTATCATTGAAGTTTTCCATCTCCCTCTCTCAGTTAGAGAGAGGAGGTGCTTGGTGATGAGAGAAGTGAAGGAAAAGAACAAACACAAGAAACGCTGGAACTCAATGGTTGGTTATATATAGGATGCTATGAGTGTCAACAGACAGCATTGCGTTGTTACATGATTGGAAAATAGTGATGCCTTTATTGATATTTCTTGGAAGCTGTCCTAGCTCTCGCCTCTCCATAGTTTAGAGTGCAATTATTGGCATAACGGCATTTGAATTAGTCATCTGTTTTGAATTAGTCATCTGAGATCCATCTGGGGTTAAATTTTAAATATAATCAATGTAAAACATCATACTCTTGTACGCAAATGATTGGTTTTAACTCCTGGTGACATATTTTATTTTTTATGATAGAACCTGATTTGAATTGATCGGTAATTTAGCTAATGATTCAGAGATTAATCATATATATTCGCTTATTCATCCTCTGAACACAGCTCCAGGTCACGATTTAAAACAACATTACTGCCTTATTATTTGTTTGATTTGCACGATCATGTGCACGAGGAATATTAAATACTAGTCTAAATAAGTTCTACCATCCATTGGTGGTTTGGAACAATAAATATAGAATATACTCAAGTACTATAATTCCAGGTATAGGAAAAGTTTTGTTTTTCTTTCCCTTCCTTCTAAGAAAGAGGTGATTTGAAATACATAACCAAATTCCATATCGTCATGTTTTCAAATAAAATAAATATACAACTACAAGCATTATATATGTTAGATACATGATTATGGTTGTGTTTTAAACAGCATCAGCCGGCTTCAATCTAAGTTTGAGTTACACAAGGCCACAGTTTAAACCATTCAGATTAACTTAGTATCTTGTTCCTGGATTCTTGCGTCTTTAGAAGGTAGTGAAATAAGATTTAGAATTAGACCGTAGGAAATATTTTTAGACATATCGCATATATCCCTGACAAGTGGCAGGCAATGAGCCTGGTTCAGTTGTCCACATCATCAGATATGTATAGCAAGTGGCACTTCCGTATCCTGAAAGTTTGAAGATATTAATATAGTCACTAGTTGTCAAGGCCTGCAAATGATAGAAACTCATTTTGCCAAAGGGAGGTCAATGTAATGTTGCTTCTTAATAGTTTCATGCTGGGTTCTCCAAAGACGAGCTGTAGCTAGAAGTTGAAATATGTGTACATCTTTTGATAAGAAAATTAAAAACAATGTTTTGTTAGTTTGCACATTCTGAAGACGGAGGGAGCAACTAAATGGCACTGTTAATTTAAAGAAAATCCATTCTAGGAAAAGGACTTGAAGGAGTGCACAGACAAAGAGAGGAAAAACAAAGCCCACATGAAAGAGATGAAAACAATAGTATCCAACCTATGGATCACAAAAATATATCCAACTACATAACCGGATTCCATTGGGATTTAAATAGAAAATAACAATTCACAGATTATTCATCAAATAGTCAGTATTATATGGATAGATCATAGATGATATTACATTTGCTACAAATAGTGAAAAACTTTGGTGCTTCTTTTTCAATTTTTTTGGGGTTTCATTAATAATTTTTCTCAACAAGAACCAGTTTGCTGAGGAAAGTTATTTCATCTTTGTTTCCCTGTAACTATCTTTAAATAAGACGTGAAGTTGAGCAGAACAAGGCAGTGGAATTAGAGATTTAAGTGTAGTGAAGATGGAGATCTTTGGGTATCTTCTCTTCTTTATTCTTTGTTCTTCTTTATTCAGGTCTGCACAGCCATAATCAATCTCTAAATTTCCTATCCACTTCATGAGCAAAAGCCCAAATTCCCCTCTTTTCTTTTTTCTTTTTTTTTTTTAGTTTAGATTCTAGATTACAGAAATTGGTTCCAGAGCATTCCTATCCTTCTCCATCTTATCTTTCCCCATTCTCATATCATTCACTACCCTTTCTTAAAAAAGTTAACAATTCAGGGAGAGATGGAAAATGAAAATCTCCTGACATAATGAAAGATTCCTTCGTTAAGAGACGTGAAAGATGTCTGCAGTCTTTTCAGACCCTTCTCCACAAATTGAAGCAAACGAAGATCAGGTATCTGCTTTGATGCCAACAGATGTTCGTAACTTCGCTCCAGGCCAGATTAATTCAACCAGCGAGCAAGCCCTTTCTAACTGAGGCCATAACACATCCTATATGGAGCTTACCCGTAGGAAACCAATATTACGGTGTTTGGTAATAAAAGGTAGATCCAAATGAGTATGAAGATTGGATTACTAATTCAGAGAAGTTATTCAATGGTACAAACTACAATCTTTCTACTACAAGCTAAGTGAAATGTGCTGTTCTCAAATTGAAGAAAATTGTAAATGTTTGGTAGGAAAAGCACCGCTAGATGCATTACAGATGCAGTAAATCATTTGGGAGGAAATTGTAGTTACAAGCATCAAAAAGAGTCCTGTAACAACTCCAAATTTCAATTTCTAACAGGTACTAAAAGAAAGTCCATTAGCTTCCAATAAACTCAAAGAATTGTAAGATTAAACCAGAGCCATCTAAAAGCTTATCTCATTAGCTTTAAAATGAGTTCAACTTCAAAGTAAATTATTATTGGATGAAAGAGACACGCACGATAAACAAGGTATAGAGGCAGCAATCTGTAGTCTGTACATAGCCACTCTAAATTCAGACCCGAGTTAGATTCTGTTTCTATTTGAAGTCTTAGTTTAGAAAAACTTTTCAGCAGTTCAGGAATTCGGGAATCCGTTGACGGATTAAAGTTAGAATCCTTTGAAGCATAAATTTTGGGGTTAGACTCTATAGATAGTGAAGAACCTTGAATTATAAAGAATAGTCCACTTATCAATCAAGAATGCAGTGTTCTAAGAAAAATCCAAAATCTCAGATAGAACCGGTACTCAAGAAAAACAAAAAAATTGGGTAAAATTCTATAAAGCTTAAAAGCCATGTATTTTCTAAGAGAGATGTAAGAGAGGAGATATGCAAATATATACATGATGATATATCACATAGTATACGTATGACATATAAACAAATAGCAAACAGTATGTGTCCATGTGTATTTAAATTGTCAGGTTAAGGGGGGTTTTTTTGGATTTGGGTATTTGGTAAAGCTCAAATGGGTCTCTGAAGAAATTAAAATTAACATGCTTGCATTAGGTACGGTTTTTAAAGCTTTCTAATTATTTTGGTTAGTTTTGAGTGTGCTCAGACACAAATCCAACCAGGTGAACACCCATAGCACCTAATACCCTATGCTTAGTAGTGAATACTGCTCAACTTTTATCAGACTTGACTCTTATTTTAATGGAGGATATCCCACTTGCATTCAAGATGATAATGTATTGCCATGGCATTGATACAATAAATTCATCAAGAAGACCATAATCAGGTTGATTCCTATGTATATGTGTCTTCTTACAAATTCAACATCACTCTGAGAGCTATCAATGCTTCTGAACGTATATGACCCCATTTATTTCCAGCTTAATGCATGATTTGAGAACATGAGCTAAAATTCTGGAAATTAAGCTCCTATTGCATAATTCTTGTTTGCTGATCTTGGTCTAGGGCCTTCTTTATAAGATGCACTTCTTAATCCAAATCTATGATTATTAAAGGATATACAGGTACTAACCGCTTAAGTCTTAAATCAAATTTATCACTAACCCATAAAGGTACCTTTAATCAATCTAGGTTGCATTCCCTTGAGTAAGAGGACTACAATCACCTTCATAAAATTAGTTACACCAACAATACGCATCGAAAGAAACAGAAAAGTAAAAGTAGCTCTAAGAAATTCCCATTCCTGGCCTCATGTCATCACTAAACTATACATTGATTTGGATCAGAAATGAAAACACAACACGCAAGGATGCAAAAAAACAAAAGTGTCACTACCATAAATGCATTTCCCCCCAAAAAGTTCTGTACTTCTTATTCTTAACCCAAGCAGAAACAAAAGAAGCATTTTTAACAACTCCTTCATTAACCAATTCAAGAACAAAAAAGTTTAAAGCTAATCTTTACCATCTTTGCTCAGCTTTTCCCCAAATTCTCTGCTACGTACTGGTAATGCTCCTCCCTCTCCAATGTGACGAAAATTACAAGGACCACCGCTGAACTCTCCCCAAAATTCCTGTCAACGGGCCCCACAGCGGCGATCCAGGGTGGAACCCGCCGGATTTTGGGATGGAGTCTACGTACTGTGAGATCGTGAGGTCGGCGGCTCGATCGGTAGGGTTCTTTGAAATTGTGACCCATTAGGTCCAGATGGGTTTGGTCGAGGAGGTTAGGGTTTTGGCGGGAAGGAAACTCTGGTTGCCGCCGGAGAGAGATAGGAGGTGATCAGATCTTGGGAGAGGGGTTAGGGTTTGAAGGCGGCGAAGGCGGAGGAGGAGGTTTTTTGGTGGACCGGGAGGGGCGATGAGGCGTTGGCGGGAATTTGGCCTCAAGGTCATGAGACGATTTTTGGGTAGTTTTGTAATTTTCATGTGGGATTTCTTTTCCTTTTATTTTTTTTTTTTTTTCTATTTCTAAAATTACGACATATGAGTTTTAGCAAATTTTCATAAAGAATCTGCTTACTGAGTGATTTTTTTAAAAAAAACACATGATTGTTTTATAAACTTCTAAAATAGGATGCTCTTAGGCTTCATTGTTTCTTTTTCACCTCTTGAAAACATATTTACAAATACCTTTTAATATTTTTCTTCAGTTTAAAGTTCCAACTGTCATAGAAATTTATGATGCATGTAATAAAAAACAATTTTAATATTTGCGTGATTGTTTTGGATTGTGCATCAAAGTCTTAGAAACTCATCTTTATACAAAAAAAAAAGTCTTAGAAAATGATGAAATAAATATTTAGTTTCATGTCAACAATAAAGATGAGGATATGAATATATAAGTGAGATCCAATACAGTGACATGTCACTTAGATTTAGCTAATACAACAACATGTTAGATTTATTCACAATCTCTCAAATCCTGTTCGAGCAAAATAATTTCAGGTTCTCTTTTTTTTTTAATTAATTCGAGGTTCAGCTCTTAAAAACCACCGCTCTCCACTTAGATTTAGCTAAAACTTTATAATTTATTATTTCTTCTTAATTCAATGATAAGATTGGAAATGAATCAAATCGATTACCATAATGGTCATGCTTTTTATTTAAAATGATTGAATTCGAATATTAATTCATTATTCTTCTATTATTTTATTTGAGTTCGATTTTTGGACATGAATATACTTTGAATATTGAAGTACATTTATTTCATTCGAATTCTATATCTATTGAATATTAAATTAATTAATAAAAAGTTTTTGTTTGGTTACATGGATACTTATTTTGGATAAAAAACTGATTCTTTTTATAACATTTAAAATGTTAATTAGAAATTATAGTTTTATTTGTGTATAATCTTGCAAGCTGAATATCTAGTTAAAGAGTTAATTTGAGAAGGTAGATTAAAAAAATTACAAAAAGAGTCAAAACATTGCATGATGTGTGTGTAATAAACACAAACTAGAATAAATTAAAATCTTCACAAATATTGTTATAAACAAATAAATCAAACACAACTTGCAGGGTTGGCACAACGGTGTATAGCCCCACTGCGCTCCTGTTGGGGGACCATCCATAGCATGCTAGTCCCATGTTCGAACCCCCTAGCAGGTAAAAAAAAAACTCTCGGCCAATGCCAGCCATGAAGCACGAGCGAGGATTAGTCCCATCCATAATAAGGCGTGGGGTTACCTCATAGGAAAATAAATAAATAAAAATAAAAACAAAAACAAATAAATCAAACATCTAATTGTCCATATGACAAACAGCGCCAGCCACGAAGCACGAATGAAGATTAGTCCCATCCATAATAAGGTGTTGGGATACCTAGTGGGAAACCCAAAAAAAATCAAACATCTAATTGTTCATACGACAAATATTAACTGATTTTTTAAATGGTTTCACGGAATCAAAATTCAACAAAAAAGATTACCAGTTAATTTTAGAACCCCAGACCCACCCACCTCAACTATAGGAGGTGTATCAGAGAAACCCTTCAATTATATTAATTTGAGTAAACTCCCCTTAAGTTTAGGGTACTGTCAACAAGCCTCTAAACTTTGAAATTTTGAGCAACCCTCTTATCATTTCTCGCTTAACCTAACTAAAACTATTAAGTTGAACATGATTTGTGACAATCATGTGAGTTAAAATGGGTAAGATACTCCTTAGCCATAAAAAATTAGCCTTGTTCTTTCTTAAAAAACTAGCATTGTTCTTTCTAAAAGGATATTTAGGTTATTTCAAAATTTGATAATATGATATTATGGGAGTTTTTCTGAGAAAAGTGCAATAAATAAATAGAGTTTTGCAAGACACTACACTAGACGAGGAGATTTTCTCTTATTTTCAAAGTTGAATTGAAAGGGGATTAAATACGACACACTTAAACTTGAGTGTGGTCTAATAAACCCAGTAAGAGCCCCAAATATTTCATTATTAACTTTTTTCTTTAATTGCCAGTTATACCTCTCAATCCTATTACCAAAATCCACAAATCCTTTAAATTAAACCTAATAAGAGCCCCAAATATGAACCTGTTTCACATTTCTCTTTCTGGGACGATCTATTAACAATGAATCCATTTCATCAACTGGGAGACAGGACGTGAAATTATTATTGGATAAGAGAATTAAATGGAAACATTCTGATAATTAACCACCCATAATTAGTATAAACAGTAAAATTAACGGAATGACTAATATCAACGTTTAAATGCAATTGGGACTAGTACAAAAGATGACGATTTTGGAACTAATATCAAAATACTAATGATGTAAGGGACTAACATCTAAAAAACCCTTAATTCAAATTCATCTGTCTAAAATTTAGGCCTGCGGGCTACGACATTTTAATATTTCGATCAAAGAAGAAAAAAACATTACTCTCATCTGAATTTCTAAAAGCAGTCTCTGTGTTTGATCTTTAAAACGCAAAATTTTTGTCCTTTCATTCCTCTTAAAATTCCAAAATTCCTATTCCAACAATGGGAAATAAATCTCTCATATATTTCTGCCGTACAGGAGTAAAATCCAGTGAGCAGTGATCAGGGTCCAAGATCTACGGAGCCCTAATATCCTTTAACAGCTCATATTTCTGCGAGAGCAAAAGGGACTCGTAATCTCCTGGCATTTGATTGAATACTATAACTTGCATGCCATGTGTTTGTTGAAATGTCTCTGTGACTTCTAATAGAGTTAAACTAGAGATTATTGTAATTATGATCCATACTCTATACAAAGGGGTGGATTCCAAACTGTGGAATGAGTGTTTACCATGAAGGTATGGATATTTTGTTGGTGCATTTTTCTGTTAACTGTTCCAATTCGATTCCTCTTGATTGTGCGAATTGATTCAATTATAATATTTAGTTTAAAACGCAGGATCTATCATTTTTCAAATCACAGTTTCTCTAATTATTTTCTGTGAACTGATTACATTTACAGTAGACTATTAATCTTGTTCTTGATTTGGGTTTGCGTGCGAGAATTTCGTGCAAATCAATTCGTGTGTTTTGTTTTCCTTTTTCTAAGTCTATTGAATAATGTAGAATCAAACACGTCTACTAGTTTAAATTTTTAAGTTAGGGAAACTTGCGGTTGATCCTAGTCGGTGAATGACTGAAATTTTGCACTCAGACAGAATGTAGTTCGTCCTGTTTTATGCATTCATTTCATATTCAAATAGATTACTTATCACTTACGTTAAATGAAGCACTCCCTCATGTTTTGCATGAGTTGCCCACTTTATACCTTCCTCAAATTTCATATTGGCCCACGATTGTGACATGTTAGTAGATCACCACGGAAAGTGGAACCTTTAAGTTCCTTTATGATCATCAATAACATTACGTATCCTTTGGTAATATGGAAAACATTCATTTAACATAACAACTTTGTTTTTGTTTTTGATTTTTTCACGTTTCTTCGTATATATGGAACTTTTCGTTGTTTAACATATTCTGGGTGTATGGTCATTTCTTTGCCAAGAAAGTTGTTAAAATTGCATTATATAATATTTATGCTTCTACAAATTAACCTCATTTAATTTCACCATTTGTATGCCAAGTAAGTTGAAGTGACATGTTTTTACAGGCATCGATGCGTACATTCATCTCACTAGATTAGCGTCACTTAATCTGTTACAGTTGCTCTTATTTTAGAATGAATTTTGATAGCATACTTCAACAGTTCCTCGTCGTTGGCCTTTGTAGATTATTATGATTACAAAAGGAGAGAGATACTCATCTGATTATTTTACGTAGCACCTAGAAACAACATATTACTCGTTGGATGTTTGATCTTGTTTCAGGCATCATCTCTGAAGACAAGGAAACACATGGAATAAAAGGATTCCAGCACAAACCCCTTGTTTTTCAAGGCAAGGTATATAGTACTGTTAAATGATTAATCTCTTAAACTTATATTGATCTCTACACGTGTTCAAACTTGATGTGTAGTGTATACATGTAGTTTATAAGGATTTCAAGGTGTGAGCTAGGAGCATTTGTGTTCAAATAGGGAGTCAATCATGTCCCCACAGCATGTCGATGCATATTTATACCATGTTCAATTCTTTTAAATCAAATACATTTCTTTCAAGAATTAAATCCTTTTCGAATTTGAGGTTATGGATTTATACGTGCTTTATACTGACGTTAAGTTGTTATAGTTAGGATTTGGTGTCGTGTAGATACCTTAACCCTAATTTCCTCAGTAGCATCTAATTTGGTTGTATTATTGAAGCGAGTGTTTGGTAATGGTTCCTAATCAGCAGCTTTCTTTTTAGATGAAAACCTGTGCGTGTTTGTACAGGGATCTCTATCGTCTGAATATTCCTCTAATTATCTAATTATTTGATTTGGGTCCCTGTGTCTTCCCTTAAACGGTAGCATTGATAGACGCACTGCTTCAGAATATCCGTGAGTCTTATGATTCTTCAACAAGGTTCTAACTTGCCATTGTTACATCTTGTATTATTGTATACTGATGAATTAACAACTCATCAATTAATCTCATTCACAAGGAAAAGGATAGTTCCTTTGCCACGCTCCGGACTGGCGAGCCCACTGGCGTGGTGTAAGTCATAGGACCCACTAAGTGCAACCCGTTTGTCTCAAGCCAGTGCCAAAATTGTTGGCACTAGTTGCACTAGAATCCTTTAACTTTACTATATAAACACTCTCATTAGCAATTTTCCAATTTATAATCCACAAAATAAAAACAAACATAAAAATGCTATAAGGATTTTAATACTCATAACACCGGAATGAAAAAAAATATTGATCTAAATAAATTATTACAGTTGTGTCATCATACTGTACTTTTTACAAGTTTGTCGTGTCCCTTTCCCATACCCGTACCGGTATGGTACCTGTACCCATGCAACATAGTTCATTACAGGATCACCATCAGGTAATTTGGACTCTAGAGATGGCTCCCACCATTCTCGTGCGATATAACACTTAGTCTCACATCACATTTAGTTCACATTTCAGGCTAGCTAACTGCTGTCACGCCCTGAACCACCGAGCCTGTTAGCACTGTGTAAGCCATATGACACACTAAGTGCAACTTGTTTGATTTAATTCATTACCAAAATTACTGACAGTAGGTGTACTTGACTCCTTTAACTTTACGATATAAACACTTCATTCGTTGCTTATTGAGCGACGTAGGACTGCACCTTTTTGGGGCGTCACATCCTTTTTACTCGTTTAAGTGTAATAATGTACCCCAAAACATTCAGACTCTACCCGTTGTTTTTGTGTAGCCCAAAAACTGTTAGCGCTTCGTAAGTCATAAACATTCAGACTCTACCCGTTGTTTTTGTGTAGCCTAAAAACTGTTGGCGCGCTTTGTAAGTCATAT
>JBAKGM010000233.1:33274439-33287994 GCA_037177215.1 Asparagus racemosus
ATTATTTATTTGTTTAGATTCATGAATATTCTATTTTCATGAAATTGACATGAGAAAAGTTTGCAAAAGTGTTTAAGCATTTATATTGTTTTTCGTATAAGTAAAAATTTCAAGTAATACTTTCAGTGAAAAGAAAAGTATTTTAAATGTTAAAAATCCTCAGAAGTCCGCTATGGATTGAAGTGATTCGTTGAAGCTTACCATATGGTATTGAATATACCGACAAGTGTTAAAATGGCCTTTTTGGCAAAAGTGAAGTGGCTTTCGGGCAACCTATGGTAGTGCTAGGTACATTTTATTTCCGGTTTGACCTATAGTGATTCGATGCGCGGTTATAATTTTCGTAGCCTTAGTGTGACCACTGAGGAGGTTTGTAAAATATGATTTTACAGTATTTAGTGCTCATTCATTTTATTTCTTAAATTTTATAGAAATTATTTTATGACACTGCCACATGCTATTACTCAATGTTTCTCTTGTTCGAAAATTATATATTTCCCAAAATTATTCTCTTTGACAATAGCTTGTTTATATTTAATATTGAAAATTTCGTAAACTTGTCTGATCTGCTAATGATAAGTTTTCTGCTCACTGAGTGTAAACTCACCCCGTTGGTTTTCAATCTTTTTCAGATGAAAGTTAGATAGCTTTATCTGTACCTCAGAGCTTTGAAACATGAGAAGGATCTTTTAGAGTGTTTGATACTAAAAATTATAGTTATACTAGTCATGCTACTATGCTTATGTAATAAGAGTCTTTTGACTCATTAGATTGAACTTGTTATAATATAATTTTTGTCTGAGTCTTCTATTTGTCAATAAAGTTTCTTTTAATTAAAGTTTATTTGTAATATAGAAGTGCACCGCAGGCTTAGCATGTGCTTTTTGCACGTGTTGCCATTGTCTTGCATCTCAAAATAAGTCGTGCATTTTGGAGGTGTGACAAGTTGTGGTATCAGAGCATAAGTTTAGAAGTCCTAGTCTCATATGTCTATAGTTAGTGGCGTTTAGAAATAAGTTTTAGAATTACTTTTAGTGATCATTGACATATTGCTTGTTTGCTTTATAACTAGATGTCTAGGAACAGCACAAACACTCATTCAACTCGAGAAAGTGATTTGCACCAGACTTTGGGGCAAATGTTTCGTTGTAAAAATGCACGTGGATCTGGTTCTGGAGGAAATCAAATGGATGCAAATATTATGCTGCAGATGATGCAAAATCTCACTACTGTGATGCAAAATCAACAACAACAAATTAACCAACAACAAGAATCTCGAGACAATGATCATTCTCGACTACGAAGCGGTATGGCAGAGTTTAAGAGGTTAACACTGCCTACCTTCAAAAAAAGTGTTGATCCTATGGTAGCTGAAGACTGGATCACAATCCACAGAGATGGAAAAAGTTTTTACTTATATAAAATATCCTGATGGAGAAAAAGTGGCTTATGCAATCTATATGTTAAAAGGACATGCATATGGCTGGTGGCAAATGCAGCAGAGGATTCTGGGAGATGATGTTGATCAAATATCTTGGGAAGAGTTTAAGAAAGTCTTTTATGAGAAATACTTTCCAAAGGCGGCACTTATCGTTCCACTCGCAAAGCAGAATAGGAAGGTGGTTATCCTCGAACTCCTTACCAACAGCTGTCCCTCATCATCACACCTTATACCATGAATCTCCATAACTCATCACCTATAGTCGACACCACGCCTTCTCAATCACCATCACATCAGACTCAGCAATGACTCATTTCATTTACCGCCGATACCTACACGCTATCTGTCGATTTAGCTGTCTGCATGGACTCGGCCAGAGTTACACTTCTACCCCCTCTCAGCTTGGTGTATATATATAGGCTCATCGCCTACTGGCAGGAGGATGGCCTCCGGGGCCCTCTCGGGGCCATAGGTAAGTCATTTCTGACTAAATAATTTTATCACTTACACATTCAGAACTTATTCAGTTCATTGGATCCCTACTCAAGCTCTATACTGACTTGATCGTCTGAAGAATCACTGGAGAACCTAACTCTGGCCCTCTAACATGCTTATTTTGCAGCTTTCTTATCTTAAACAAGGGATCAACCATCTAAGGAGATGAGGGGACCTACATCGTCCATATCTATCCTAAGCCCCATCGTTTATTGGGATTATCTTCTAATCTCGCTGTTGAGTCTTAGGATATCAACAACTATAACTTGATAGCTGTGCACTTGCAACTTTCTTTTATTTACCCCCTATCAAGTGTCTCACATACTACACGTGGGTTCAATTGGTGTCAGTTCGATCTAATTGCTAGACATAATAGTTACAAATTAATACACACACAACTGACCCTTTAATCTATTTAATGTTAAGGCAGCGAAACAACTCAGGTTAGATGTATCTGTTCTCTTTAAGCCCTTTTTTGTTAGATGGATATGACGATGAAGCGGATCAAAGAGATCTTTCTTTTCTAAACTTTGAAGAAGGAATGGTTGAACTCTTTCTTTAGTTTAAGGTGATGAGGGCCTCACTGAGGATTTTTGGTTAGCTGCATAGTACATATTAAAAGTATAAAATTATAAATGCGGTCTTAGACTCCATAGCCAAAAGAGTAGAATTTGATTGTGAGATCTCTTTGTTTTGAATTGTAGTTGGTTGGTTTAATCTGTCATCATGCTTGCTGAAAGAATATTAGTTGAGAATGGCAGCATAGTAACAAGATTCACCAAGCTAGCCTTCATATATTTTGACGAGTCAGATCCATATGAGAACCAACATGCAACGTTAGTTTTTGGCACCGTCGAATTGTCGATATCCCATTGGGTGGACATTATGTACAGCACTAATGAAATGAGAAATTAGGTGACAGAATACAGTCATTCAAGAGTCCATTATTCAACAGGACTCCAGGGCTGACAACTTTCTGGGATGTATACATTTTCATCCGTCTTAGAGAAAATGATAATTAATGAATCATGGGCGTCCAATATTCCCCTGGAGGAAAGAAATGAATGCTTGATCCTAAGGAGTCAGAGAGATCTCGTCGGGTTCCTGAAGGATGAAAAGTGCTTTGTAATTTACAGTAGAAGTTTCAAGACAAAGTTGAATTGAGTTTGGTGAGGAGCATGATATCCTTAAAAGATGGAAGTTACAGAGTTTTAATGATGTTTTAGCCTGGAACCATGTGATAAGGCGCATACTCTATACGTTTATTTAGATTGGACATTCAATCTGTGGATGTCAAAGTTCTTTGAGAAAAAAACTGTATACGTCTAAGTGTGTCAAATATATAGTAAAAAGATAAAGGGCAACGATGGAGAACAAAATAAAAACATGAGATAGGTATAACTAGAAACTACTATGTTCTGAATTTCCTTTGCTACAGGGAATGGATCTACAATTAACTTTGTAGTAGTGTAGTAGCTTATAGTAGAGAGAGTGTTTGTATTGGAGAGAGTACACAGGATTGTACTACTAAAAAAATAACAATAAATTAGTTCTTAGCGTCCACCACCCTTCTCAAATCAACAAGTGGTATCAGAGCCACTCTCACAAATCAACAATTGGTATCTGAGCAGACGGTCAGGGACAGGCTCTCTCCTATGATGATCCTATCGGCGTTATTGAAAGTTAAAGTTCGTGCTCAGTCCGGAACTGTGAAATTAGTTGGTCAGGGACCAGACTTGTGTGTAGATACTGAAGTAGTACCACGTCACAATGGCGGATCTGGCAAGTACTACTGTTACACTTAAGAAACTCAACGGTAATAACTACAGCTACTAGGAGACTTGTATGAAGTCCTATTTGTAAGGTCAGGACCTCTGGGAGGTCGTCGGGGGTGCCGAAATTATAGCATATCGGGAAGCAGGTGAAGCACTAAGGAAGTGCAACATTAAAGTCGATAAGGCTACGTACGTGCTCAAGACCACTGTAGAAGAAGGTCTCGTAGACTATATGTGAGATGTTAGAACTTCAAAGGAGGCATGAGATACACATGCCACTCTCTTCTCAAAGAAGAACGACGCTCGACTACAACTCCTGGAGAATCAGTTGATGACTTTACAATAGAAGGATTTGATAACCAGTCAGTACTTCAAGCAAGTAAAATCACTTTGTTCAGATATTGCTCATTTAGATCCTGATTCTAAAGTGTTAGATGCAAGGATGCGAAGAATAATCATCCATGATTTATGACCGGAATACCATGGGATCATTGCTGCCACACGCGGCTGGCCGACTCAACCAACATTATCAGAGTTGGAGAGTTTTCTCACTACATAGAAGACCCTCATCAAATAAATGACCGGCGTTTCAATAAAAAGTGAAAAAGAAGTGTTGTTTAGCAGCAACGAAAGAGACAAACCTAAAGACGTGAGCAAAGAGTGATACAGAAAGGCTAGCTCAAAGAGGCAGCCAGGAAGACCATACACCAAAAAATCACAACGAAGCGGGAATCAAGGTAAGCGCCAAGCAAGGTGACCTGACGGTAGCTACTACAACTGCGGGAAGAAAGGACACTTCGCCAAAGACTACCGCTATAGGAGAAGACCTGTAGAGGGAAGAAAGGACACTTCGCCAAAGACTACCACTATAAGAGAAGACCTGTAGAGGGCAATGCTGCAACATCTCACAGATATCAAGATGATGAAGAAGAATGGGATGCCCAATCATCTATGGCCATTGTCGAAGAAGCATCACTTGATGAAGAGGAGGTAATTGATATGACACTAACTTTGATTGTGGAGGAATCTGAGTCCGCACTTGGAACGGTTTCAGATCGGGAAGAAATTAACTACAATAAAGATTGGATCTGTTCCAACCACATGACGGGAGAAAAGGGGAAGCTCGTCAACATGAAGGAGTATAGAAGTGGCTGAGAAGTTGTGATAGCGAATAATTCAAGATTGTCTATCACACACACCAAAAAGACTGTGTTTACGCCGTGTTACAACCCGAATCGGTGCAACTGCAGGATGTATACCATATATCGGGTATGAAAAAGAAGCTTCAATCTCTTTCCCAGTTAACAGCTTACGTAAGTTATGTAGTATTTGGGCCACAATATGTAAAAGTCTACAACAACTTGAAGTCCTTAGGAGAACTTGTTATGGAGGGACGGAATGTAGAATCTATCTATGTGATATCGGCAGAATCGACATATATAGATAAAGCTCATAAGAATGAGACAGCTGATCTGTGGCATACTCAGCTTGGCCATGTGAGCTATCACAAGCTCAAGATCATGAAGAAGAAGTCAATGTTGAAGGGTCTTCTACACTTGGAGATTCAAGGAAGGATCATATGCGGAGGTTGTTAGTACGACAAGGCACATCAATTACTATACCAAGAGTCACAGTTTAGAGCCAATGAACATTTGGAGCTTGTACATTCAGATGTATTTGGTCGAGTGAAGCAAGAATCAATTAGTGAGATGCGGTATATGATCATTTTCATTGACGACTACTAGAGGTATGTTTGGGTTTAGACGACTACTCGAGGTATGTCTGGGTTTACTTATAAAGGAAAAGTCTGAAGCACTCTCCAAATTTAAGCAATTGTGAGAAGAAGTTGAAGGAGAACTCGGAAAGAAGATTTGTTGCTACGCACATGCAACGGAGGAGAGTGCACATCAAAAGAGTTTTACGACTATCTGAAGGCAGCACAAGATTCGGCTACAATTAACGTGTCTAAATACTTCGTAGCAGAATGGCATTGCAGAAAGGAAGAATTGTCATCTCGCTGAAATTAGCAGAAGCATGCTTCATGCCAAGAATGTGCCAGGACGTTTTTGGGTAGAGTGTATGAAGACTGCGATGCGTGTGATAAATCTGTTATCACAATTAAAATTGGAGTTCATGTCATCCTTTCAAAAGCTATGAAATATTAAACCAACAGTAAGCCATTTCAGAGTCTTTGGTTGTGTGTGTTATGTCTTTGTGCCTGATCACCTTCACATCAAGTTGGACAAGAAAGCCGTGAGGTGCATTTTTGTGGGGTATTAAAGTCAGCAGCCACCTACTATGCCACCAACCGACATTGTAGCCACGACCACCGACCATTACTGTAGCGATACTGCAGGAACCTAACTTCCACAATGTATATCTACCACGATTGTACCATAAATAACCCCAAAGCCTTTAGAATTGCATCCCCAGTAGAGAGAGAGAGAGAGAGAGAGAGAGAGAGAGAGAGAGTAAGTGTGTTATAAAGGGGTGTAGTAGTGTAATGGTTTGTAGTAGAGAGAATGTTTGTATTGGAGAGAATATAGATAGTTGTACTACTAAAAAATAATAAAATATTTCTAAGTGTTTACCACCATTCTCAAATCAACAATTAGTATCGGAGCCATCCTCACAAATTAATAAATTTTTGAAACGATAGATGGAGTGACACTTTCACATGAACTCCCTTTAGTTTTTCCTTGGACACTTAATAGAAAAGGGGGTCGGTAGCATTTTTCAGAATGAGAGGCGGATGGACTGTTAACACTGATGCATCAGACTTAATTGGCAGGGAGAAATTTTTTTTACAACAAATTAAACTTGATTCAGCCAGAACTATTTATCCTTAATGACAGACTTTTCTTTTGCCTTGGTGTAATGGAGTATTCAAGGTTAGTGGAACCTACACTTTCCTTAATAATGGAGATCTAAGATGTCCTTGTACCAAACACTATTGGAATACTCGAATCCCACTTAAAGTGAGTTTTTTCTCTGGCAAATACCAATCTCACCAGGGACAACCTTCAAAGTGCAAGTGGCAAGTATGTAGCACGTGCGTGTTATCGAAAAAGCAAAGCGGAATCAGTCAATGTCTTTATTCCTAAAACATTTGGAAATCTTTTTGATTGGGGTTTGGAAGGACTCTGATGATTTGGGACTTCGGAGTTATAATAAAATATTTAATAATATTCAACAATTTTAGTATCTCATATACCACCAAAATATCGCCAACAATATATTTTTGTCCTTTTCATCTTCGAGGAGGTAAGAGAGCGTGCAGATCGGCTCTTTCGCACATTGGCTCATAGGAGTGGGTCAGACGTTTCATCTTTCGAGGAGTAGAATGTGAGCATGACAATGTCACGGAGGGGCACTAAATTGAACCTCACACATCTTGGCTGTAATTTTATTTTTCAGGTGTACTTCGTATTTGCCCTCTTGAATTTTCTTTTGGAGAGGGTGTCTCTATCCGTTGCGTATATTTTGTCATTTTTTGGGTTAGTCTTATATCCGTGTAGTTTCTCTTTTTTTTTCTTTTGTTTGTTTGGTATACTTTTGTAGTTTATTTAAATGTTTTACTAATGCCTCGTTTGGTACGCGGGAATGAGCGGAAATAGAATGTCATTCTAACTTCTCATTCATGTTTACCAAATATGATGTGTTTTTGAATGCTAAAAATGTCATTCACACCTTTCTTCAATTCTTACTTTATGTGGGAATTGCTATTCCCAATGAGTTATTAAGGAATTGATATTCCCGCTTAAGTGCAAATAAAAATAATAAAATAAAATCTAGATATACCATTCTTAAAGATATTCCCACTTAACTATCTAATCACATCCATACAAGAGAATGAGAATGAGCATTCCATTCCCACATCAATTCCATTACATTCCTACCTTCATTCCATTCTCACTTGATTCCATTCACGCATACCAAACGAGGCGTAAGTTCTTTTTCATGAAACAATGGGATGCTTATGCCCCCACCAGTCCTCCCAACCAACACACCCGCACACACACACGAAAGGAAATAAAAATCCTACTAGTGCACATAAAAGATTCGAAGTGGGGTGTCCAAAATTTTGCTTGTAAAGAATGAAACATTCATAGTATCACGTACACTTCCTTATCTGCCTGATAAAGGATTAAGTTGCTTCTAATGAAGGAATAGTTGCTCTGATCTATAACTATGATTAAGAACGTCATCTTATTAAAAAAAAAAGATTAACCTATTAAATTAATTAAAAATTACGTCTAATAGATTCTTCACTTTGATTAAGAATTTCTTGATAGTTTATTGGGTCTCTAACATGAGATTTGCAGACGATAAATTTCCTTTAGACAGCATGTTAGAATTGTGTAACTATAATCACTTTTAGGTCATGAGAACGATTCTCACTTTGCGCAGGTGCCAATTATTTTACTAAGCTAGGGCAGGGAAAAGCCTCTACTAATTAATTAACCATGCTCCATCAGTTAGGCTCTCATGCATTTTAAACCAACCCAAACAAACCCATAATGCCAAACTCCAAAGTCACTTTTTACATAACAATATTAATTTATAATTGCGACCAAGTGACGCGTGATGAATTTTACACACGCATTCAACCAAATAGAAGGATGATGAGTAATATCCACCAAAAAATATATATATATATATATATTTAAACATTTTTCTAGAGACCCTGCATGACCATAAGGGGAAAGAGAGGTTAGTAGTGACGAGCAGCTATAGGCTGTTAACTTTATTGGGAGCTTCACAAAGGGAAATTTTCATTTTCATTACTTTCTATATTTTGATTGAAAAGCGAGAGCACCATAATACAATAAAGTTTGTCGCCAAATAGCCCTCATGTATAAATTAATCATGAAATAAAGCTATGGAGGGTAACGCAGCAGGGGGGGGTCCCTTTGCTTTCCGTGGCCGACTTTTATCAGAATTGAGCCCAATGCTGACTCCTCAACGACTCCTATATATAGCTAGCTAGGCCCTTGGATGATGAATGAAGCGCCCCGGAGATGAAGAGAGATATGAGCTCTCCTAAAGAGGAGAAGAAGGGAAGCGCGAAGGGGCTGTTTAGATTTGCTGGTTGGTACGATATTCTCCTGATGATTTTAGGGACCGTAGGGGCGGTGGGTGATGGATGCTCCACGAACTTCCTCCTGCTCTCCGCCAGCGGCGTCATGAACAGCCTGGGGAATGGATCGCAGGCCCAGCACCAGCAGGGCCGTGCAGTTTTCATGCCCGAGGTCGCCAAGGTTTGAAAGTTTTTATCGCTCGCAGTGACATATATAATGTTTAAGAGATATATGGTTGTCTTTCGACGGAGTTTTTGGTTTAACTGGTGTCTGCTTTGTTTCTTCCTGCAGTACTGTCTTTACTTTGTCTATACTGGATT
The DNA here is from genome assembly GCA_037177215.1 of Asparagus racemosus. Taxonomy (NCBI): domain Eukaryota; kingdom Viridiplantae; phylum Streptophyta; class Magnoliopsida; order Asparagales; family Asparagaceae; genus Asparagus; species Asparagus racemosus. Next base: position 33,283,552 of record JBAKGM010000233.1, read on the forward strand.
GGCAGTCTTGGGGTTGGCCTTTTTGGGTACTAATGATTTCGTATAAGCTCTCGTTTGCGTGCGTAGTTTGAATAGCATTTTGATGGAGATGGTTTTTTTTTGACTGCAGAGGGTTATTGTTGGAGTAGGACGAGTGAGAGGCAGGTGCTGAGGATTAGGTATAAGTATTTGGAGGCTGTTCTTAGGCAGGAGGTTGGTTTTTTTGACGCTCAGGAGGCAACTACTTCGGAGATCATCAATAGTATATCGAAGGACACCGCGGTCTTACAGGAGGTTCTAAGTGAGAAGGTAATATATATGACCTGCTATGAAGCTACATTTTTATTCAAGGAGAAAAAAGACAGCAGCAACTGTATATCTCTATATATCTTCTAGTACCAATTTGATAAATTTCTATTGAAAGCCATATTTAGTATAGCATGCGAGGATCTCTATTTCAGCTAAAAACTTCTTCTTCTTCTTCTTCTTCCTCTTTTTTAATTCCTTTTCTATCAGGTAGTCTTTTAATTCAAAGTACGAGTTCGTTGAATTATTGAAAAACTTTTTCAATTAGTAAAGGAAAATTGGTTTGGTTACCCTAAAAACAGGTTCACAAGTCAAAATAATGCGGGTGATTTCAAACTCTTGAGATCATCATTAATTCGAGCTGGCTACTGAGAGCCTTGTATTTACCATATCATTTGATGTCCATCTTAGACCATTTTTCTATTTCTCATCTCCTTTCGCATTGAAATGGTTTTCAACGGTTAATCCGGTATACATATATCGGGAATGATGGGTATGATGGGTATGAGGTGGTGGCTCATTTTGCTAAATGAGCTATCAAGAAATAAAGTGGGCAGATCCACACATTTTGATGTTAGATTAAGTGGGTTAACCGTTGAAAACCATTTCAACGCAAAAGATAGACATATGATGAGTCCCACTTAATTTGCTAGTCACGTGGGATGAGTGGGTCTCACCACCCCTTATCTTTTGGAAGCTCGTTTAACAAAATGAAATGTCACCTCATGATCATCAAAACCATATACATATTATCTCCCAAGTTTATTAAATGATGTTTTATCATTCAAACCGGTTTAGCCAAATAACTGTTTGTGAAGTAGTTGGCCAGGAAAAAAATCATGTCTGTGGTTTTCAAACTAGATGACGTGAAAGGCAAACAGTGTCATCTTAGTAAAGAAAGTGATGTTTCTTTGAGGGCCGGAATCTATCCTAAGGCATGCAATTTCGGTTATTAAGGGTCTTAATTAATCTCATGCTTAAAACATGGATAAAAGAATACCGGGTTTTGGAATTTCAACTATCTAAGGGAACATTGAAGCATGCCCTCCTACTTTACTCACCAGCATCATTTTTATACGGTTTTCCTATGTAACACATGGGCTGAGTATATTTTCCCTCCCAAGTTGGAGTGCAGAATTTTGATAGGGAAGGATGATTTTGGAATCATGTTCTCTTTGCCCTTTTGGCTAACCGTGGTTAATTAACTGAAGAATACTTGGAATAGTTAAAAACAAGAAGATATTTCCTAGTATAATTACTACCTTATCTTTTTGTTGTTGGATTCTAATAATTCAACTATATATTCTAGTATATCCATGCAATCATTTATACGCATCAAGAATTGTACAGCTCGTTTCACGCACTGAGTACTTAAAATATCAAAACCGAGTACTAAATATACGAATATGACAGTTCAAAAAACGCCTCAAATCTTTTCCCTTCAGGTGCCGATATTTCTGATGAACACCTCAAGCTTCGTCTCAGGACTAGTATTTTCTGCTTACTTCTCATGGAGGCTCTCTCTAGTAGCCTTCCCCCTCGTCCTCCTGCTAGTCATTCCTGGAATCATATACGGCAAGTTCCTTGTCCGCCTTTCTCGCGAGTCTCACGGAGAGTATTCGAAAGCAAATGCTATAGTGGCTCAGGCTCTGAGCTCCATCAAGACAGTCTATTCCTTTACCGCGGAGAAAAGCATTGTGGAGAAGTATGCAGCCATTTTGGATAAGACTGTGAAGCTTGGAATCAAGAAAGGGATAGCTAAGGGGCTGGCGGTAGGAAGCACTGGCCTTTCTTTTGCTATATGGGGTTTCCTTGCTTGGTACGGTAGCAGGCTTGTTATACACTACGGGGAGAGTGGAGGAAGAATCTACGCAGCTGGGATTTCTTTCGTCTTGGGTGGACTGTAAGTAGTTTATTGCCACCTTTTCCATGCTCAATAATGTGATATTTGTTGGAATAATGGTATACATGTCATTTATGCTATATATATATATATATTTTTATCTACCTATATTTATATGTATCTCTCTCTACATCTACATGGTTAGTGTAAACAAGAAAAGCAAGCTGTTACTAGCGAATTAGTTCATGTTGAAAAAGGTAATGATATTTATGTCGAGATTAGCACCGATAATATTATCCTTTCATAAGTCATTAGTTTTCATTACATTTTTCTTAGCAGTTTGGATTGAAGGGTTATATCCTTCGATGTTAAGGGTTGTAATATATCTATTAGAGAGGTATTTAGTTTAGAGTCGAGTTGTGTTGAGTCTAGAGTCGAGTTGTGTTATTCCCACATTGGGAGTACTTGTAACTCTGAATTGTTTCTCTATCTATTAATAAAGAGGATTGACCCACTTTGATGTCAAGTCACTTTGGCACGGGAGCAACCCAATTTCAATTCCCACTCCATGAATTTAAAGCGACTTTTAAAAAAAATGATATCTCTGTTTGAGTCTAGGTCACGACACATGGCACTCACCCTGCGGGGGCATATCAAAATACAAAACTAAATACTACTCTAAATATTATCATAATATTCTCTATTGTTCCTGTCAGAATATAAATATATAACTATCAAGCATCACCACAACTTCGGAGTTCCAGTGTAATTGTTGGATGCTTTAAGCTAGTAGCAGAGCACCCAGATTCAGATCTTACCGTCCATGAATTAAGTGTGGATTTTAATATTTTGATACCGCTGCGTTGAGTCCACGTTTTGACCTATAAAAGGGCCCTCAACCTGTGGGGACATGTTTAGAATTTAAATATATAACCCTCAACCGTCACCCCAACTTAAACTTTGGTGCCATGGTTAGAGACTTTTAAGAGTTCTTAGCCTTTATTTGTGCCTTAATGTTGAATATAATTTCTTTAGCATATTTATCGTTCTTCTCCTTCTTATAGTCTCTTACATGAGACAACTTGGAGAGTTGTGCCTTGGCTAATCTCAGCTTGCCTTCTAAGTTATGTAACATTTCTCCTATCTATAGTTATATTTACCAGAAATTTGGCACCGATATAGAGGGTTTGGCTGATAGAAGTTCTGCCGATCATAAAATTCTCTAACATTTTTCTTGGAGCAACCCATTTTGATTTAGAAGGTTAAATGATAATGGTGATGATTGATGGAGGGTCATCGTGAACACCTGGAATTTTATTGGATCTATGTAGAAATGTTATGGCCTTTGTGACTCAGATATATTATTGTTGCACATGAAATTTTATTTTTTTTTCCTTTACTATAAGATTGTTATTATTTCTGCCCAACTGTTAAATGTGTGAAGATAATGTGACTCAGATCTCTTGGAAGGGCACTCCCAGAGGTGAAACACTTTGCTGAAGCATCAGTAGCTGCAAATTATATCCTAGAGAGAATCAGTCGAACACCAGAGATCAATGCTGAAGACGCAAAGGGCCTGATACTCGATAACATTCGAGGTGAAGTCGAATTTGAGAGCATCAACTTCTCTTACCCGTCGAGACCTGAGTCAATGATCCTTAAGGAATTCAACCTCAGGGTTCCAGCAGGACAGAGTGTCGCACTCGTAGGCACCAGTGGAAGTGGGAAGTCCACTGTCATTGCATTACTGCAGCGTTTCTATGATGTGGGTGAGGGTGCAGTCAAAATCGATGGTGTTGATATTAAGAAGATAAAATTGAATTGGATTCGGGGGAAGATGGGGCTTGTGAGTCAAGATCATGGACTGTTTGGGACGTCGATAAAGGAGAACATTGTCCTAGGGAAGCCTGATGCTACCATGGATGAGGTTTACGCAGCAGCAATGACTGCAAATGCCCACAATTTCATAATACAGCTCCCTGAGGGATATGATACAAAGGTAACTCTGAAATTTGTGCAACCATATCATTTCAGTTGTTGCAACAGCTACAAGTTCTTAATTAATAAGGTTCAAACATAACACATAACAGCGTTATCTCCCAAAATCTACTGGCAGGTAGGGGAACGTGGATCGTTACTATCAGGTGGGCAGAAACAGAGAATTGCAATTGCAAGAGCCATCATCAAGAACCCTATAATCCTTCTCCTTGATGAGGCCACTAGTGCCCTTGACTCTGAATCAGAAAAGCTTGTGCAGAATGCCCTTGATCATGCTTCTATGGGCAGAACAACATTGGTATAGACAACTCATTTTT
>JBAKGM010000233.1:33307398-33317882 GCA_037177215.1 Asparagus racemosus
AAATCTACCAAATAAATAACTACCAAATAAAATAGAAATTCAAAATTCAAATCTAATCTACCAAATCTGAAAACACTACCAAATCAAAACCATATCGCGGGGACCCACTGTAGAGCTGACACTCGACGCCTCCTGCGCTGATAAACTCGGCGAAAGTCCCGTGCACGTGCTGAGATGTCCACATCACCTAATGTTAGAGATTCACCCGCCTTCGGATCAAAGCCCCCCGCCCGGTCCCCATCAATAAGAAATGAAATTAATTCGTCCTTCCAGACACTTATCTCATGTTCTCTATTAGGAAATAAAAACTAAACAACCTCAAAATCAAATCAAGCCTCCTTTAACTTCGTATAAATCAACCATTTAACTTGTTCATATCATGTTTTTCATGTGAACTTTTTCAGGTGGTAGACAACTCTACAATTAAGACCTCATTGCACTGTTATTAGAACATGGAAACTCGTCTCTAAACGACAAAGATGACTCTTCTTCCTTTTAGGTGATTTCTAAACTATTCCTACACCATCTTCTCCTCTGGGCTCGCGAATGACGAATCAAAATCCAATCTGGCAAAATTCAAATAGAGATCGCCACGAATCTATTAAATCAAATCCTAACCAATGATGAGAAAATGATAAATATTGAAATTTGAGGAGGTCTCCAAAGCTCTACTACAAAAAGATCAAACAATATTATCTAAATTTCAAGAACCACCCGCCAGCATGCAAGCACGCAGGGAAACACACAATAGAAGTAGGGGTTGGGGAAGGGAGCTGATAGCAAGTTATGCCAAAGCAATCTATAATAGATTGTCATTTGTCATGACTGGTGAATATTATAACAAAGTTGCCATAAGCTAGCGGTACAACTTTCAAGCTCCAACTTGAACTGTTCACATGTAATCAGCTATAGGAAGCTAGATTTATAGTAGACTCTTGGAATTAACAAAAAGGAAATCATGGTGAAGTTCACCAAGCCAAAGGAACATGCTTTAAACTTTCTAGACATCAACGAATCATATCCCCACTGCCTCAATTCAAAATCCATATTTAATACTTTTCAGTATATTATTTTGCATCAGGTACCAAGTAGGCGCGTTGATTCTGAACGATCCAAGAGTTAGCTTTCTTTAAGGTTTTTCCACCTATTGAACTTTAAGAAGGAATCTTCGGATAGGCTTGAGTCGTTTCTCAATAAAGGTCCCTACTTGCAGCAGAACTACAAAGGTTGTTGATTTGGTAAATTATTCTGATATTGGCCCCCAGATCATTTTGCTGGGCATAATTGAGGGTATAGTCTTCGGAGGCATCAGTTCTTTACCTCTCAGAGAACCCTGTCCAGAAGAACTACACTAAAAGTTACCTACAAAGCAAGACTATGCAAAGATATACAGATACTGATGCATGTTATTCCAATATACCATTATCAAAACCCTAACAATTGCCCATAGATAATCAATACTGATGAAGATTAGAAAGATTTTGAAAAGCACTCCCACTGCAATGATAGAAGGTTAATTATTTATGCTACTTTGAACTGATTTTGACCTTTTAAGATGCACTTGTAATTAAATGTAGTGCCATATTCTAGATTAAGCATAGCGCACAGTTGCATTTGGCCGGAAGACAAGACATAAAGAAAACAGAATCGAATCACAGCACACAGCAGTTGACATGATCTGGCACAAGGGCCTACAACCATGGGATGTAACAGATAAGTGATTCCTCTAAAATCCGGAAGATGGAGGATTAGAGGTCATATAAAAATGTCTTTTAAACCCCAACCTTTTATGTTAAAACCAGACCCATAAAGCTATAAATATTGTTCACCTTAAGACTCTCCAAACATAACTTAACACACCAAAACACCCTAATACAATGGTTAACAATGTATGAACTGGATCAGATGAAGACTGATAGAATATTTCTGGAAGGACAAATGCTAGGATTAATATCAATAGAAAGTAACAAACATTGAGTGAAGACACATGTATAACACAATAACCAGGAACACACATAGATAGTAATATATATACTGAAGCTTTAAGGTCTATCTGCTTCTTAACTTAGCAGTTCATCTTTCCTGAAGAGGTCGAGCTTTCAAAATTCTAGGTGAACCATCAAAATCTATATGGAAGAATCATTAATTCAGGAAAAGGAATAACTTATTGGACAGATTTTCAAAATAGACCCTTTTAGAAACTTAATCACCAAAATCAACCCAGTCGTAACTTAGTTAGCAATTGCGACCTAGTTTCAGCCACGTGGGCTGAAACTAGGTTGAAATTGAGAAAAATGTTTTACGAACTCTACGGGATTGAGAATCCTATGTAGTTTAGTAGAAAATTAAACTCCATGGCATTCTCAATCCCATACTAAACTACACAGGATTGGGAATCCCATGTAGTTTATAACATAGAAACTACACGGGATTCACAATCGCATGTAGTTGGCTAAGTGGTTAGCTCCAAGAGAGTTAGACTTTAATTACTCAAATGGTCTTGAGTTCGAATCTCATCATCGCCAACATTAATTTTATTTCTATATTTATCTATTCAAAAGTTAAACATAAAATAATAAAGAAAGATTCATTACTTGGCTAAGATTCAAACCATGCCTTTTCAACTCATAACTTAAGCTGTTAACCATTGAATCAACTACACGAGATTGTGAATGTCGTATAGTTTATATGTTATAAACTACACGGTGATTCCCAATCGCATGTAGTAAGTTTAATTTTCTACTAAACTACACAGGATTCTTAATCCCATAGAGTTCTAAGAACTTATTTATCAAATTCGACTGAGTTTCAGCCCACGTTGCTGACGTGGCTAAAACTAGGTTGAATTTGATAAACAAGTTGCAAATAGGTCGAAAATGGTAATTATTTTTTAAAAAGGGTTTATTTTGAAAAGTTGTCCTAATTTATTTAAGACAAAAGAACTTATTATTCCAATATTATTGTTTATCATATAAATTCCTGACAGAACTTGAATATAACTTATAGCTCAATTTTTATGAGCATTTAACGATATAATACTTACAAGAAAATATATGATAATATAGAGGGTGAGACATCCTTTTGCATCACACTCTGCCCTTCAAACTCTTAAGTTTAAGAAATTATAGTTAATCCGCCAAGAAATAAAATATACAAATAATCAACTCTCCCCTTAGTCCTTACACCAATAAAATTCCAGATAATCTCATAGAAGTCTGAAAAACGTACTAAGTTGCAGAATCTGAAATAAGGTTACAAGAGTTTTGGACAAGTAGTGTGAGTTACGTTACACTGGTTGACCGTCCACGGACAGAACTAGATGATCAGAATATGCATGCGCTAATTCTGACAGTTTACTCAGGTGAAATTTGCTCTAATTTATTTTTGAAGTAGTTCATATGCATCACGTGTTAATAGAGAATTGTTCTGCATCCATCAGGCTGTGGAATACAATATCACAGAAACTATCTGTGTGAAATTGGAGATGGAAACCTGGCAAACGTAAGGTACTTTTAAGTACTGAAAAAATGGGACCTGGGTGACTATGAGTAAGATTTTGAAGGTTATAGGTTCTTTCAATGTGAGGTTGAAGATGATTGATGAAGAACTTGAGAAGCCTGAGGCATTTCATAACCCCTCAAAAGTTTTGCCCATTTTAAATAACCCAAATTGATGAAGAACTTGATAAGCGTGAGGCATTTTTCATAACCCCTCAAAAGTTTTGCCCGTTTTAAATAACCCAAACCTTCTAAAATGGTCCCAAAACACCAAAAAAGTTTTGTAAGAAAAACCCTAATCTAACAACGTTTTTTGCACTTCCCACATGCATAGCGCGAGAAAAAAACCCTTTTTTCCTTAATATGGTTTACAGGCCCAACAACCCCCCCCCCCCCCCCCCTGGGTTATCGATCGACTGTCCGCTCTATTATTGAGGCCCCAAATCTTCCAATTGAAAGTTAATTTAGGATTATATTTGATTGGGGCTGATTAGAGCTATTAATTTGATAATTAGAGTGTTAGTTTGAAAAGGATGTTTTGAATTTTTTACCAGTTCATCAAACACTGAGTGAAAAATGTAAAACATTCTAGGAGGTTAATAACACACCCCAAATGTTTTTTGGTGTTTCGTGACATTTTCAAAAGTAAATGGGGTTAATAAAAATGGATCAAACTTTTGTGGGGCTTGCGCAATTTAGCTTCTCCATTCAGTAAAATGAAGGGTAGAAAAAGGGAACCCCCGGGCTTCAAATTCTTGAGAGGACATTTAATAGAAATCTACAAAATAGTGTGGTATCATATTACTTTGACATCTTAAAAGGCTACATACATCAAAGCAATCAACAACCTTTGCCAAATTTCTCCATTGATATTCAAAAGAGATGCCTTCCTAAAGTTCGATTTAATAACAATTTACAGAAAGATAAAAGGTCGGTCAGAAAAAAAGGGAGAAATTCTCCATTACATAAATAAATAAATAAATAAAGTAGCCAACTTTATCGGTTACTCTTCACAAAACGCCATCCTTACAAAGTTCAATGGGTCAAATTAAAAAAGGAACAACTTTTCATTATCGCAGTTAAATTTGCAGGGTTGCAACAACAAGAATCCAAACATTAAATCGAAAAGTAAATACAAAAATATTGGAATTTTTTGGGTTCCTGAATGATCAATTAGGGTTTTATTTCAAAAATTAATTTTTTTTTTGATAAAAAAAGAGGAAAAGGAAATGGGATGACCTGAGATCGCGATAGCACGCTGAGGGCGGAAAGGCAACGAGGTCCCCAGCGCAAGTGAGACAGCGGTAAAAGGTGAAGCCTACTAGCCTAGGAACTGACGAAGAGAAGGAAAAAAATTACTTTGTACAGCCGCGAGCGAGTATTAATCCCAGCCGCGAGCGAGTATTACATGGGGGAAACCAATAATAATAATAATAATAATAATAAAACATAACTAATTGTCCGAAAAGATATAGGCAAATTGCACAAAAGTCCCCCACGACCAAAAGTGTCGCCACCGTATTTTTCAACTGTTTTATGAATGGTGCCATACTTTTTTTCTGAATTTCTTTGTGGACAAATTTTCAAAATAGACCCTTTCACGAATTTATTTATATAAAACGACCCCTTTTAGATTTAATTGTCATTTTCGACCTAGTTTCAACCAGTTGCCTGAAACTCGGTCGAAAATGGCTATTAAAGTTCGAAAACTTCACGGGATTTAAAATCACGTGAAGTTTAGTGCCTGATTAATCATGCTAATAGGTGATTAGGTTGGGTGATTAGGCACTAAACTTCACGGGATTTGGAATCCTGTGAAGTTTTATTTACCATTTTCGACTTGGTTTCAGCCAACCAGGTCGAAAATGGTGAATAAATTATAAATAGATCTATTTTTACAAATAAATTACTGAAAGGACCTATTTTAAAAATTTGTCCTTTCTTTAAATAAGGTTCTGATGATCATCGAAGAGAAACATGTCATTTATTATTTGGTGGAAAATGTGACACACTTCCGCTTCTTGAAATTTTGAGACAACCTCCTAGGTGACTTCACATAGCATTAGTTAACTTATGTTTGCTAAACTACAACAATATTTATAGTTGTGTACATCATCACTAGATAAGATGATTAGTAGGTATCTAATAATTACCCATGTATTCCAGTTATCTACTTTTTCTACTTATAAACTAGTCATGTTTCATTGTAAAAGTAATGTTAAGGGTATCATCCTGGAGTACATAACATCACAAAAGAACTTCCAAAAGGACAGACAACAGTCACATAAAGGGTTTGATTCACATGCAATTATTTAGATGGTAACCAAAAACAAACCAAAAAAAACACCAAAAATGCCATTTCATAGATCAAGTAAATGGTATACAAGGATAATAATATACAGATAAGTGTAAAATTGTATAATGGAATCTAAAGTAAAGAGGCACATATAGAACTTGTGGAGGATATAGAATGTTAAGAGAGGCAATAGGGCGAAAGGTACGATTTAGTCTCAGACAGAACAGAATTAAAGATAAATAAATTATCAAACAAGTTTACATCCAAATAGGGAACCCCTTATCTCAAAAGACATGTTTTAAGGTGTATCAGTCACTCCATTACTTTATTAGACCCATCATCATAAATATCTAATCATATTTACAATTGTTTCAGATCACAGAGAGAACAGCAACTAGATCAATCCAGCACCACAATTTCAGGTGTCTCAAGTGCTGGGGTGGTCGCCTCAACATCTGGAATCATATCTTCAACCGCTCTGAAGATATGCACTCTCATTTCATTTGGACCTATGAGCTCAAAAGCACAATAATCACCGACATCGAGATTATTGCCCTGAGCAAATTCACCCCACCCAACAGAGAGACGATCTCTATCTTTCTCGGCTGCAACGTAGGCCACTGTCCATGACTTTCCATTTGGATCCCTCAGCGTCATGTTTGTCTTTTTACGAGGGAGGTGTTTCTTTGAGAAGTTAAGTGGGAACCTCTGCGTTAAGTTGTGTATAACCAATAAACAAAGATAGCAGCAAACGAAAACTAAACAGGAGTGATAATTGAAAGAGAATCTTAATAACAAAGATTTTTCAAAGTCAAAACCTTGGATACCTTTTATTTCAATTGTTAGACCTGGCAGATGTAAAAATGGGAACAAATGACCTGATACGACTTCCAGCTTAGGAGGTTAAAGAGAAGAGAAAAATACACATAGACCCCATGTAGTATCATAGTTTTGAACTTAGTACTGTTGTAGTTTCATTATTGCAGATAGACCCCTTGGGTTAATTTTTTTTAATCTTTTACCTGGATGAAAATTTGACGTACATTGTCCCTTAGTGAAGTTAGCAAGTCTATCTAAAAGTAAAAGAGTCAAATAATAATAATAATTAAGAATCAACTGCGGACAGACCCCCAGTACTATCACCAAAAACTTTTAAGGTGGTCTATCTGCAATAACAGAAATAAGGGGTAGTAAGTATTCTACAGGGCGCCTATGTGCAGTCAATATCGGTTAACTGAACAGAGAGATTTTTCTGAACAAAAGCCCCTACATTACGATTCCAAAGTCGGCAGAAAGGAATTTGAAGGAATTCAAAGGAGGGTGGATGAAATGGATGGAATTGCTCATGAAGAAAAGTTAACTAATCTATGACTAAAAGTACCAATGGGAGCTGAAAATAACATATTTCTAAAGGGACAAGTTGAATTAGCCGAGCGTTGTGTGAAGTGCATTTATAAGCATAAATACTTCAATTGAATTAGTCAGATGTTCTAAAGATATGATTATCCATAGAATAGAATAATATTATGCCTGACTCACCATTCGCTCGTAAATGCTGCTAAGTGCCATGGGTCTAATTACAAAGGGAAGATCTGAGCTGAAGGACCTAGCAGCTTCTTCAGCTCGCAATTGATCTTTTGTCGTCACTAGGCGTCTTCTTGAAAAATACCCTCTTTCATTAGGGTTTTCTGAAGCAATCGAACTAAACGATAGTTCTTCTGTTTCATGTTTTACTTTCCCTTCTTCATTAGGACTAAGAGTCGCAACACGACTTCCTAATATTACAACATAAATAATAAAAAGTGAGTAATGGTCTGACATGTAAAATGACATGATATGCCATCCAACTTCATATGCATTAATTATTTTATATACAAGGTGGGGGGGGGGCCCCCCCAAAAAAAAAAAAAAACTTCGTTGTCAATCTTCCTTTTAACCACCGCACCATAGAAAAATAGAAATATAGCACGACTGCTACATGGGACTTGTTTCTGCCTAATGAACATAAACAAAAAAAAAATTAAGAAAAGAAAAGAAAAAAACGTAAGGATCTTTTGACTAGCTCATCTCAAGCAAAATTCAAGTAATCTTTTGTTGCTTCCACCAGTATTTTGGTTTTATTAAAAGGATTAACCTTTTACAAAAATATTTAAAATCAGAATAGATGAAGTATAACTTAGCTCAAGCTCCAATTTTTAACATTGATCAAATTTGTAGGCAACCGCTTCTACTTTTTTTTTCTTTTCTTTCCTTCTTTTTATTCATGAGACTGTTTAGATTCATACCAGGTACCCCCATACGATTATTTTTTTATTTAAATTCCATGTAACCATTTAACAAATAACCTCATATTAGTTCTGATGTTTGAAAGGAAAACCAATGAATCGTTTAAATAGAAAGAGGTGGTAAGTTGACTAAACAACACGAAGTTTCATCCAGCATATTAGTGTTCAGTGTCCTCATCCTTTTAAACAGTACGTCATGAGAAAAGTAATTTCTTCCATATACTACAAGCACTAGAACATACTGATACAATGAGCATGCAAATATAATTTTTTTTTCATGCATCAAAATGAGTTTATTACTACTTACCTTCAACTGAGTTGATAGTATCACTGCGCATGTATTCACCCTTGGTTTCTTGATGCTCTATATGATGGACAACATCTGGTGGATGCTTTCTTGGTCTACCTCTTTTTCTCACTCCTGTGGTTAGTTTCAGCTTCTTATAGGATAAAAAGGAATCTGCACACAATTTCTATTGAATTAGAGAATAGAACACCTAAGATACCGCCCTAAGGAGATAATATGGTGGGTTCTAGGAAAGATATAAGTTTGTAGCGATCAGATTTTATGACTAAATATATATGTTATGGAACAGTAACAAATAAGAAAACATTTGATTATAGAGGGGAGTTACAGAAATAAAAGGGGAGATGGAGCACTTGGCAATCAAAATTGACTTACACCACCAAGAAAGGGTCCACATTTTTGCGTTAAATATGGATAATCATAAAAAATTTGAGAGGATAACTGACTTATTTCTTTATCTGATTCATTCTCTTAGAGGGGGGGGGGGGGCATCTTCGAGAGGATTCAGGTATGGATGGAGGAATGAAAGACAGTTATTACATTAACAAAGCTATTTGGACATGGATGATTCAAGTATCTGACACAAAAATTTCGGATGAAGGTTTTTCATTGTAATTAATTGAAGAATGGTCTAAACCAGATAGACCGAGTTGCATGGAGATTTCCACCTAGTCCTCCAGCTCAAGTACAAGGGATATATAATGCAGATTAACAAAAGAATGAAGAGCTTATTTTAAATCAAAAGGCATGGATCAAATTAATGCGGAATTATTATCCAAACATGAGTTGAAAAAAATGCACAAAAGAATACTCGAGCAGAATGTCATGGGAAGTTTTTATGTATTTCTTTTCACTCGATTGATCAGCTTGTTTCCCTCCACGAGTATTTCTGCATAAAAAATTCTCATCTAGTTCACAGAGAATATGTAAAGAATTATCTGATATTCCTAATCCACATTTTCAATAACCAGCTCTGAAAAATTATAAATGTATCTAACATTTATACCTCATTAAAGTCCATATATCCCATACAACTAAGAAATATTTCACAGTAAAAGAATGATGACTACATCTACATGCAAATATAAACTTTGTCATGAAACAGCTGTTTACTACTAACTTACCTTCGACTAAGTTGATAGTATCACCGTGCATGTGTTCACTCTTGATTTCATGATGCTCTACACAACGGACAATGTCCGGAGGATGCTTTCTCGGTCTGCCTCTTTTCTTCCCTCCTTTGGTTAGCTTCAGCTTCTGATAGGATAAAAAGGAATCTGCACAATATTTTATTAAATTCGAGAATAGAACACCTAAGTTGCCGCCCTAAGGAGAAAATATGGCGGGTTCTAGGAAAAAATTCATAGCAGTCAGATTTTATGATTAAGGATGCATTACAGACCAGTAACAAGTGTGAAATCATATAGAATATAGAGAGGTACAACTCAAATAAATATATAAAGGGGAGATAGAGCAATTACATATCATGGTTGGCTTACACCAAGGAAAGGTCAGTCTCTTTGTATTAGATATGGATAATCATAAGACGATATTTGAGAGGAGGTCAATAGGTGCATTTTTTTTGCTAGTGGTGTTGTATTACTTGATGGAACTAAGTAAAAGGATAAGGATAACCAACAAATTCCAGAAATGGAGAGAAGCAAAGCCTATGGATCAAAGACATAAATATAACAACGAGATTACCATTGACAGAGTTGTGAGATGAGTGGAGGTAAGCATATTTAGCCGAGGAATACAGAGGAGAGACCATTTTCACTACTTAATACAGATTATCAAGCATGACAGTGAGACTGAGAAGCTGTTGAATGTTGTACAATTAAGAATGTAAAGAAAATTAGCATGCAGGTGAAGTAAGAAGGCTGAGCAATTCAGAAATGGAAATAACAACCCTTACTAAGAAGAGGAATCTACTATGGAATGTTATATATAATCTGGTGGAATTATGGCAAATATCAAGTACAGAAGGGCTTTTTTCGAATTTTCAGGGTGAGTACTTTTCCATGGGGGGGGGGGGGGGGGGGGGGGGGGGGGGGGGGGGGGGGGGGGGGGGGGGGGGGGAGGGGGGGGGGGGGGGGGGG
>JBAKGM010000233.1:33317982-33338193 GCA_037177215.1 Asparagus racemosus
ACCTCCCCCCCCCCCCCCCCCCCCCCCGAAAACACATACACACAAGTGGCTAAGATGGATAGAATGAGCATGTCATAAGTAATAGGTTACATAATTTTTCTTGAAGTTACTAGACTGTAACAAACTACGATTTCACGGTGAGGGTTGAGAGAATTTCATATGTGAGACGCTTATATTCAACACAAAAAATCTGAAGTTATGGTGAAAGTTGGGGTTACAAATGTATATCTTAACACATCCTTGCAGTTGAAGACTCTTTTTATGGATGCAAACCTTCGTTTTTTTACACAACTGTAGTTCCTTCTAAAATCCCTTTATTTAAATGTGTGACCGGTGCAATTTGAACCTTGACGGCTCTGTTACCAAATTAAATTCCTGGAACAATAAGAACTCTGAAATCACGATGAGTATTGAAAGTTACAATTTTATATTCCAAAGCACTCATACAGGATGAATGTTCAGTTCTGGTCTGAAATATGGAGATTTTGCACATTGTTTTTCCTTTAAGACCCTCTTTTAAAATGCACGTGCAGTAGGATTTGAGCCCTGGTGTTCTCTAGTACCATTTGAAGCTCCTATTATTGCACAAAAATTCCAAAGTTTTGGTGAGTGGCATAGGATTATTATTTTACATTAAACAATTTGTGGGAAAACGAGGGAGAATCCTTTGTGTTGATTGTGGCAAGTACACAGAGCGATAAATACACAGATTCAGAGCAGCAATTGGATCATGGTTAATGAAAGTAGGGATAAACCTAAAGGGAATGGACGAAGGAATGCATGATACTTGTCAACTTGACAAAGCTATATGAACATGGAGGATTCATGCAACTGACCAAGGATTTCGGATAAAGGTATTGTCATTGTCATTAGTTGGAGAATGGTCTAAGATAGACCGAGTTGCATGGACGTCACCACGAGTCTTGTAGTTCAAGCACAAGAGATATATCATTCAGACTAACAAAAAAGTGTCTAGTTTACTTTAAATCAGAAACACGGGTTCAGTTTTTAAGTAAGATTGGTATAAAAGATAAAGTTGAAAAAGAAATGCACAATAATGAAAAGTGAACTCAAGTAAATATCACGGGTTTATGCATTCATTGTTGCCCATTTAATTGAGATCAGCTTGTTTCACTACACAAGTACTTATAAACCAAAAAGCTGTCAACTAACTTTAACAAATGGATAACAGAGAATGTGTGAAGAATTATTAGGAGATGATACTCCTAATTGCTACACTCATTTTCAATCAACTGCCTCTGACAGATTATAAATATGTCTATCACCTGTGGCACACAAAGTCCATATATCTCCGGCAATTAAGAAATATTTTCACTTAAAGAACAATAACTATATCGACATGCAAAATGCAAATATAGATTTTTCTCATGCATCTCTAGGTATTTATTACTGCTAACTTACCTTCCACTGAGTTCATAATATCATCTTGCGTGTGTTTGGCTTCATGACCATCATATGTAGGAGGCTCCTGAGACTCACTCTTGGTTTCTTTACACTCAATATGACAGACAACATTCAGAGGATGCTTTCTCGGTCTACCTCTTTTCTTCCCTTCTTTGGGTAACTTCGGCTTCACATAGGATTGAATTGGAAACAAGTCTTCTCTCTCACATGCAGTTGTGTCAAAAACTTGAATGCTGAAATGCATATTCCCATTGTACCTGAAGACTAGGAACTCCTGCTCCTTCAAGGAGTGATCTTCAACAAACTTTGACCATCCACTGGATATGAATGTTCCATCAAAGGATCTAGTAATCTCCACAGGCCAACTGCACCCATTGGGACCCTCAAGCATGGCTTTTTGTGATGCTTCATTTGATATATGCTTCAAGAAGTTCGGCGGCATCTTCTAAAGATTTGAGGAAGACATACATGAAAAATCAAAACCATTAAGCTTGTTTCCAGTGTAAAAATGCTTGGAAAAAAAAAACTTCGTGTCCCTTAGACGAGAAATCATTTTGTAATATCATCTTGGCACCCTTAAGTATTACCCAGCCAATAACTATTTTACGTGCAAAACTTATCTTGCTGGAAAGTATGAATATGTTAGGGAACACCAATTGACATTCTTAACGGCATTAAAGTGGAGGAAATATTAATAGAAAAAAGGATGCCCTTTATGGTTGACAAAGAAACTCGAGAAAAGATTGTTATTGTTTGCAAATGGCAGGTAAGCATGTGCTCCTGTATGGTCAGCGCACCGAAAATGTTTCCTTTTAGATGTCTGTTATATGCTATAGGACATAATTTTGAAGATCAATGTGTAGAATTGTTAACCCTCAATAACTAAAAATTAAAATTATTAACCAATAACCACCAGTATGCATGTAGATCTTTACAACATCATTCAGTGCATTTCACTCCAAGAAAAAAGAAACTTTCGATGCAATTATCAGCCATACAGGAATATTTGACCATACTTGACTCAAATAATTTCAATGCCAGTGCTTGTTGCAAATTAATTTGTGGTGTGTGTGCATACACCACAATACGGGTTCATGCTTAAACGAGGATGTTGGATGTATCCACATGCTACTGTTGTGTGCACAAGGTATATACCTATATGAATGTCTACATGTACATGTTCAGGGAATACTTGTAGAGACAGATTACAATAACTTATTCAAACTGCAAATTTAACAAAACCAGATGAAAATAAGTCCATCAATTCTTGTTGAAGTAATCTTTTTAATGTTTGAAGTATATATAGCATTTTGATCCATTTTATTATTTACATTAGAGATGCAGGAGCATGTATGAAAATTATGTGCACTTCAGAAAGCTCTAAACGGTTTTCTTTTCAATGTTTTTTTATTTATATTCATGACATGCTAATTTCAGCAAAGGATATGCAGGAGCATGTATGCAATGTTTTTTTTCTGTGTCTCTTTTAATATTTTTTACGCATTTGTTTGATCTATTTGTGCATTCCGGAGATTATTGTCATAAATTAATGGATCAATGGCAACTAATAACAGACTTAAAGCTACAACGGTGGAGGTAATTAGGATAAAGACACGCTAATTGGTTACTTAATTAGAAATGATCCTTAATTAGAGAGTAATGAGAAAAACAAATTTCTAAGATATCCAATCACCACGAGTTTGTTTTTAAATGATTGGGGTCAAATCGATGTGATTCAATGCTGTCATCAGTTATCTATTAACATTTACACAAAATATCCAAACTTTCTTCATTCAATAAAAACAAACAAAGTAAAAAGGGCAAAAAAAAAAAAGGAACTTGCCAGCCGCTGTTTGAACTCTCCAATCAAAACCTTGAAGAAGTGGGGTTTCCTCTGTGACTCGCTTCCCTCTGTCTTCTTCTCCCCCATCGCCCAAAAATCTCTTGAAATCTCAAAGAATCGAGGGGGTTAGGGTTTGGATCATGAGAAAAATAATTTAGGAAGTTGTGGACGGGTTTCTCGTAAGCGAGAGAGAAAAAAAAAATGGAAGGAGGAGAAATTGAGAAAGTGATGAAGATCGAAGGGAAATGCTGGGCGTGCGTTTTTTGTAAGAAACTAACAAAACTGCCGTCGACTGTTTAGGGTTTTGTGTAAAAAAAATATCATAAGGCGTTATTATTGGGAAAAATTATTAAGAACGTTGAAAAGTTTGTAATTTATCAGCAGCTTTATTTGCGTGAGCCTGGCGTGGGCTTCGTTTTCGGTCCCACGTGGTTAGGAATAATTGATGCACGTGGTGGGCTTCGTACAATTCATCTGAACAATTTATTGTGGGCTCCGAATATGACAAGGTTAAGGATGGGCTCCGACGTGTGTTTCTGTGTTCCGGATAACTGATGCACTGCGGTGGGCTCCAGAACCGTTTTATACAATTGTCTGTGGACGTCGAGCTAATAAATGACTAATTTGTGGGCTCTAGGTACATGCGGTGGGCTTGGAGAGCTATCCTACGCCTCGTCGGTTAGATTGAGCTGAACGGAGTTTTGATCTAAGGTCGGCTTCTTTTTCGAGGCCAAGTAGCACTAAATGGCACATAAACACGCTATTGTTTCATCACCTCTGTACTAAAATATTCTGAGTTATAAAAGATAGCATACAAATATCTTAAGTTGTCCACCGTTAGAATAGGATAAACACCGTTGAAAATCTATTATGGCAAAAATACCCCTCCGTAGAAATTTAATAAAACGATGGAGGGTAGGTATAATTGTAAATAGTACAATAAATATGGTCAATGCTATTATAAAAATGTCATGTGCTCATCACATGGAAAGATTTCTAAGAATATTCCCACATGCAACTAAGAGAAGGTACTAACGTGTCAGTTTTTCAAAACTTAGGGTATTAAAGTGCTTTTTTTACAACTTAGTGCATTAAAGTGCTATCTTTCTATAACTTAATTAGGGTATTTAATTGTAAAGGTGGTGAAACAATAGGGTATTTAAGTGTCATTTAGCCCACTCGAATATATTATAGTTTTACTCACTTTGCATTTATATATCTTCACTTGTTTTTGCAGTTATTATATACCTTAAATTGTTTAAAATTTTCAGTTTATTGGCCATTGTTGTGCAGATGTGAGAAATTTTGCCGTAATATTGTAATGTAGGAACATTCGGATGAAAATTTTCATATATGCGCAATTACATGTAGAAAATTGCTAGTTTTAAATAACTTTTAGCGTATATAACTGCCGTGAAAAACAAGTAAAGACATATAAGTGCAAAATGAGTGAAACGTAAGTGCTATTTAGTTTATTTTCAACGAAATTTTTGTGTAACGTCACGTAGCTCAGCTCCATTTGCTTTTAGGCCATTTACCATGGAATCAGGTTTACTTAGCTAACATAAATCGGTTTTAACGTAATGTTATTGTACCAAGCGCTCAAGAACAGGCCCAGCGAAACTTAAATATTGCTCCAATGGCCCAGTGGAGTAAATTTTGGCTGTCGTCATCTTAACGTTTAAGCACACACTAATCAAGTGATCAACTCTCATCAAAGATTCCCTTTCCAGATAAAAAAAAAAAATAGCCACCTTTATTGACCAGACCTCTTTTGCTCAAAGCGTCAAAATCTCTCTTATTTACCACGGTGCCTTTTCCTACGCTCTTTTTTTGTCGTCACAAAATGGTCGTGGTGGTAATTTTGATATCCCAAACTTTTATATCTTTATTGAAACGGGAATTGTACCCCACTGCTCCAATAATGGTATCGGAAGCGCTAAGGGTGCCGAATCAACAGAAACGCTCACCGGTTCTATATCTACCATAACAATGTTTCTCTCCGATAATTATAGCGGATACGTATTAGTTTGTCTCAGTCGGTAGCCAGCAATTTTATATTGGGGATAAAAATACGTTATACAAAAGTGTTATTTCATTTATTATATCAACCAAAAAAAAAAAAAGATTGTGGATCTAAATATTAAAATTGTTGAAGTTGGTGCAAGTAGGTATGTAGATCAACAAATATGGATGCGATTGTGAGCCTAAATATTGGCAAAAATAGATTCGAAAGAGAGCTTTATTTTTTTATACAAATTATAGGTAAATTTTCAATTTTTAAATTGTTAGCAAATCACGCATATCAGGTGCTGATGCCATGTATCACTCAGTCACTTGATTATGGGTTGTAGAAGATGAATATGGTCCACTAACTTCTCTTGATGCCTAGTTCGGACTATTTCCTGATGTTCTCCGCACAAGTAACAAATCGTGAGAGGTTGGGGTTGGTCCCCGGCGGTTCATCCGACAATCAAGTTAGCAATGAGCTAACCAACTGGCCACTCGGGTTATCGGCCGGGTCGACTCGAAAAGGAATCGGCAATTAGTACCTCCGTTTGAGCCGACTAGGCGAGATACTGGCTCTCCGAGTCGACCGAGTTAGGTGTTCGGGTTACCTCGAGGTAGTAAACCGGTCCGAGAACCTTAATACAGGACATTTATCGGATAATCGGCTTGATTATAACTTCAAAATAAAAGTGCCATAACATCAGCAGTAATTGCTTAGCTAAACTATTTTGGGGGATTTATCAAGAGGGCCAATTCTATACATAGAAATATATAAATTTTCCAAATTGCAATTACTATACACGACAATATATGCAAATTCTAAAAGGGCAAGGCCCCACAAGGTTGTATCCAGCTCCCCCCATGGTTTGTCTACCGACATGTAATCGTATTTATATCAGCATACATGATGAGTAAAGAAATATGATCATGACATATATCATATTAGTCGCGTATCCGCCCCCTATGTAGCGTACAAGTACGCCTAATTACATGTGATGTGGAGGTAAATTGGTTATTTTAACATGCAAATAACTTGTTTACCTAAATAAGTAACTTGTAGTACGGAGAGACAAGGCTAACAATTAAGTAGGGTTTCTTTAGACAGCAGCTACTCCGCGAGTGAGCATACCATCCACTAGCGAGCAGCTACATTATAGTTTCCCCCAGTTGAACTTCAATCCTCGCTCTCGCTCTCTCTCTCTACGCGACGACAGCGAGCTGCGAGCGGGAGTCTCGAGAAAAATCTAGAGAGAGAAAGCAACCTACCACGTCGTCGCTATGCTCTCCCTCAAAGCCGCCACCTTTCTGGTATTTATAAATCCATCGGTGTCCTCAATTTCCTGTTTAATTCGCATTAATCTATGAATTTAGTAATAAAAAAAAAGACATCAAATCTTTTTCAAAGTCAATCGGCTCCCCTCAATAATTTCACAGCCTTCCTGCATTGACTTCAACTTTAGAACACAGCTGATGAAATAAAAATGATATTTTGATATCCCTTTTCTCTATTTAAGCGGTGGCCATCGCTCTGTCTCTCTTTAGAATTGCGAGGAAAAGAACGAATTCTTCTCTTTGCAGCGAAGGCGGTGGCCGGCGGCGGTGGGATCGGCGACGATTTATTGCTGTTGCGGCGGCGGAGGGCAGAGGAAGGAGGAGAGGTTGATCAGTTCGAGGGGAGCGACGATGGAGAGCATGATGAAGGAGAGGCGAGGGGATAACGCCTCGGTTCTCGATCTCGATCCCAAATCGACGGTCGGCGGCGGAGTCGAGGATGTTTATGGAGAGGATCGGGCTACTGAGGAGCAGGTTGTAACTCCGTGGACGATTTCAGTCGCGAGGTTTGGTTCCTTTGATCCTAGCGATTTTTTATTTTTTAATTTCTTGTTGTATTTAAAAGGGGAAAGCTGTGACTTTTAGTCTCAATTCTTTGTTAGATCGATTTGTAGTTGCAGACTTGCAGGTTGTTGGAAGTTGGAATTAACATGGAAGACTGTTTCTTCCTATTATTTTTGAATTAAAAAAAAAGGTTTTCTATTGGCTTATGCTTCTTAACACCTGGCAATTTTATAATTGGAGTAGATTTTCCGAGTATTTTTCTAATCTCAAGATTACTTAAACATACAGATTAGTCTGATCTCTAAAAATGGAACATTTCCTCGAATCTAGCAGATTTGGTGCTATTTTAGGACAATTGAAAGTCTTACTTTCCCAACGATTGAGACTCCTTAACAAAATTTTCCATTATCATTAACTAATTTGAATCTATGTGTTACTGGTATGTGAGATTGTTTTGACAAAATCTATTATGTGTCGTCCTTATATTGTTGGATTTAGTGGTTACTCATTGTTGAGGGATCCACACCATAACAAAGGGCTTGCCTTTACTGAGAAAGAAAGAGATGCCCACTATCTGAGAGGACTCTTGCCGCCGGCATGTATCACTCAAGAGCTTCAGGTTCAAATCCTATTTCCTTGAAGAAATTGATTCCTCTGATTTTATGCTTAATAGCATTTACTTAAACTTAAGGTTGATCTCATTGTTCCAGGAAAAGAAGCTCATGAATAGTCTTCGCCAGTATCAGGTGCCCCTTCAACGATATGTGGCGTTGATGGATCTTCAGGTTTGGCCTTATATAATTATGTTGTTTTGTGATATTTGGTTGGAGATAAAACGTTTGCTGATGTCTTTCCGTTAATGTTTTTCAGGAGAGAAATGAGAGGCTTTTCTACAAGCTTCTAATAGATAACGTTGAAGAGTTGCTTCCAGTTGTTTACACGCCTACAGTTGGTGAGGCTTGCCAGAAGTATGGTTGCATCTTTAGGCGGCCACAAGGTCTTTATATCAGTTTGAAGGAGAAGTATGTTGCAATTCCTTGTGCTTCTTGTGTATTTTGGTGATTTTTGTAACTGAAACTTAAAAGTCGCTTGATCTTGCAGGGGAAAGATTCTTGAGGTGTTGAAGAATTGGCCTGAGAGGAGCATTCAAGTTATTGTGGTTACTGATGGTGAGCGCATTTTGGGGCTTGGAGATCTTGGCTGTCAGGTGAATTTGTAGTTAGAGTTGTAATTGAAATATAGTGGACACAATCTTATCTTGGATTTTGCTGATATGAAAATGCTTCTTTCTGAGACTTTGTTCAGGGTATGGGAATTCCTGTTGGCAAGCTTTCTTTGTACACAGCCCTTGGAGGGATTCGGCCATCTGCTGTAAGCATGTTAATTACCTGATCTGTTATGGTTTTTGAGTTCTAATAGCCTAAACTGTCCTTTTACAGAGCTTTATGTTTATTTCCATGAGAAATAATACAACAGCATTTAAATTTATTTGCAGTGCTTACCCATCACAATTGATGTGGGCACGAACAATGAGCAATTGCTGAATGATGAGTTCTATATTGGGTTGCGGCAAAAGCGTGCTACCGGTCAGGTACGGGATTCTATAGGCCCTAACTAGCATGCTATGTGGAATTTGCAATAAGCATTGATAAGTATTACTAAACTGTTGCCTTCTACATTTCGGAATAGGAATATGCTGAATTACTACATGAATTCATGACTGCTGTCAAACAGAACTATGGGGAGAAAGTTCTTATTCAGGTTGGCCAAATTACTAGGCATTACCGTACTTTTACCAAATTTGGTTTTGTTTTTTCCCTTCATTTCTGCAAGTTTATTTAAACTAAAATTTTATGCATGCAGTTTGAGGATTTTGCAAACCATAATGCATTTGAATTGCTTGCAAAATATAGCACAAGTCATCTTGTCTTTAATGATGATATTCAGGTAAAGGAAGCATGTGGCTTTATGTTAGCTATGTGATAAATTGCTTCTCTCATTTTCAACCGAATAATTGTCTATTTGATTTTTTAAAAAAATAACACTTATCTGATAAATGCAATCATTGCAGGGAACAGCTTCTGTTGTCCTTGCTGGGCTTGTTGCAGCACTAAAGTTGGTTGGTGGAACATTAGCGGAACATACTTTCTTGTTTCTTGGTGCTGGCGAGGTCAGCTTCTCCTTCTGTTACCATGTTTTGCTGTATAGTTTATAGTTTATTTATTTATTTTGCTGATTCTGGACTAGTTTCTTGGTGATTTTGGTGTGGGGGCGTAAAAGTAATTGGAAGAGAGAAAGAACGAGGCACTTGCAAATCATTCAGACAACAATACTTAAAATTATAGAAGGTTGCCCATACATTTGCTTCATTGCATAGGAATGGGGGAAATTTTAAGAGAATTATAGACACTTAAATTTGCAGTTAGATAAGATATCTAATCGAAGCGAGCTAGCTTTTAACGTACAGGACTGGGTCTGACTGGTCAATTAATAGTGCCCTGTATAGGTCTTCTTCCATTCATTTTTAGTTGATCGATCTCTGACTGCTAGAGGTCCGAAAATTTTTGTAGTAGAATATAAATGTACGGTCACTATGAGAACCATTAGTTTTGTGCATCAATCATTATGGAGTTGTAGCATCAAGGGAAGTTTTCCAGATAACTGGGGATTTGTGGTTCGTTGAAACTTTTAGAACACTTAGGCTATCATTAGTCTATGTCACAAGGCTTAGAATTTCACTTTTGCAGGACCAATCCCACTTGATGATTAACTGTTCTTGCATATCTCAGTTTATTGTTGTGGTATTTAGAATTTTAGATATGCATTGGACAATTGGTTGTGCAGGTCTATTATGGCAGTCCTACATGCATATGCATAGATGCAGTATATGTTATCATTTTGAATGTTCTTAATCACCTGGAGTCAATCTCTATCAACTATCTGAAATTGAAGGGTTACCTAGTGTAAGCGGCTACAGCGATGTCACTGACAACAGCTTAAAAACCTTATCAGCATATTTCAACATTTAGCCATTTCTCTTGTTTAATTAAAGAAGTTCAGGAACAGGACCTCATGTTTTAATGTCCTGCAATGATCGGATAGGCCTCTTTGCTCATCAGTTTCTTTTCTCTGTTCAGCTGCTCTATCAGTGGAGACATCTCTAATGTCCTCATAAGTTATAACTATGGTGATACTATGAGGTTCTGTAGCCTGTCACAAAATTTCAGGGGAATGAGTTTCATGTCTTCTTTGTTTTGCTGTATGATATTTTTAGAGATTTCACTGTGAGAGAGTGCATTATATGCTAATTTTTGGCTTCTTTTTCATGAAAAAAGGAACTATATTAATAAAGTTGGATTTTGTAACTTCAACAAAAAGCCCAAGTAAAACGGCATGATACAAATACACGTATAAATATGTTGGTGTACACCATGTAGCTGAGCTTGATTAACTGAACCTGTTAATGCTTGGGTAGCCTCATTTTTTTAGGAAATGTAAAAAAATAGTTAAAATAAAGGGAATGACAGCTGAAGTTTTTCTTCCTTCTGTCAGTTTACATTCCTGGAGCACCCACATCTTGAAACTCTTGTCGCCTTTTTTTCTTTCAATTTCTGCTTATTGTTACTACATCTTTTTTTTTCCCTAACGATGTTTCACATGGGCGTGCTTGCAGGCTGGTACTGGCATTGCAGAACTTATAGCTCTTGAAATGTCAAAACAGGTGAATTTTTAAAGATCTTTTTACCACTTTCACCTCCTTATAGACAGATCTTTGTCAATGATAAATATGCACTACCTTTATAATCTATATCTCTTAGTGTCAAATTGATTAGCTTTCTTCTGTTGTTGCAGACAAAAGCTCCAGTGACTGAGACTCGCAAGAAGATTTGGCTTGTAGATTCTAAGGTAAAAAGAATAGCATTAAGATTGCTTCCCGAAATCCATTCATGTTTTAATGTCATGTCTATGCGAATTTCTCAATCATTCTTTTAATGCAGGGCTTAATTGTGAACTCGCGCAAGGAGTCACTACAACACTTCAAGAAACCCTGGGCACATGATCATGAACCCGTCAAAACTCTCGTAGATGCTGTAAAGGTGCATATCCTGTATCATCTATAATAATTGAATGACAATACATAGCTCCTTATGGTAGTCTCTGAAACTCGCTTCCATAGGCTATCAAGCCGACTGTTTTGATAGGAACATCTGGAGTGGGGGGAACTTTCACAAAGGAGGTGGTTGAGGCCATGGCTTCTTTCAATGAGGTAGTGGAGTGGTTTTCTAATTCTACAAAGTGTTTGTCATGGATTTAGAAGCAAAATTTAGCGATAGAAGCTAACATATTTATACTGTCTTAAAAAAATGCAGAAACCAATCATTCTTGCCTTATCAAATCCAACATCACAATCTGAGTGTACTGCCGAGGAAGCATACACATGGACTAAGGTAAAGCCCTACTTTTCGTGCTATTTTTTCTCAGCCAGTGGTGCACTCCTGTCTTGTGTCATAGTTCCTGCTGCTGGTTAATAAAAAAAAGGAAACCTATTTGACCCGCTAAATATTCTCTCAGGGCCGGGCCATTTTCGCCAGTGGGAGTCCATTTGATCCAGTTGAATATAATGGCAAAGTTTTTGTGCCAGGCCAGGTTTGAACTTTGACTTGCTTGCTTATTAAATTTTATGGTTAATGTAGGTTACTTGATGCTAATTGACACATCCGTTAATGTTGTGATTTTTGTATGTATATCAGTCAAACAATGCATACATTTTCCCTGGATTTGGTCTTGGTCTGATTATCTCAGGAGCGATACGTGTGCACGACGACATGCTTTTAGCAGCTTGTAAGTGAAAGAATTATTTTTTATACTCTGGCATATACTCAGAAATATTCACCAACTAGCCCCTTCTTTGTGCAAAGAGATTGTAATCATTGTATGCGCAGTATAGGGACCCCTGCACAGGTACTCTATAAGGCTTTGCCACTTTTGGTATGGCAACTCTCATATCCTAGTTGCCACTTACATATACACTAGCATAGTAGCACGTGCAAACGCATGTTCTAGTAACGTTAATTTTTTTATCTAAACAATCATATGTCCTACATTTTAATTATATTATTATCACTTAATGTGTATTTACTGGATTTCTAGTAAAATATGCATGTGCATAATTCACGTGATCAAATTAATAAGAAAATTCTTATCATTTAGTGTTGTATCATGAGGATATATTAATTTTACATTGAGGTAACAACAACTATTCTAGATAAGAAAATTCATCCAATCTTTATAATTTTATTACCATAATTATGAAAAGTATAATTTTTTTAGTTCTTAAAACTTATTTTTAATTATATATTATATACATGTTAAATAAGACTCATTTAAAATATGTCAATATCTAGTTTACATTGTGTTGCATTTTCACTTTTGTCAATTGTATAATTTTTAAAAGAGTTATGCATGAAATTTTAAATTTAAGAAATAGTGGGAAGAATGGAAATAATAGAACCTTCTAGAGAGAGAGAGGGAGGGAGGGAGGATGCATTTAATTAGAGAAGAAATGGGCAGAATGTCCACTCAATTCAAAATTACCAATTTGCCTAACACAAACCATAAATTTCACTAAAAACTAATGATTGAGAAATTTTCAATTATTTTGCCTACCCTCACAATTTTTTTTTATAGAGTAGTTCAGATATCACATAATTCATTTTTGACAAAACTGGAAATTCACCAAGCTGATTTACTATTTGAATGACCAGACATGTAACTCATCATCATTTACCGTTCAGATAGATCATGATGTTTCCAGTCGCATGTGGTTTTAATTGTACAAAGGATACATGGATATAGATGGTTCTACTTATCATATCCTTGTCTACTTGTATTCTTTCCATCATGGCAAGTGACCTTTGTTGGCACGATCAACCATTGTATATTGTGTGTATACTTTGGGATTTTATTTTTGCCATCTGCTAGATACAAGTATCCGGTACTAGTTTACTCGTTGCTTGAACCAACCAAAAGTCATCCACTCAGAACAGAGCAGGGCTGACCTGCATATGATGAGTCCTGGTCGTGTACCACTATTAGCAAGTATGGTTTTGGTTCTTGGTCTCTGCGGTTCTCTAGCCAACAGCTGACTTAGAGAGGCCCAGAACTACTCTCGTGTATCCTATGTATAGATCTATTGTCCCGGGCCCTGTGAAGAATAGTTGAGTAGCGGTCTCCACATTGAGCCAATCAGATCGAAGGCATAGTGTTCAGGTCAAAATTTTCCTGCAACAAACATGGTCTAGTTGGTTGGGGGGGGGGGGGGGGGGGGGCCCTCCGAAAGGCCCCCAAAAAAAAACACCCCCCCCCCCCCCCCCCCCCCCCCCCCCCCCCCCCCCCCCCCCCCCCCCCCCCCCCCCTACCGAAGGCCCTCAGCAAAAAAATATCATAGCAAGTTAGGAGATTGCGTCTCATGTCTTAGAAAATCGGCATGCGAGACATGTCCCAGGAAAAACTTTTAAGTGTTATGAGTATTAACCACTAGCTTAAGATTTGTACTCACATGTCAATCCTCCTACCTCCCTACACGAGTCTCTATAGAGCGCTCTAGAGGATGTTTTCCGGTTTAGTAGACATCTGGCGTGATTATTTCATTTAATTTCATCCTTCTCCCTTCATATTCTCAAAATCTGTATTTTCACTCTCATTTACAGTTAGAATCTTTTCTGGTCCTCTTTTTCTCCGCGTTCGTACACATCTGGCATGACTATGCAATTATAGTTTCATCCTTTTCCTTCATATTATGATAATCTGTATTTTCACTCTCATTCACAGTTTCAACCTTTGCCATCAACCTATATTAACCATGTAATTATCCTTTGTTGGAACAGCGGAAGCTTTGGCCTTGCAGGTCACAGAGGAGAATTTCGAGAATGGGCTGATATATCCACCCTTCACTAATATCAGACAGATTTCAGCCCAAATAGCCGCTAAAGTAGCTGCCAAGGCATATGAGCTCGGTGAGCTTATCTATCTGTCCATCCATCCTTCTTTCTGTTAATCTCTTTGGTATGAAAGTTTGCCGATGTAGAAATTGATTCATCTGGTATGTATAGGTGTTGCTACTCGCCTCCCTCGTCCAGAAAACCTCGTGAAATATGCAGAGAGCTGCATGTACACTCCAGTATACCGCACTTACAGGTAAGCTGCACAAGGGAGGAGCATCCAGGATCCTGCTGTAGCAAGATTACAAATCTTGTGGTCTGTAGCTCTAGAGTAGTTTTGTCTGCTGTAATAGTAAGTTTGTTTACTTTGTAATATTAAACTTGTCCTCTATTTCCAAAAATAAGCAGTATGTGCCTTGGATAGGTTTGCTTGTACGTCAATGTGATCTTGTATTCTATTATTGGAGCATTTATTTTTGAACTCAAATATCATGTGAGCAATTACGGAGCAAAGCCTCAAGCGTGTTTTCAATTGATTTCTTAGGGTTCTGCAATCAAAGCTTAGTTGATGAGACTTCTCACTTACATTTAATTGGCTCTCACGTGATTTTGATGACTTTAGAAAACCCTTCAACTAATGGGTCTCAGAAAATCTTCCTCAACTAATTTAATTTGGATACATACCCTCAAGCTTGGGGTGTCGAAGGTAATCCCCTCAACTTTGAAAACATGAAATGATCCTTATATCTACTATGGAATAACCGGAAAATATTGAAATAAGTAATTTGACATCATTGGAAACCAAGTAAGCTCTTTAAATATGTACTCTGGAAAATTAATTCACTATTTTTTTGATTACCCAGCTTAGAATTGAACCTAGAATTGTGGGAGTCATATTGGAACCTCCGGACCGTCTAGTTCACCACTAGCGAGTTTAATTCGTTATTCTTTGACTTTGCTTCAATTATTTATATTTCTTCATGATTTTTTAAGACAATATTGTCAAGGTACTCGCTTACGATGGTCACCATATATTTTCTATATTTCACTAAATACTATAAAAGGGAGTGTTTAAAAGTGTCTAGTTTTCCAATATCTAATTTTCATATAATATGAAAAACACATATTAATCGATAAAATGGATGCCACATCATCCGCCATCTCAACTTTCCACATTTTCACTTTCTAATTGCTAAACAAGATTTTCAAATATAAAATGAAGTGAAAGCACTTTCCTACAGAAAGCACTTTCGCTTCACTTTCCACCCTCTATTTACTTTCCACAGTGGCCCAAACACACCATTAACTTTGGATTAGGGTTCTTTTCAAACTGTTGGAAAAAAAAGGAACCCAAGTGGGTTTGGTTTTTTTAAGCAGGTATTGAGTTTAAACCCATTACAATGAGTTAAAGAATACAAATAGAGGTGTAAAGCAGTCACTTTACCGATTTGATAAAATATTCTCCTCAAATCTAACGTGTGCTAACTAGAAAGACCATTTTGCCAGACCCTATATGATTTGAGGGACTAATATGCAATTTCCAGGATTTGAGGCGTTCATATACAATTATTGAAGATGTAAGGGACTAATATCTAAAACTCTAATATCACAAGCCCACTGAGAGCACCTCTCGGAGCCCAAAAATATTTACGAGAACAGATCAAAACGCTATGGTTAGGGTTTGGCAATTGTTCGCTCGCTCCTTACTTTTTCTCCATTTTCCTTGGGATCTACTTTGCTCTGATCTCAAGAGGAGTGTCAGGTGCTGGGGATGAACAGGAGAAGCAGCAGTAGCAGCAGCAGGTTCGAGTGGAGGAGCAGCAGATTTGAGCAGAGGAAGAAGAACAAAGGCAGCTCTGAAGAAGAAGGACTAATACACAAAGTTTTGGACTGATACGCAAGATAGAAGGGTGTTTTGTGCAAGAGTTGTTCTTTTACAAGGAGGTTACTGAAAAATTACATTTCAATTACTCTGTAACAGAATGACACGTGGGGTTAATTAAGTTTGTTGTGGATTCCCATTTGAGAACTTTGTATAAATAGAGGAAAAGTGTAAATGAAAAGTAACCAGAAAATTGAATAAATTCTTCTCTGAATTCCTACTTAATTCTTTCTTCTTCTTCCTTAATTTCAAGAATTCAATTCCGGCGTCAATTGATGGCTCGTAAATCTAGCAGAGGAGCTCGTCTCTCTCAATTGGTATCAGAGCACCGCGAGGCTGAAGACGCTGCTGAGGACTCCATGGTCGATCCTGAAGAAAACTCTGTTGAAGAGTTGAATCAAGACGAAAGGATTCTCAAGGTAGAAGAAGCGATTTCTCACCAAGATTCATTCAATCAACAATTAGCTAGAAAAATAAGTGAAATATCTTCTCAATTACAGTTGGTAGTTCAAGAATTCAAGAACACAAAGGAGGCAAGCAGAGGAATCTTAGGCTCTGGAGCTAGGAACAACGATGGAATCTTGGGATCAGGGGTTCAAAGAACACACAGAAATGATAAGGATGATGGAAGGGATCACCAATCAAAGGAGCATGCTCATTCCAATCATCAAATGCTACCCAGTTCCAGTGAGGGTAATTCCTCAAACCATAAAAACTCTTTTTTCAGTAATCAGAAGCTAGTTCAACCTAAGTCGTTGCGGCTAGATTTTCCTTCTTTTTCTGGGAATGAGAATGTGGTAGCCTGGTTAGAACAAACTGAGCAAATTTTTGAGTACTATGATATTAAGGATGATGAATGGGTTAAAGTTTGTTCTTTTTATTTGAGAAATGAAGCTCTTCAGTGGTATAGGTGGTTTACCCGAAATCTTGAGAATTACAATTTGTGGGAAATTTTTAAAGAAGAGATTATTACAAGATTTGGACCTAGTGAACTCTCAAGACCCTATGATGCTTTTTCTACAATGAAACAAATTACTACAGTTAAGGATTATCTTGGAAGATTTGAACAAACTCTGGGATTACTTGATGATCAACCTTCTAAAAGACACATATTAGAAAAATTCATAGGGGGGCTGAAAGATGAGTTGAGATATGAGGTTGCAGCTGCCAAGCCAACTAATTTGAAAGGAGCTGTATCTTTGGCCAAACTCTTTGAAGATAAGAAGAAATGTGAAAAGAAATTCAAGGGATTTGGGGGTACTAATTCCTCTACAAACTCTTACAATGACAATCACCTGCAAGAAGCTTCACATGCCCCCTCTCAGTTCAAGAAATTGACCCCTGAAGAGTTACAAAACAGGAGGAGCCAGAATTTATATTTCACATGTGATGAGAAATGGTATAAAGGTCATAAGTGTAAAGAGAAACGTATGTTCATCTTGGAAGGAATATTGGAAGGAGGGGTAGAAGAGGATGAAGAAGAATTACCAGATGAAAAGGGAAGTCTTATGACAGTTGAGGTAAGTAAAAGTATAGTTAAAGGGTCTCCCTCTATCTCAATACAAGCCTTGAATGGAATTACTGCTCCTCATACCATTAGAGTGGTTGGCTATTACAAGAGGCAAGCAGTTAATATCTTGGTCGACTCTAGTTCAACACACAACTTTATCAGTGCTAAACTGGTTAAAAAACTTGGCCTGGAGGTGACAAACTCTGAGAATTTCCAGGTGATGGTAGCTAGTGGAGAGTTAATCCAAGGTAATGGAATTTGTCAAGGAATATCCTTAGACTGCCAAGGAGTGGATATTGTGGTAAATTTATTGGTTATGCCAATGGGAGGTAGTCAAATTGTGTTAGGGGCTGACTGGATGAGGACTTTGGAAGAAATCACTCTGAATTTTAGAAAGTTAAGGGTCATGTTCATGATGAATGGACTCAAAAGAACCTGGCAGGGAATAATCCCAGGTGAAGTGCAGCTAGTTAATGAAAAGAATATTGCCAAATCTGTCAGGGAACAAGGAGAGGGGTTTTTGATTTAGTTGTATAGTACAAATGTGCAAAAATCAGAGAAGGGGGTGGTCACTCAACAATTACATGCAGATATACAGAAACTGATACAGGAATTTGATGTAGTATCCCAGGAATTACCTCACTTACCCCCTAAGAGGAACATAGACCATAAAACTCCACTGGAGGAGGGCACTAAACCAATCTGCATTAGACCTTATAAGCATGCACATTTCCTGAAGGAGGAAATTGAGAAGCAGGTGGATGAAATGCTTCAGAAAGGGGTCATCAGGCATAGCAATAGTCCTTTCTCTTCTCCAGTGGTATTGGTAAAAAAATCTGATGGCAGCTGGAGGATGTGTATAGATTATAGAGCCTTAAACAAGTCAACAATCAAAGATAAATTTCCAATCCCTATTATTGATGAGTTGTTGGATGAATTACATGGAACTCAGTTTTTCACTAAACTAGATTTGAAATCAGGTTATCACCAGATCAGGATGCATGAAGCAGACATTCTTAAGACAGCATTCAGAACACATCATGGGCATTATGAGTTTCTGGTAATGCCATTTGGTCTCACCAATGCCCCCTCAACCTTTCAAGCATTGATGAATACCCTTTTTAAAGACTTACTCAGGAAATCAATACTGGTTTTCTTTGATGATATTCTGATTTACAGCAAGAGTTGGATAGAGCATTTAATCCACTTAAGGCAAGCATTTCAGATTTTAAAAGATCATCAATTGGCGGCCAAAATGTCTAAATGCAGCTTTGGACAAAAACAAGTGGAGTATTTAGGCCACATTGTATCACAAGAAGGGGTTGGAGTGGATCCAGGAAAAATTGAGGCTATTATGGATTGGCCTACTCCTAAAACACTGAAGGGATTACGAGGGTTTCTAGGTTTAGCTGGATATTACAGGAAGTTCATCAAAGGGTTTGGAGTAATAGTGCAGCCTCTTACTAACCTACTGAAGAAGGGAGCCTTCACTTGGAACACCTTGGCTGAGGAAGCTTTTCATTCCCTAAAACTGGCACTCACAAACCCTCCAGTCCTAGCAATGCCTGATTTTAACCTTGCCTTTGTTATAGAGTGTGATGCCTCAGGTTTTGGAATTGGAGCTGTGTTGATGTAAGAAAATAGACCTATAGCTTATTTCAGCTTGGCACTAAAGGGAAGGAATGCTGCCCTTTCTACTTATGAGAAGGAACTATTAGCTATAATCCTCTCGACCAAAAAATGGCAACAATGTCTACTTGGAAGAACTTTTGTGATAAGGACTGACCACCAGAGTTTGAAGTACCTGTTAGATCAAAGAATTCATACAGGAATTCAGAATAAATGGCTTGCAAAATTGCATGGGTACGACTACACTGTGGAATATAAACCTGGAAGATTAAATAAGGTGGCTGATGGCCTATCAAGAGCTTATGAAAAAGATGGAGAAGGAATATCTAAAGACATTGAAATCTCCACTATATTTACCATAGTCAATGATTGGCTGTCAGAAATCAAGCACATGTGCTCTGAAGATCCATTCTTTAAGGAGCTTGATAGTAAGATCAGACAGAATCAGGTGAATTCAGGAGATTACACTAAGAAAGAAGGGGTGTACTACTATAAGGGCAAGCTGTTGATTAGTCCAACATCTCAGCAAATCAAATCTTCCCTCCTGAAAGAACATCATGACAGTCCTACCGCAGGACACTCTGGAATCACCAGGACATTACACAGGTTGAAGAGGGCTTTCTATTGGACTGGAATGAAAGGTGATGTCCAGAAGTATATACAAGCTTGTGATGTGTGTCAAAGGGCAAAAGGGGAAAATGTTGCCTCGCCTGGACTCCTACAACCCCTGCCAATTCCAGATTATATATGGGAAGATCTCTCTATGGATTTTATAGTGAGTTTACCTAAGAGTGGGACTAAATCTGCCATATTTGTAGTGGTTGACAGGTTATCCAAGTATGCCCACTTCTTTGCACTTTCACAACCCTACACTGCTCAAACAGTAGCTCAAGTGTTTTTTGAAGGGGTGTTCAAACTCCATGGCATGCCTAAATCCATAGTAAGTGACAGGGACCCTTTGTTTACTAGTATATTTTGGAGGGAATTATTCAAGTTGCAAGGGAGTCAGCTTAAGTTCAGCTCCGCCTATCACCCACAAACTGATGGACAAACGGAGGTAACTAATAAGAATTTGGAAAGTTATCTCAGGTGTTTTTGTTGCCATAAACCCAAGGAATGGTGCAAATGGTTACCC
>JBAKGM010000233.1:33363833-33381065 GCA_037177215.1 Asparagus racemosus
TCCTTTTTCTCCCCTTCGGTTCTCATAAAGGCCATTACTTCAGTAAGATTAACAATCACTGTATCTTTTTTCACAGCCTAAATCCATGTCCAGTTTAGTCTATCTCTAGTTTTAGTCCCTCCTGTCTATATCAGCAAAGTCATCACGCTGATGGTGAATTCAGGGAACACAAGCGCCAATCAGGTACGGTTCAGTAGCCCCAGGAGCACCAGTCAGGTACTGTTCTGGAGCCCCTAAGTTGTAGCTTAGTCAATCAGGTCAGCATAAGCATTATTGACTTCAATGCTCTTGAGCAAATATAAAACATAACAATTTTACATGATACCATGGAAAGCTAAAAGGTTGGGAATCAGACCTCTTTCGTCAAACAACATTGTAATAATAGCAAGACATATGCACACACTAACGTCTTCCCCTGCAGAAGAAGGCAATAGGTTGTAAAACATAGACTTCTGAATTGATTTCAAGTATAACGCATCGAAGCAGTCATTCCAATCAACATCACAACTCACACTTATGACTTACCATCATGACAACAAATCAGAAGTTTCCTCTGTTTGCTCAAGTTCTGTTTTGCAAAATCAATTGCAGAAGACAGGTTGTTCATCAATGAAAACCGGTCCAACTTTGAGGTCTATGAGGTGACAAGAGAAGAAGGTCAGAAAAATGTAATTGCACAATAAATAAACAGAGCCCTTCCAGGATGACGAAAATATGTTTTATTTCACGTACCACTATAGGAAGATGCAAATAGGAAGAAGCGGATTTAGAGCAAAAGGAAACGGACTTGCTATCACAATTCAACAGACAGTCAACACCATGAGAAACATCCTGAACTGCACAAAAGAATTCAAATATCGGAAAGATAAGTTACACCAACAGAGGAACAGGGGATTATATACAGGTGACAAGCAATTTAGACGGTAACCTAAGCAAAACCCTCAAATCAAAACTCTCCAGTCACGAGTCTGAAATTAATAATAAGAATACAAGACTGGAAAATGAGAAAGCTGCAAAAATAGTCGAATAAGTTTTTATTAATGGTGTCAACTAGAAATTAATCATTTATTAAGTTGACATATGATTTCTTGCTAGGACAATTAAGAGCAAGAGGAGGTCATGCAATGAAGCTTGGACTTAATAATTGGCCATTGCTATATCTCCAGAATAAAACTATGTCCAAAAAGCATTCTCTGTGTCACTAGGGTTTTGAAGAATGCATATAATATTAACTACTCAGAATGCTACAATATAATAACTTCATTACTTAGAACTGTAACATACTCAAACAGCGTTAAGACTGAGCAGAAATAGGCTATGATCATAAAATATATAGAGGTGCAAATACGTATGAATCAAAATTAATTCTAATCATCCTAAGTTATGACATTCGTGTGGCAATTAAACATGTAGGATTTTCAGACTAGAGAAGTTGCAGGAACCTATAACTTAAAATTGACTGAAAAAACCCATGGTTCATCCATAGCCCAAACCATAGTTACACAATACGATGTACGTAGTGGGTCATGGTACTAATTCGGGTGAGCAATTCGCCACTTAGGAAATTTGGATTCGTTAGGAGGTAGCTTGCTTCGGTACGCAAGTTCGGGTAGTGGTACATTGTAAATTTTTTTCTAGTGCGCTTAAAGTTTTCCAAAGTATATAGTAGAAAACTAGAAAACTATTTATGAAAGTTAATTTTTTTCATACAAAATACTTAAATTTCCTTTTGATGGAGTTTGTTTCTTTGTTTTGTTTTTTTTTTCACAGAGCTCGTTTTTTAGGATCATGGTTTTGTTTTAAATTTAATTAACATACGTGTTTAGTTACAGTAAAGTCATCAGCTCATATACTCTATTGTGTGTCTCCCTTCACTTAATTGCACACATTGCATTGCGTCTTGCGCACGTGCACTTAAAGAGCCTTTGTATCTAGCATTCTTGTAAATGGTATGCTAATTTTGGGGAACCGGTTCGTGTATTGGAGGGAATCAGTTCGCAAGAACTGTACACCAGTTTGGGGGGGGGGGGGTCCAGGGAATCACGCAACGATGGCCCAAACTAACTCCTATAAAGCCAACTCCTCAAGGAAACCTCTTGCCAAACTTCAACCAGTTGAATATGGAAAAGCTAGATCTGAAAGATATCTTACGATGGCAAGTTCTGCATAATGCAACATTAGTTGGACCTATCCACGAAAGATAACACTCGTTTTCAGAAGATTTTATGTTAATGGAGCTGCATTGTACTTCAGAATTCACAAGTTGACAACTGATATCAGATTGTTTGTCAGTGTCGGAAGCACTTTCCCGAGATTTGTGATGCTTGGCTGTAACTTGAGGCAAAACTTCACCTCTTTGGGAACGATATACCCTTTCTTTTTCAACAATTTCAGAGACTTTCTGGTTGCACATGTGAGGTCCTGAATCTATGATATCAAATGCATGCTTCCAGAATAATTGAGGTGATAAGCCTCGGGCCCAGCTTTCTTCATCATCACCAGCACCAGGAATATAATGCCAACTGAACTCTGATGTTGTTCTTTGTTGAATTATTCCATTTGTTGCAGATGCTGAAAGTAAGATGATTGGTGTGAAATCCCAAGAATCATAATCAGGTACTTCATTCAACCAAATTAGACTTCTTTGCGAAATCCACAATGGACGTAGAGGCTTTCTCAGAGATGATGCAACAAAATCAATATCAGCACCGCATGCTTCCAGTTGGTTGGTCCATTCTTCAAGACGGTTCTCTATAGCTGCTTTTTCTGTACCGAGGACCCACAAAGGAAGATGCAAAGAACAATCCCAAGAAATTGAGATCTCCCCATTCTCAGCAATCTCATTAGAGAAACTTTTTAATTCCTAGGAAAAAAGAACATTAGTCTCATGTTAAAACACACTGATGCTCTAAATCTAAAGACAAAGATCAATCTTGTCACGAATGATTTTGTTAATACTTTAAAAATGAAAATGGAGAAACATCCTAGTATAGCTAGAGTATTCCAGCAATACACGTTCAAATGAGTTCTGATCATACTATATAAATTGTTAAGAAAATAGCGGTGAAAACAAGAAGTGGGTATAAGGGCTACTACATATTCACATAGAAATAGAGGCTATCACCATCCAGAAGTCTCCTATACAGCAATATATCATAAACCATCAAGATATATATAACAAAGCACAGACATTTGACTGTGAAGCCGTAACTTCTCTCACCATGTACCAAACACAACACTCCTTCAGATTCTATTGTACTTTAATAAATCTTTTTAGAATTTGATGAGTTACAGTCAGTCATGTCATGTTGTGCCAGGACCGAAACATACTGAACACTAACAGATGAGTTTTCTAAGACAGGACCTGATTTCAAGTAAACAAGACTTTAAAACGGGGCACGCACCATTTTGTTAGAAAAGTTACGCGGGATAGACCCTTGTTATCTAATATGTGGGGGCACAACTAAAACTAGCAGCAAAGGGAAGTGTTCGCAAATGCGTGTCTGCATTAATTAGAACTGCTTCTCCTAGATTAATTGTGAAATAATTAAGCAATTGGAGAAAACTAAGGAATGATAAGTCAGAGGCTAAGAAGCTTCGGAGGAATACTTGTCCACGGGAAGTTCTCACGTTTTCACAACAAATTTTCTTTTAACATTACAATTTGCTGAAATGAAATTATGTCTGAAGAAACCATCAAGAGGATAGATGATTAGTTTTCTTTAAAAAGTTTTCAAATTTTCTATTAAAAAAACAATCTTTAACTCACCAGTGCACCATCATCTTGAAACCTCCTCTTCAATCTCCTGGCAATCGCCCGGTTCAGAACACACGCCCATATCGGTATGGTCTTCGACATGCTATCAGGAAACCTCTTCCCTTTACGAGTAGAATCCACCACTATACATCCTCCCCTCTGCCCTAAACCAAAAACAAAAACCCCCAATTCACTCCAGACCCTAACTCACACTAAAAAAAACCAAAAAAATAGGGCAAAATCGAAACTTTCAATTACCAGCGAGTAGAGCGAGGTGGAGATTGAGGCGAGCGGTGCTGAAGGAGCAGTTGTTGGAGTGGCCATCGGTGGACTTGAAGTAACACGTGGACTCGAATCGAGAGGAGTACCAGAGGCCGCACCTGAGATTGGCGACGAGAGGGAGATCGGGCCAGAGGCCGGCGATCTCGGAGACGAAGACGGAGTCCTCGTAGATCGAGCGGAGAGCGTTGTAGATTGAGTTCTGCTTCTTTTTGATGCATCGCGTTGCTTTGTAGATGCTCATTCTTTCGTCGGAGTCCATCGCCGCCGTCGCGGAGCGGTGACTGAAGAGGAGAAGGGATGAAGTACGAAGAGCAGATGGAAACGGGTCGGGTACGGGTTTTATATGATTCGATCCACGTGCGGATCTGAGGGGAAAATAAAAAATGCCTTCGCATTGTCATCTATTTGCTATGTTTTTGCAAAATCTTTTCGGTTAAATTACATATTGTTACATTTTATTGATCCCAAATAACAACTTGTCATATTCTCTTACTCTTACTCCAACAACGATTATATGCATATATAAAGTAGGACATGATGACAATAATACTTATGTTTTGGCTGGAGCAGCAACTAAACATCACGTGACTCGTGACATGACGTAACTTTTTACGTGCCCGGTAGTTTGGCTCATTCCTTTGAGCTCAAAAGTTTTTTATTTTCATTTAATTACCTAGAATTAATATTAGATTAGAGCAATTGAAAGTGGGTTAGATAATCTCTACAATTTGGGAAAGAATGGTCTTGCATGAACCAGAGAATAGAGGGAAAAGATAAATGGAAAAAGAATTTTGGAGATTTTTTTTCATAACAGTTAGTTAAAAATCTCGTTTAACCTACATATAACCCCAATTAAGATATGTAAGACGCACATGATGTTTAGTAGCTGGAAACTTTGCTCCGGTCAAAAAATAGACCTTGTTGTCACGGTGTCCCACGTTATATATTTTATCATCCCCAGATTAAGAAAATATATCAAGTTCGTATTTAAGATCAACAAAACATACCAATTTGATAATTTAATCAAATATATCATCAAATGTGTTCTCTTATTGGGAAAGTAGATAACCCAGTTGATTTCTGAGCAAAGGGCTTTTCTTCCCACCTAAATAATTCTTATACTTTACTTTATTAAAGTATTACTACCTACTCGTTTCAATTTGCGAAAATGTAATTTTTTGAGTAATAACCTCAAGATGAAATGTTTTCACGATGTGTCAAACTGTCAAAAATATTAGCTGTCTATTGATACGAAAAAATTGCACAGAAGTGTAGATAACTCTGGACGTGTAAGGTCAATATTGAAATTTTGAGTGCTTTTTCGAGGATAAACCAGCTCAAAACTGGTATGCAGATGACTACTAACGTGGAGGGAACACGAAAAACCAGCCTCCTTAAAGTTTCCAACTTGCAAGATTGTTGCCTGAATAAAATTTTGACTGAAACAAGTCTAGATTCAAACTCATCGAACAATCCTTGGACTTAAATATATTGCAGTATTGTTCTCAAAACATATGTACACATTGATGACATTAATATGAAACATTTGAAGTGCTTAACATTTTGCTTCCCGACGGTGTTGAGCTAAACCGAGACAGCATCATGGAACAAATAAATATCCTCGCGAAGTAAACCAACTGCGTTTCCTGATTTCAGAGTCCTCCAGCTTTACTTGTGCTCTTCTCTTCTCCATCCAGATCGCTCCAAGTAGTAGTACTGGTACTGAGTAGCTACCTGGTTCCATTAAGATCATCAGCATGACATGATGAGTAATAGTCCTGCAACCATTTGCCAAACAGCGATATAACACTACAGACATCCAGGTATTAACGACCCATCAAAAATATAACATGAAAACATGTATCATTAATCAGAAAAAAATAAAATAAAAATAAAAGACTTTGATCATAGAAAGCTTGATACAATATTCTGTCACTCTCCATGAAAGGATAGAGGAAGATGTCCGTGTCAATAGGTGTGGTATCTGTGACATAGATTCAATGAATGATATTTCCATGAATTTAACTAGGGGTAGTTACTTGCTGGTGCAAGAATGTTAGGACTAGGATAATTGTCCAAAGTTTCTCAGTTGAGCCAGAAGTATATGCCCAGAAATATCACAGTGAGCTAAATGTGCAAAGCAAAGACTGCCATATTTATCACAAACACAAATACCACTACATTCCATGACAGGAGTTGAAGATTTCTCTGTGTGACAGCAATAGCAGCAGCTCTGCAAAATCATTTTGTTGGTTCTCCAATGAACAAGAACTGTTCAGCGTTGCACAGCCTTCTAATTATTTTGCTAGCTTCTTGTTCTTTCTTAATAGGTTGACAACACAGCATTATAGAAGTGAAAACAATGGCTGACGTGTATAGAAATAGAATTGTTCTTATACCATCTAGTGTTGTCATTGTAAACATTGTGAAAATACTTCCTCCGATCAAGTTCTATTGAAAAAGTCAGGAAAAATCAGGACGCAGAATTTATAGGTTCCCACCCAGCTCCTGGCGTTCAAACTAGTCATTAACGGTTAGCAACGTGTAGCATTTTTGACACTCAAAAAGGAGAGGGAAAAAAATAGGCTCAGCCTATTTGAGCAGCATAACCAACACCATAATTTATTTTCAGTGTCTCATCATTTATCCTTGAGAAACTCATGAAGTTGTGTAACTGCTGCCTTGCAACAAATGAATATGACTTACAAGTGACGGAGTTTCAAAACAATAAAGGTTGTCTATGCTGCTAAGTTATCTAAAAGATATGCATACGATAAAGTATATTATTCACCTGTTTGACAAAGAAGAAAGATTACACAATGATTCTTACAGTCATCTCATAGAAACCATAATTAGTTCATTCAAAGGATATGACAACGTTTTCAACAATGCCTGTATAACAGTTCATTGTCAGGAGATTTGAATTAGTAAAGATCACTGGGAAATTGGAGACTATAAATTGCATTACATTAAATTAGACGTACTAAAGCAGCTAATCAAAACAATACCTGGATGACAGAACTCATAACATCAAATATGCCTCTCTGATGGAATTATAACATTAAATTCCACTTTTCTCAAAAATGAAGACTTCTTGAAGCTATTGATGCCCTGCATTGATAAGCTTATCTGATGTGAAAACACTGTATCCATTTATTTCCATTTATTCTACAAGAAATATATATTCATACCATGCTTGACGACATCTAACAGCCTCTTGACGTACAAGTCTTTTCGGATCATCAAGGGACATCACTAAAGCTCTTAGGACCTAACATGAAATTATAAAAAGGAATAAGTTTTGACTCTTAGATGCCATGTAATCCTAAATGGAAAATTTGTTCATTATGAACATGTGGGGAAAAATTGAATATTTCACCGAACCAATCCCACCTGCGGTCTCATGGGATAAATCCTTGTGTGAGGAAGTGCTGACATTGCTGTAAGACATTGAATTGCTGTTTCCCGTACGAGCTAAGGCATACCAAAAAAGATTCCAAGAATTTCAGATTTATAGTGACACCTCAATGAAACTTTGTTGAAAGAGAAATCGTTCAAAATGGCAAATATTCAAACAGAAGTAAAAGAGAAGTAGAAAACTGCAAGTGTTCATTTGTACATGGTTTCACTCTTTACAAGCATTTCAGTTGAGACAAATTCCACTGGTATTTAGTCAAGACGATTCCCCTGCAGAATGCTACTATGCTCTTTGCATTCAGGAAAAAGCAAAATCTAGTATTTCCAAATCTAACTAACTTAAATTATTTAGTTTCCTCAAACAAACGAATCCTATGAAACATGGAGAAGACAGATTTACCACCTTCTGTAAAGATCAAGGTTTGGATCTCTATCTACTTTCCAGTTTCTTTTAAGATTTTCAGCATAAATAATTACGTCAGTTACGACACTATTTCCATATTGAGACTTCATAATATTTTGTTATTTTGATAAAACATAGAAAACTAAGTACACATGCAAACATGCAAATTAACGCATGCACAAACACATGTAAACAACAATGTAAAGATATATGTACACATATGTAGGCTGCATCCATTTAAACGTATGTAGCCCTACATCCACAAACACATGCACACATATTCATGCACCCATCATATGCAGACACACAGAAAGATGGTTAGTAAGGATAATGTTTGTGCAACTATTGGGTCCAAGAGATGTTAAAGGTTAGGGGGTTTCACAAT
Source organism: Asparagus racemosus (assembly GCA_037177215.1). Classification (NCBI taxonomy): domain Eukaryota; kingdom Viridiplantae; phylum Streptophyta; class Magnoliopsida; order Asparagales; family Asparagaceae; genus Asparagus; species Asparagus racemosus. The sequence goes on from JBAKGM010000233.1 coordinate 33,372,078, forward strand.
TTTGCTAATGGGTAGACTAAATGTGTTAATGTAGTAATGTGAAATCAACAGAATTTAGTAAGATGCCCACATAACAAAGCTCTGACACATCTTTAGTGCCACACTAGTATAAACTTTGCTGAAGGGCATTTGAGATTAAAAAAAAAGCGGTTTCTCAAGAACAAGTGAGAAAGAAAAAGAATAATGTTCTAGATCTTGAAAGCAGGCAGTGTACGCAAAATGACAAATCAGTTCCATGTTTTAAACATAATGCTAGATCCCAGCCAAGTAAAGCCAAAAGCCTCGCAAGTGATAAGGTGTTACTTTAAGGAACAATACCGTTATGCGGGAGACTGTCCACTACATGTTCCTCATTACATTTTTCCAACAAAAGTTTGCATGGTTTTTCATTAGATTGGCCTTAAAAATAAACTTTGTTATATATGAGCAAAAGTTATAGGAAACCAAATCAACTCGAAACTCTTCAATATCAATAAATGAATGAATTTTTAAAAGCCTGTTACCATCATATGAGGATAAGAAACCAGCCGAATGAGGTGATTTATAATAATATGAGCATTCTCTACAATGGCTTCCTTTCCTGCATTCAGAGATAAACAAATAACAGAAGAAAAAATTATGATGGCAATGCAACTAAATTAGCATTCATCACTTAAAGATCTTGTCTGACAACTTCATTTATTTCACACTCAATAATTAGTAAACTGATGTTGTTTTGATAGTGATTAAAAGAAAATATATTCTGCTCTTAATGACTAAGAGATAGACTGCAAACATCAGTAGTATTTATGGATGAAAACAAACAGAGCACGTGTCTGTTTTCACAATTTCAAAAAAAAAAGGAATGGTATAGTTTACTTTGAACACAGGTTAGGTATCAAAACATTGAAAGAGAAATGGAACAAGAAAGAACAAAAATTAGCATGAAAAGATAGACGACTAAGCGTTTCCCAACATTAGAAAGCTACATTTCCTAGGATCCTTTCCATTGCCAATCTACTAAACATCAAGCATGCGCTAATTCATGTCAGGGTATCCACTCTTGTAGTTTCTAACTAAGTGAAAACCCTTGGTTTCATTGGATTACCAAATCCAAAAGATCAAATTCTAGAACTGCAATAGCTCCTTACAGTATATACGTGTGTGTGTGAGGCTTTAAGGTTCCAAAGAAACAAATTTAAACTTTGTTCCCACCAACCAATCAATATTGTGGGTCACACTAATGGATGGTCCATACACTTATTTACCATATTATAAAACTTTCATGGTGTTATATTATACATTCTGAAAGTTTGTGTCATCCGTTTATTATCTTTTTGTTGCTACATTTACAGGTCGTCATTTTGCAACCATTAGAGGAATAGGTTATAGGCGCCTTCAGACCACATAATTTTTTGTCTGCATGTGTCTAAATGAGCTTTGAATTAACACGGTAGACTCAGTGCGGGGACAAGACAGCCTTCGGCTTAAGTATAGACAACTTGTTATCAAAATACAGACGGTGTCAATTTTCAAGTATATGATGAAGGAGGTGGTGGATATCTGCTATATTTATCAAGGAAAATAAAAAAAATAACCCTTCAGGAAGGGGGGAATGTTTAAGCGTTACAAAGTAATATTAGTAGATTGTTTGGTTTCCTCATACCTTGACAGGAAACTGTAACTCCAAGGAGCAGAGATATATTAAGGCATCGCGAGGTAGTTCAGGCATTTGCTTAGTGGGTAGAGGGATAACTGGACCCAATTGTATGACATCTTATATAGCTTCATAGAGAGTTTTATATATTAATATGAACATAGCAATATTTCCACATTCATGCATAAGAAGGGGAAAACAAAATTCTATCATTAATGAGCTAAATCTTGAATCAACAATAGTTATTAGCAGTAAAATAGTGATGCTGATTCTGACATGTTTGTTATCATGGATGATTTAACTTTTCATAGACGCCAGCTTTTAGTCAATGTAATCAATATCCTAGCCACATAAATCAACCATCTAAGAACCATAGAAGAAACTCATATAGCTATTAATGTACAGTAAAAACTTACCATTCTCATCCATTAGTATCCCAGACAAGACTAATAAAAGGTTATATGTCATTTCTTTATTCAATACTTCCAAAGTAGATATAGATAAGCCCTCCAATAATGCAGGTATAACCTACAGAAGAAATTAAAGGCCTGCTGTGAATCGCAGATGAAGCCGAGTAAAAAAGAAATAACACTAGTTAACAAGTATGCACATGCAAGTTCGGGTAATAGTGAGTTTCAAAACAAACCTTTTTTGCTTCAGCAACAACAGCAGCTAACGGAGTGTCAGAAAAAATATGCCCAAGAGCTCTATACAGTACAGCTCTGAAAATGTTTTAAACATCGAGCATCAGAAACTCCACTGTCAATAAAATGTAATTTACAAACAACTGAAGCAAGTCACTTCTTTCATAAATTACTAAGCATTTTAGAGAAATGCTTCCATTTCCAAGAAACTGACTCTCCATTCTTATATGAGAAAAGTTAATAACTATCTATGAACTCACACAATGTAGCTAGAAAACATGAAAACCTGTTATTCAGTTTAATTATGTACATTTTGGGATGAGTGACAGACAATAACCCACCTAATGGCAATTATCCTATCAAGAGAGGCATTGCACTAGAATTGGATTGGAGTCCATAAGCTATTTATTTACTAAAATTTGTAGAATGATTTGATCAGAAATACTGATATAGTGAAAGGAGCACATAAGCACCTTGTACTTGATGAATTGGATTCTTTGATCAAAGAGAGCAAGACGGGCATCATGCTTGAGAAGAATCGTTGTTTATAAAGTGGCCTCATTGTTGCATGAAATTTTCTATTCAAGCAAACTTCTGAATCAGTAAGAAGGATATGAAATGCATCTGCTGCAGCTCCGATCAAAAGGGAATGCATATTCTGATCATTGTCTTCAGCTGCATCCTTGGCTACTGAAGTGGCATGAATATCCTGATCTGAGAGTAAGCACTTCAATAGAAGCTTTGCTATTTCTTTCACCTTTTCATGTCCACGCATAAGCAAACTTTTACCAAGCCATGCCAAGCCAACAACAGCATGGATTTGGTAAGAAATGAGGCTTGAACAACTCAAGTTGTCGTCAGTGCCATTGGCAATTTTACATTCTATTAAACAACTAGAAGAAAGTACCGCCGATATACTATCAAGAACCACATCAATTACCACTTCCAATTCATGAGTGCTTGAAACTTCTGCTTTACTGATATTTGCTGGCCATTTGTTAATCATTGAAGCCAAAGCTTGAGCTGCCGGAAGATGACCTTTAAGTAGGAAAACTGTGAACAATCTGGTTAGTGCTCCAACATCTGGCACACGTGTTTGTGGATGTAGTGCTACCACTACTGATACAAACATAGATATAAGCCACTCATCTTTACAGGATAAGCCAGATATATCTGGAATTGACTGCAGCGCTTCTAAGTTGGATAAGGGCAAGCCTAAAGAGTCCAACAGAAGAAAGGTAGTAGATGATAGAATATTATAAGCTTTCTGTACAATAATACTCTGGTTTTCTTCTGTACAATATCCAACACAAAGCTTCATCACCATCATAGTTGTATCAAGAACACCCTGAAATAGAATACCAATCAACAATATATCCAGAAATGTGAATTTCATGTTGCTCCAGAAGGAAGCCAAATTTGCAAGTGTATTTCAAGGAATTGTATAAAGATATCGTAACGAGAAATAGCTGGGTTCAAGCTAGACCAGGTTTTGCAAATGCAGGTTTAATGAGCAATAATAGCCATACTTACCTTCCTTCGAAGGTCTACACAGAGAACGCTACTCTTTTCCATCAGATTCCAAATATCGGTAGCAAACTGCATTGCGACTTGGTCAGCTTTTCCAAACTTGTGGCACCTGACCACAGACGTATAGGCCTCATCAACTTGTAAACTGCACACACTTCTAACTAATTTTGCCAATGCATGAGATCATGTAGAAATAAAACTAGGAAAGAGTTTTCTTGAGCAAATGCGAGAATATTGGCATCCCTCTGTGGATAAAATGTGGAAGGTTGACTTAGATGATCTGGGCATGATCTGTGGAGACCAATACGTGAGCTAGCTATGACTAGGCGGGTAAGACTGTAGCTATTTGAGGACAAGGACTTAGACAGACCAAGAAGAACTTAGATAGACCGACACAAACATGGTTCATGCTATAGAAAAAAGGATATGTAGCTGTCAGTAGAATAAAGGAGATGAACCAGCCAAGCCACATCTCCACCTTTGTAGTTGGGATATATTCCTTGGATAGGTGGCTTATATATTTTAATAACTGGACCTTAAGGACAATGACTAGTGCTGGAATATAAAGTAATTAAAATCCATAGGAATGAAGCTGCAAAATCTGCAAACCCCCTTCAAACCAGTATGTCCCATCTCAGGAAACAAATGCTAGATTTTGCCACTACCAACCATTACCTATTAATGCTTCAGACCCATGTATGTTGAGCATATTTAATGCCATTCTCGAGTAGAAAAAAACTATGGGCTGGACAGGCAAAGCAGATTAGACGATCATTATTGTTGTCAAAATTCCCTTGATGTCAAGAAATGAAACAGAAAAGGTGAAAGGCGGACCCCGAAGGCAGTAAAACACCAGCTACAGCTAAACTATAAAGAACGAATAAGTTAAGATCCAATACGAATTCAAAATGCAACTGCCTTTAGTTGTCTTCTCTCGTACAGGATTTTGGAGAATAATCTGAGGAACTTAAGTTATAAGCAAAAGAGATGGTAATGGCCAATGAAACCAATCCAGTGACTAGTATCATATTTTCACTTGTTGCTTGTTGATTCCAGACAAAAACTGTGTGGGGAAATCAAGAAGAAAACAAATTGCTAAAATCACAAGATTATGCAAAGTGGTCAGAGCTTATGACAAGATTATGCAAAGTGGTCAGAGCTCATGACAAAAAAATATACATACCTTGATTGGAAGGTGCTTTCTGTAGAAAATTTTATTTGGTGTCCAAAAATATTTTGAGCGCTCATGAAGGGATATTTAACTACAATGGATCTTTGATGTTCAAAAATATTTTTGAGAGCTTAGGAAGGAATATGTTAATAACTTAATATATTGGATTAAAAAATATTTTTGACAGCTTATGAAGGGATATTTGATGGTCAAAACTATTGGAAGCCGTGGGTTGGAAGTGGCAGGTAAAGCCAAATTGGAAAAATTAGTTGATGATAAGATACAATATGGAGGAATATTTTACTAGATACCAAGGAAGCACCCGATTGGAGTAGCACTGAAGTAGAGGTACTAAAATCTCAGCAGCTCCTAGGTTTCCGTTGACCTGTAAATAAGCAAAGGGTGAGATTTTGAACAAATAAAAGATACTTGTCTCATGCAGTAAAGGGATTGCACAAACATACCCAAATCTCTGAGAAATTGGAGAATATAACATCTTCAAGACCTCGTATCACTGTTGACATAAAGTCTGGACCAGCAGTACCAATTTCCGAGATTACTTCTAGTTTAAGAGCAAGAGATGTAGTATCATAAAGTGAAAGCATAGAAACAATCCTTTCAACTACAAATTTACAATAGCCTGTTTCCTTCTTAGAGTCGTGAAACTTTTCTATATGTAAGCCAATTTGAATTAATGCCTCCAAAGCTGTTCTCCACAATAATGGTTCATCAGACCTGCCAGTGATAACTAACATAAGGACTGCTAAAATATCTTCATATATTTTCTCTGATACAGGTGAGTGACATCCTGGAAATGTTGCAAGTACTTGCAAACCCTTTACTGCAAATAGTTTTACACAATCGTGTCACTGAATAATAAAAGATTAAATAGGTGATATAACATAAGAGTGACTGTGAGGATAACAACATAAAAGAGAGAATTAGCATATCTGCAGAGAAACTAAGAAGATACACCAGCAACTTGATAATAAAGCATGATGAGAGGATCCAAAGCCATGGAAACATAAGACACAACAATTTAATGAGCAATTACAAGGGAAGTATGTAGTTTTGCATCCAAACTAACTAGATATTGTTATAGTGCTCAAGATCTATTCTAACAGACGCAATAACCAATGTGCAGAGCAACTGGACATCAGCAACTATAGTGATCGACCGAGTAAAACAGCACACGGAAAAAAAACATATGGGATTCAGTAGATACACTTATACCACGTCTGAATTTTAGCCTGTTACTCTTGTTGGGAGTGTTTGTAAGATTGAGAATGTGATCCCATTTGACTGATCAGCTTCACTTTTCCCTTAACAGAAAGCAATCCCTGCAGGGGAAAAAACTTTCTAGCAATTCATCTAGACTCTTCCTAATCCAAGACTGTTTCATGATTAGAAGGAACTAATCAGCTACAAAAATTAAGTAGGCCTCCCATTTTAAGGCAATGCCCTGTCTTATCCATTCTTCTCTTCATCCAGGGTTCTTGTCAGTAACCCATGGAGGGTAAATATTAGACTGAATGCTCATTGAAAACATTGAGCTTTCTTTTGTGAAGCTCACAACTTTATACGTGCCACGCGAGAAAATAACGAAGGAAGTCGCGTTGGTGCTGATGATGATCACAATTGTTTAAAAAGTGGATTATCAAGCAAGTGGGTGCACAAGAATAGTGATGGTGCGGGGGTCAAAAGGGTGAGGAACAAAGTGGCAGGGTTAGTTGGTAAGATTTGCCAAAGGAAATGAAATTTAGCCATAAAATAAAAAAACCACCAGTGGCAGCTGTGAGCCATGACAAACAAATGAATGGATATACAAATGAGAAGCGACTTGTCATGAGGATACATGAAAAAAGGAGGGAGAAAAACATATCAAAGCTTTACCTACACAAGACATATATTCTTGCCCAGTTTTCGCAGCAGGAACAGTATTCACCAGAGCTGATTTAAAAGCATAACTTAATGGACCAGAAAAATCTTTAAGCAGATACCACCAGCTGTCTGGAGCTTGTGGAGGAAAATCCTGAAGCCCAATAGTCAAATCTCTACAGGAATCAAGGAGTTCAACACACAAGTAAAGAGCTCCAAAATTCAAATTAGAAGATGTGTTGCAGTCCTTAATGCAACCATAAGATGAATCGCTTTTATCTACTCCTAATAAATTCATCAAGCGTGGAAAAACTTTCTGGAACACTTTACTGCAACCATCAATAGAGACCTTTGACGCAATAGATAAGATGCTTCCAATAGAATTAAGTTGATGCAGACTTTCTTTGGGGATGCCTGAATAACTTCTTTCCAGGCACACAGACACAAAATTTCTCTCAATATCCTGATCGTCAAGAATCAAGCTTGTAAATGGCTCACTATTGATGCAGTTTAACTGTGAAACAGCCATTTGCAAACAAGTGAGAGCCTCTTTTGCAATTTGAGCTTTCTGTGATTTCATATCTCCCGCTGATTCTATAGTTCCTTCCGGTGAAAAATCAAAGATGACGTCTTTCAGAGCAAGCCATATATCTTTAGCATGCTTAAACATTCTATCAGCTCCATAATGTAATATGCAATTGCTAAGATACTTCAAAGAATCAAGCTGCAGGGAAATCAACTTATTAACCTTTAAGCTATAGCTAAGCAAAGTAAAACATATATTACGAGGGAGAAGAGTAGTCAATAAGGAGAGGCAACACCTAGATATCACCACAAACCTTCGCCAGAGGAAGAGATGAGGAAAGCTTATCAAGCAGCAGAGGGATGGCAAATGGCTCAAAGTATGGAGTTGAACAGAAGGCATTCTGCAATACAAAATAGATCATGAGAAGGACATATGAAACAAAAGGAATGTTCCTTTAAACCTTTTTAATGAGGAATACAGGACCATGCACAAAGTTGAAAGCAAACAGCACAATGTCTCCCACTTTAAATGAAATTAGGAGATCCTTCTACGTAGTGCCAATTAAGCACGATACATATAGTAAACTAGTTTGTTTCAGCTATTGTAATGGATTGTCACAAAACTGTCTTGATACACAAGAGATGGAGCCACAGATGCATGTGTACCAACGGTACTTTGCAATTTTTTTACAAACGACAAATAGGGTGAGCTACCATAAGATTAAATTCATATAATAAACTAGTTTGTTTCAGTTATTGTAACGGATTAGTCACAAAACTATGTGTTTGACACTAAAGAGATGGAGCCACATAACCATGTGTAAACCAGCAGTACTTAGCAATATTTTGGAAAACAACAAATAGAACCAGCTATCATAAGATTAAATTCATAAAGCTTCCAAAATCACAATATCATGGAAATATGATCCATACCATTAGTTCCCTAGAAAGATCATCTCTTTTTATCTCAAGATCATCAACTTTTTGCTGCATGCATTAAAAATCAAAATGAGCATAAGCAACACAAAATAATGAAGTAATAAAGAACTATGCAAGTAGCCGACAGAGAGAACTGCTGAGAGATTACGCAGTGCAGCTAGGAATTTATGTCCAAGCATCAAGTCGGTACAATAAACGGATGAACATTTTATGCATATACCTCAAGTTTGCTGGCTTGATCTCCTAACTATATGGTACAGAACAGTAATAAAAATATTAGAAACATAAAGCACAAAGAGCATAATGTATTAGGCAGATAGTGCTTGATATAAAACCAAGGTCTGCATCAAGCTTTAAACTTTAATTAATTTTGTAACCTAGAAAAACCTAAAACAAACAAGGGCAGACAAATTAGAGCGGTCCATCCACTCAAAACCTTCTACAGCTTATGATAGAGGCTTTTCTTGCCAACCTTTCCTGTTCATTATCTCTGTCCAGAACAATTCTCACACAAAAAACTCCAAACTTATTTTTACAAACATTCCTACTCGAAGATTTACCCACGTATCTAGATGAATAGACCCTGCTTAATATTTAAAGAATGTGTCCTCCATCATATGATGCTACTAGACTTAGATAAAATGTTTCAGTCTGTGATAAATCGT
>JBAKGM010000233.1:33408196-33433863 GCA_037177215.1 Asparagus racemosus
CGAATCGAATATGACCGAATAGTTACTCGAACAATTATCAAACTATTTGTTAATTATTTGGTTCATTTCCACCCCTATTTATGGACAATATAAGAGAGAAAAGAGAATGGTTATGCCTATCTCACCATCAATTTTAAATCAATACAAACGACGCAAAATCAGTAACAGAGAATTAAATCATCCAATCACCAACTACTCCAAATTTGCACAGAGACACATGCGCGGCTTTGTCAACACTGAAGAAGATCATAGCAGCTCTCTAAATGATAAAAACACTGCTAGGCAAAAATTTTAGGCCCTATGTAAACTCCATTATTGGAACAGCACTATCATAAACTCAGCAAATTCCAGGAGTCCATGTTTATACTAGGACCATAGAGAGACCTATACCAAGTTAACAGCCTACCTACTTCTCAATTCAATTTCTCGTCAGCAGTGGCAATGATTCTGCATATGTTTCTGATCATGAACTTTTGGGCTGCACCTTGGATTAGATCAGATCTTCCAGATTAAGCAACAAGTAACTGGCGCCTCAATGATGTTTACACGGCTTTTTTTTAGCGAAAAGGATTCGAAAAAATAGAGACCAGATGCAAAAAATCAGCAACTGCAGAACCTGTATCATAGAGGCTAATGCAACTCCAATGACATGAATAAGAGCACAGTGAGCAGATAAAGCATGCAAACTGCAACAAATCAAAAATACTTTTTTCCATAAAAACCTGGGCATCACAACCAAAACAAGAGAAAGTAACTGCTGTTATCCCAGTTGACTGACAGCAGTAGAACCAAGATAATTAAACCAACAGCGGTTGCCATGTTTAGGAGCTTCAATGTATGTTGCAATTTGCAAATGCCCGCAATTTTTCCGTAAGGCTCCAGAATTGCCAACAATTATGTGGAGTCGAAAAATCGAGCAGTAACTACCCTAGGCAATATGGAGGTTCTTTATTTTCCATTGCAGCCGAAGTCATTCATCCACAAACTCAACCTTTAAGAAAATACAGCATCACAGACATACTACTGCCACACATTAATTGATAAAAACAAAGAAAGCACACCAGAGAATACTAAAGAATAAGCATTTCATTAAAAATCTTTGACATATGCAAATCTGTTGGTAACAAACATGATGAAGGAATGTGCGTGATTCTTCAAAAAAACACAAAAGGATATCAAAACCAAACCCAAAGATACCAATCCGATATGTCCACAAGATTATTGCCCAAAACAAAATGAAGAAAAACACCAGTCCATGCTCATGGAAATATGCAATGCTCAAAACTGGGAAAGGGGGGAAGGGGCAAGATCACTACTACATCCCAATGAGGACAAAAGGATAGCGATTTGGGGGCGCTGAAAGCACTACAGGCCCTGTTCAACAAGATAATCGCCCATCCTCTCTACAACCATGTTGCATTGGCCTGGAGTCATTGGCTCGTCATATATGCCAAATATAAGGGCCTGGTTGGTTTTCTTTATCGTGATGCCACCAGCTCCCTGCAAGATAAACAGAAATGTGAGTAATTCTTCAAAAGCCATAAATGCACAGTAACACTGCCATGAACGTACGGTTGAAAATTTTAGAGTATATTTCAGTAAACCCCCTGAACTTTGGCGCATTTTGCACATTACCCCCGTGAACTTTGTTTGCTCCACTTAACCCCCAGAACTTGTCTTACTTAACCCCTCCCCCCAAAGTAACACCAAGAATTTTGAGGGGTCATGTACCAAGCACGAGAGACTAAAAGACGAAAATGCCCCCCAATATTAAAATTTATCCTTTTGTTCATGTTATTTCAAAAGGTAATCTGGTCATTTCACCAAAGTTCAGGAGGTTAAGTGAGATACTCCAAAGTTCAGGGGGATTAGGTAAAATTTATACTCAAGTTCTATCAATTCTGAAAATTTAAGCTAATAATTTAGAGCCTCCACACTCACAGAAGAAGAAATATGGCAGGAAGAGGATCAATAGGGATGATTAGCAAAGAAAAGGAGGGCACAAAAGGAAGTGTTCGTACATCAGTTTGGTGGATGTCAACAAGCTAACTACAAAGATAGATAAGCAAACCACACTCAGGATTCATCAAGCTAAATTCAGTAAGGAGAATAAACACATAATTCAGAATGGTAGTAACACAAAAATGTAAACTACATGGAAAAAATAGAAGCGAAACACAGAAACCCCACCAGAGCAAAGCGAACTGATTCAACAAAAGAAAGAACTTACTTGCTCAAAGGGAGGAAATAGTAAAAATGTGAAGGATCAGGTACAACTACAACATTAGAGTGATAAACAGAAATTACTCCCAAGCTTTTCTGTACAGAACTTCCCTAGCGAAGAAGATCATTACTTGCTGAATATAGTTATATCTCTCTGCCCAGTCAAAAACTATATGAGATTGAACGAGGAAATTTTCAAAATAGACCCATTTACAATTTTATTCCCCAAAATCAACTCATTTCAAATTTATTTACAAAAATCGACCCAATTTCGACCACGTCAGCAGCACGGGCTGAAACTGGGTTGATTTTAAAAAAGACACTTATTTTAAATTAGTGGGGCTGAAACTGTAGTTCAAAATAGTCACGGTTGCCAACCCCGACTAGTTAGAAGGTTAACTAACCAGGTTACTAATCAGTCGGGGTTGGCAATCCCGACTAATTAGAAAAAAAATTTGTTAAACTAGTTATAACTGGGTCGATTTTTGTGAATATGTTTGAAATGTTTGAAATGGGTCGATTTTGGTGAATAAAGTTATAAATGGGTCTGTTTTGAAATTTTCTCCAAGACTGAACTAACTGGGAAAACTAAGAGAAGAGAAACATTGATATTAACTAATTAAGAAAAACTGAAATGAAAGCAAAATTTTAGCAAGCAGAGGAAGGGAGCTTGCAAAATGGTCAGATGACAACTAAAGAAGAGGGTAAGATAAAGGGGTCAAAAATATATCTGGTTATCTGTCTCCCATTTACACTATATATTAAAGCCTCTTTTTGACATAGGTTAGTGATCACATTTATAGTTTTCAACTTCAATATAGCGCGGGTTTCAAAGTGGAGCAAAATGTAAAAGTGGCTTAAGTAGTTTGTAATCATCAAACTTCAAAAAGAATTGATGTTCAACTACAAAGTTCAAGTAAATTTCAGAAAGCAAGTGATAAAGCAGTATGGCCATGTAAGAAAACACAGAAACTAGAAGAAACAAAAACTGATCACCTTCTTTCCACGAATAACAGCTCCAGGTTCCCCTTGGATTACCATGTACTTTACACCCCCAAGAAACAAACCAGTCGGAGCAAGGGAACCCGGTTCATTAAAATCATTAACAATGCCAGTGATCTCCTCAGGTTTATACTGCACATACACAATGAGAATTAATACGATATAAATAAATAAATAAAAATAGGAGAACCTTATCAAATATCAAATAGGCATGAGCGGAGAAGGCCAACTAAAACAAAATAAATGTCAGTGCTACTGAAAAACCAACAAGAACACAATGATGATGAATGTAAAGGACATTGTTATGCTCAATGGGCTTTAATGTTCCATATAAAAGCTACCAAAATTATCCAGCCTGATTTAGACCATCGAAGCTGGTGCCAAATTCCTCAATAAGAAAATATAGAGATCAAAACGTCTTGCCCAAAATCCTTGGGTGATAGGCTAGCAGAGTTCATCATGCATCATTAAGCTTATCAGCAAAATAAAAACCAGCAAAACTCTCAGAGATTTAGAAGAAGAGATATGTTTTATAATAAGGTAATGCATTCAAATCGGAATCAAAGGCACAAAATAAATGTCAAAAAAACAAATAAAACATGTTCACAATTAAGCCCAGGCTTTTCAGCTTCCAATTCCTAAATATAAAAGCTTGTGCAAAAAAAGGTGTCTTTTATCAAGCTAAACCTTTTAAGGTTGTCACAGTGATAGCACATCAAAAGCACTTCTTGATTTATACATGTTTCTTTAAATTAAGCAAAATTAATTTCAAGCTGACTTCCACTGCAGAAAAGATGAGTGTAAATTATCAAGTGAAGCCCAAAGTTACACAGACACTGGTGTGGTAAGGGCGCGGTTATGGGACACAGCAGAATTGTAAAAGGTAGGGTACAAGGACATGGCTAATCTATCTACAATATTACATGAGATTCAATATCATTTTTAGATTCACATGTTATAAGAACTAAGATCTGATAACATTTGTTTTGTTTCTTTTATTATGTAGATTATGAATTAGAAAACCAACCCTTATGAACATTATACCAAAAGGCCTTTATAAAAAATAGTTCTCCATTGAATATGGGCTGAAACATATCTGACAAATCTCCAATAGTTTCAGGATATACATCCAATTAGTGTATGACCAGTGCTTTAAATTAAAACATATATTATATATTTGTTTACATGTCCAAAAAAATGTATACATATATCCAAGAAGTGCCCAAGAAGTGTAGGTGTCAGGTATGGGTACAACGTCTCAGGCATGGGTCCAACTTCATGATAGAAGTACCAATGCAACATAGGAAACCAAATGTTAAAAGTGACTATTTTGCACTGCCAATGAAAAATTGTGAGAGCTTACAAACTTACAATGAGCATACGTTCACGATTAAGTAGATGATATAAAAAATTGTGAGAGCTTACAAACTTACAATGAGCATACGTTCACGATTAAGTAGATGATATAAATTCTGAGTAGCACTTGTAAAGCAACTTGGGTGTATTATGCTGACAGTGTTTTAAAAGAGGGGGGGGGGGGTGTTGCAGAGATAGTTTTTGCTCTGTGAATAGGGAGGTAAGAGATTAATTCTCGGGTTATAATAAAAATTGGACCTGATTTCTTACTTTTGAACCCACTTCCACAATTGAATTACTCCTAAAGAACAATCCCAAAAAGGCATCATGTGTGATCTTAACTGGATCCCATGTTTCTACATGGGAATTTCTAGTGGCGAAACACAGCAAGCAGTAAAGCCCTGTGACCTATTTCCCAACATAAATTGGTAGCAATATGAATCTCATGTCAAAAATAAAAATAAAAATAATCCAACTTTAGTTCATACAGGATTAAGGATATGTTTGGATACATCCAACCCTATATATTCTGTTCCTAGATTTTATTTTTCCAATTGATTTTTGAAATCTGATGTGATGAACTGGATATCAGTTTTAAGCAAAATCCCAAGGATTATAAAAGTGGTTCAAATCCAATCCTTTGGATTAGGAAAGGGGTGACAGACATCCCTTGTCTAATCTGCAGGAGATTTCGTGGTTACGATACTTTGTCAAAAAGTGACATCTGAACAAAATTTATATCAATCCTAAAGATCCTTACATGGAGGAACATAGGTGAAAACCATAAATCCAAAGAATTGCCATCCCAATCATGAAAACAAGGTGTGAGTGTAATTGTGGGTTTCAATAACTCGAACTTTGATTGAGCTTCAACAGGAAAAGATATATATCTATCTTTCAGGGGGAAAACAAGCTAGACATTGACTATCACTAAGAGATGTTTCCTTCCTGGATTAGAAACAGAAAGACCGTAGTACGTTCCTGACTGTATTATGATATAGTGCACGTCATTCAAACTGTTTCACTTAATCATGCTAGTTCTTATATGAGTCTCTTATGCAGTTAGTGGCAGTTGTTAGAAGCCACTTGGCATAATATCCTTTACCCTGATGAATTATGTCATTGAAATTGTTAAAATCAAGGACCGAGGAATTATGCCATAGTGTAGTTACACACCATCATATGTACTAAAGCCATTTGGCATAATATCCATCACCGAGGAATTATATCAGTGAAATTGGTTAAACTCTTTCTAAACCAAGGGTAAGGTCGATGGTCCAGGAAAGCACGTATGGCAAAGAACAAAAAAAAGCAGAAAAGTAAAGGAGGATATAATTCTAGAAAATTTCTGGCCTTCGGCTAAAATTGGCCTGAGGAGAACCCTACTCTGGATATAACTCTAGATAAAATCATACATTTGATATATAATGCAACAGAACATAAAAATCCTCTTATACGAAAAACTTTAGGGTCAGTAAATGGATCATTTTCCGTGTAGCTCCTCTAGTAATTGTCTAGATCCAGGTTCGTTTTGGCCTACTCTACTCCCAAGTGCTCAATAAACTATGACCCCTCACTTCCATATTTCAAAGAAACTATATTTTATAATAATGCACCACATGTCAATTCCGAACATATTTACTAGCAGAAGTAGAATGATTTACCCACAATACCACATACACAACGCATGCCTTTTTGACTATTTTCATTGATTTTTTTTTCACTTTCATATAATAGATGTAAATATTTCATCCAAATATTCATGGCACACCTACGCACAACAAAACTTACATGCTAACACCATTAAAATATAATGAGAAAGAAGTAGATCTACTTGATTAACAAAACAACAAACTACATTTTATCAGAGTGTTGGTATTCAAAGTAAGTTCATCGCGGTCTGAATCGACCTCAATTTATCTCAATTTCAACCACATTAAAAACCCTAGACGATCAATCTGATACATCTCACGCAACAAGAATAGCCAAAATAAATCGCATAAAAATATCATCGGATCGATCTTTCGATCTAGATCCAGAAGCCGATCGCGTCACAGATCAAGAACCAAAAGAGATCACACAAACGAAACAAAAAGATCGAGATAGAAAGAGATCGATCGAACCTGAGGAAAGTTGGCGCTCTGAGCCCAGGCCCCACCGTCGAGGCCGATGATCGCCGACGAGGTCAGGTGCTGGCCGTCGATGGTGGCCATGAGGTGTTCATCGATGTAAGTTTGCCACGACATTTTCGATAGAAATGCGAAAGTTTTTTCGTTGTAAATTTTTTTTTTCCCCCAAAGTTCAGCTCGTCCTTCGAATGAGAGAGCTGGGGTCTTTAAATTTCGGATCGACGAGTGAGGATATAAATAGAGGGGAGCGGATCTCAGATGACCCTCAACCACTCATTCAGCCCGATTGAATAAGTTGGCCTTCAAGTCCGCCTTTAAATGTGGAGGTAATTTTGTTCCGTTGTAGTTTCCCCCGTGGATTTGGCTCCAAATTACATCATGAAATTTAATTAAAATAATAGTTAAATTTTCTGTGATGAAATTGTACTAAAAAGACATTATCATAAGAAAGTAGACTAATAAGTAATAATTAAAACAAAATAAAAGATATAACTTAAAATGTAAATATTTAAGACTTTTCAAGTTGGAAATTTCATTTTGGTTACTTTTATACTTTCTATAATAAAAATTTTGGAAGGTAATATATACCTGAAAATGGATGAAATGAACTTAAGAACCCCTCACCGTAACTGATTATAATTTATGAAGACTAAAGGCACTTAAAGATCTTATTGTTCACCACCTTTATACTTAAAATATCTTAACTTGTAAAATATAGCACTTAAATACTCTAGGTTGTCTAAATTTGGCACGTCAATAACTTCTGTTAGTTTGAAGTGAGAATATTCTAGAAAATGTTCTTATATGATTATCACATATCATATTTAGAATTATTTTGACCAATTCATTGTTAGAATCACTCCATTATTTACCCTCCTTTTCATTAAACTGTTACACGGAGGGATATTTTCGTCCTAACTGACTTTTTCTAACACCAGTTACGGCATTCTAACGGTTGATAAGTGAGGATATTTAAGTGTTGCATTTTACAACTATAAGGGTATTTAAGTTGTGAAACTGGGAAACAATAGGATACTTAAGTGTCATTTAGACATTTTGCCATTTATGAAGGACACAACTCATAGGACAGTTGAAGTCATGAAAAAACATTTTGCTTTTATAGAAAAATCTCTTGCCCTATACAAAACAACAAGCGATTCGGTCATGAAACGTTCAAAATGTAAGATAAAAAACAAAGTTTTTATTTTTTTTAAATTGAGAACAACCTATTGATAAGATCATCGAGTACGGAGAAATGAGACGCCCGGGCCCCGTTACATGGGCTGCCATCTAAGTTTGCGCGACTGAGTTACAGTCCAATATGATGAGTAGCCATCAGTTGGCGACTCTTAGGCTGTTTTGATGACCAATTAAAAAGCCTCGACGACCAAGAGATGGAGAATACTCACAATGATCATGGGTCATTTTCCAGCCTTGTTGGATCTCACAACTTTCATAATCTTCAACTAACACATTAATTTCGTTTCGATAATCATGTCTACCAACACAGTAGTTTTGCATAGAGCATGAAAATAAAGGAACAAGAAATTAGGACTCATCATGACCCAAAAGAAAAAAAAAACCCAAAAATACCCTTAGAATTAGCAATCATCGACCTGTCATTCAAAATTTTTACTGAAAATCTAAAAATACCCTTAAAACTCATATTCAGGGCACATGACTCACTCGGTTAATGCTTAGATCATGTTAACATACAAATCACGTAACTTGAACGTGAGTTTTTCAAGGATATTTTTGAATTCCTAGGGAAAATTTTACTAGGAGGTGGTTGATTGCACCAAATTTTTTTTTAAAGGTGCTTTATGTATTAATTAAAATTCAAATTTTAAAGGTGATTTCTAAGAAGAAAAAAACCCCTTAAAAAATAGGAATCATTTGTTTCCGTAATTTTTACATTGACAGACGGCACGCGTTGCCCACCTGCTCGAAAGCTATCTTCTTTAGAAATAAGTACATAAAGATTAAATGGTTAATTTCTGAGCTTTGACTTCTAATAACTAGACAATAACGAGATAATACAAGAATTTGCAGTGACGTATATCCGAAACATCATAGTATTTACCTTACAATTGAACAGTGCATAGTTAACGGTAAGTATTTAGCAATTCTGTCTGTACTTAAAGAGAATTGGTGCACAAGATTAACCAAATTAATCCAAAGCGTAAACTCTCTTTCGATAGTTCAAACTTCAGCATTACAGGTATCTATCTAGCTACCAGCTCCAACAGAATCACATGGCAGGATTTCAAACATCTTCATTCAAAATGACAAACAATCAGCAGCAGCAGCCACAAAAGGGGACGCAAATATTATTTACAAAGACAGTACATTACTTGCAGAGTATAATCATCTCCCAAAAATATAGCTCACGGTAACTTAGGGAGAAAAAAATATTGCATTGGCATTGCAATATGTAACATATATTAGCAAGAGAAATAAGAGCCATAAAACAAGAGTCATAAAACAGCATGCATTAGAATGATACATAAAGTGCTAACCAAATATCTTGGAAAAGAATCTTAGCTACATTTTATATTGATATATAACCAGGATGCGAAAAGAAATTGATCATTGATTTTTAAAAAAATTAGTGAGAACCAGTAATCTCCAAGTCCTCTAAGCTACAACACAAATATGCCTGGCATGATTATACAAGCAGTCTATCTGATCCCTATAATGCTTAGACTCCTATCAGGTACAATTCTTCTTAACCGCAAAACCATCAAATTTGAACAAAGAGTAGATACAGACTCCATTCCTTCATTTCATTTATCGAAGAAAATCTGCACGCAACAAGTACCAGCCAAGTCAAGAGAAGCAGCTTAGCGTGAGCTATCGCTGCAGATTGTTTAGCATCTTTCATCCATTGAGTCTGTAGCTCCTGCCTCTGAAGGCACCGGTAGATGCAGCAGTGTTAGGCCGAATAGGGGCGTTTGTCTGCACTCCCACTCCCCAGCGAGCCACCAACTTGTGACTGTAATAATTTGGTCAAGGAAATCAGGCTGAAGACATAAATTTATTATGAAATTCTGATGGTGGTTTGAAATAGACTTAGACATGCAAAACAAAACTTCGACACTAAAATGATGGCAATCTTAAATGGATGCTTACTCTCAAGGAAACTATCCTCCAAAGCCCAAGTCACCCAAGGCTTGTCAAGGGAAAGGCTATTACTTATGCTAAAACTTTAATTATTATCAAGCTTGCACTTCAAACTATGAGAATTTGAACCATTAAATTTCAGAATGAGCATAAAAATGGGCAAAACTTTACTGATTAAACATGGTTAGTCTTCCACCGAGGCAAGAGCCCTGGATTCCAGTGGCTTTTCAAAAAAAAAAAATCACCTTGTAATGGATAAGAAGGATATTAACAGAGGATCTGACGCATAATAGCAATAAATGAAAGAACAAGATTTATGTAGCCGATCCCAAAAATTTGTGGTAGAGGCTTTGTTGTTATTAATGTGATGGTGTTGTTATATTGGATAACAGTCTTAAGGTTGCACAAGTACCATATCTACTAGATAAAATATAAAAGTTATTGGATGCCCATTAAATGAATTGGAATGTAGAAAAGGATACACCCAGACCGGAGTCTTCAGAAGATTCCTTCCTCCAGAAAGTGGGTACAGAACAGTCAAGAAGTAATAGAGATGTCCAGCAATGATTCCCATAAGGTCAGGACCCAGAGGCGAACCAAAGATAACATCCATTGCAAGCATTGCCCAAGGCAGATAAAACGCCTGACAGTCAGTAAAATAAGGTTAATACAGATATAAGACTGATCAAGCTTCAGTGTAAACTTCAGGGGAAATAGAAAATAGGAGTTAGCTCGAGTACCTTCAAACTGACAAGTCCATATATGTTGATCTGCGCATTAGGATACTCTCTGCTCCATACATAAATCATCATGAAGACCAAGGATATCCCTAAGAGTCCACTCGAAAAAAAAGGGATGACAGACAACACCTAAGATGTTGGAAGTATAAGAAATATTAAGGAGTGAGCACGCCTGTTCAACTATTCTAATATTCACGAGTACCCAAAAAATGCAGACTTCCATGTCAACTAGTTCATTGGTTATGCCGTTGAGTGCCCTTAGAAACTCTTTTAACAAAAGTTCATAAATTGGTAGTCTGAACAACTTTTTTATGTTAATTAGCACTTTGAAGTTAAACAAAAGTTATAAATTGATGATTTCCTATTTACATTTGTCCACCTAAATAAATATATACTTGGGTGAGCTTTAAATCTATTTCTTCAGATACATTTCATTGCCATACATTTAAATGGTTTTTATCATATAAAATCAAGGATTAAAAGAAAGGTCAAGAAGAAATTTAACTCTAAATATTAAGTGTCTTAGCACACTCGTGAGCATTATCGTTAGTTCAAATTAATAGCACTAATAAATAAAGACTACTGACTGACCAGTAAAGAGAATGCTCCAAATATCATCATCCACAAAAAGTCTGCTGTCCGCTTGTCAAATGGGCCTTTCTCCAGCTGCACCCCATATCTTGCTCTGGATGAATTAATTATTCCATATTATTAATTTGTAATATGATCCCATGAACTTTTTTAATCAATAGACTAAGAGGACAACAAAACTGTAGGAAAAATTCTTACATCATGAGAAGACGAATTCCAAAGTTGATAGAAAATGTTCCCAAGAAGAAAAAGCATGTGAATAACCTCCAAACCTATCAATAAATTGAGAAGAATCGAGATTTATAATTCCTTACATGACTTCCTCGTACAAAAGTGCATTTGGCATTACATGGAGGCAGAATAAGGAAAGTGCTGCATAAACTACAGAACAAAACCAGTTCCATTTAGATTGTACTGAACGCATACACATGTACATTGGTGGAAACGAACCAAATTCGAATTGAATACCCCAATATTCGTATTTGTATTCTGTTCCTATTCGACTATTCGAATTCGTATTCGAATTCGTAACGAATAGGAAATCTTCAAATTCGATTCGGGTATTATTCAAATATTCGATAACTATTCGTGAATACTCGTTAACCGTGTTTGGGTAATCTTTGCAAATTACTCGGCAAATATTTATTTTCCTAGTCTTGCAATAGAGCTAAAGATGATATACATGATGACTATGCTACCTAGCGATATATAATATTCACAAATATAGTTATCCACATTGACAAATAGCAAAATGAAATTTTAAGGACTAAACTGTTAAACGAATAGTTTATTAAACAAACCTATCGAATATAGCAATGGTTAAATTCTATTCGTTAATGAACGGAATAATAAAAACTATTCATTTATTATAAAATAAACTATTGAATCGAACATGACCGAATACTTAGGTGAATAAATACCAAACTATTTGTTAAATATTTGGTTCGTTTCCACCCCTAAGTACGAACACATAAATATACAAACTGACAAACATTTACACATATATGCTTTAAAAAATGATGTTGATCAACTTGAAATGCTGATTGTTAAAAGTTCTCTTTCCTTTGTTTGAGACAAGTTTTGGTGTCAGCCAAAATTGGCAGGTTCTAGATGAAACCAGTTGCAGTAAGGATGAAACAGATTGGAATAATGCTGAAACTGGTCTAGACATGGGCTACACAAGCTAAAAATATAGCAGATCACCTAAATATGCCAAAATTTGGCCAATACCTGCTAAATCCAGCCAAAACCAAGTTCATATACCAAGATTCCGATTCACATATTGATGCTAAACAAAACCAGTAATTTTAATTAATGCCTCACTCATTGGTCTGAATTAATGTATCAAGAAACATAACCTTTAAAATCCAAAACTAGTCCCAAAAAAACATTAATGACAAGAAACAAAGCAACGGCAAACTGATCATGTGTTTAAATCACTTACTGAAACTGAACAAAACTCAGATTTAATGAATACCTTGTTTCATGGTCTGAAGCCAGGTACCAAAAAACATTATTTTAAGTTGGTTCTTTCTCCTAGAGACCACCTTAAAGGGTAATTATACAGAAACATCTTCGAATGTTAATTTATACATAAATCACACTTAACGTAGGTCTATGTTTCAATCAACCACCTCCCGGTCACATTTTCACTAAAAACCAAAAATAAGCTTCAAAAATTCACGTTAAAGATACGTGCCTCGAATCTAAAGATTGACAAAATGACTCATGTGCCTTGAACGTGAGTTCTTATATAAATTGCCATTCAACGTGGTTTTTGTATAATTACCCTATTTCAAGCTGTTTTCAGGGGGAAAAAACCTTTTAAAGTTCAAAACTAGTCCCAAAAAACATTTATCAAAAGGAACAATGCAACAGTAAGCTGATCATGTGTTTAAACAACATTTCTTGTCTCCCTCTAACCCTCTTTAGGTGATGAATGGATGGGAAAAGAAAAAATTGACCACGTAAAACACCAATTCTTTCTGAGCTAAGAACAGCAAAGACAATGAGTTCGAAGAATAAAAAATTCAGATGAGTAAAAAGATGAAGTAGTAATAGAGTTAGGTTACTATATTGATATTTGAAGGGTCATGATATTCTTTAGATACTGATATTATATTATTAATTAATTAATTGACAATCAGACACCGGTTATCAATCTCCATTAACTGCATAGGAAGACAGGAAACACGAGTTTTTTTTCCATTAACCGCACGAAACACCTATGATCAATCTCCGTAATAGGCAGGGCTTATCAGAAAACAATGCGGAGAGAGAAGCTTAACTCTGAAACTTAAGGAACAAAGTGCATAGGCATCATTTATGCGAATCTAAAGTAGATTATCAACTGACGTGGGCAGGGATGGAGCTACTTCTCCTACCAGGGGGCATTGGCCCCCCAAATTTTTTATCGTTTACCTATTAAGGCAAAGTCTAATACCTACTAGGCTATATTATTACCAAATTCTGGAACTATTACCACTTTTGGAATTTTTATCGACATGAGTCTCGTGGAATAGCCTGAAGAATGTTACCAAATCATCTAGATTAAGGTAAAATTTATGGATCCACCCCTGGATGCAGGTGATTATAAACATGCCCATAATCAGCTCGTGTTCTATAGTACCACTTTCAGTTTTGAAGGGGAAAAAAACATTACTTTTCAGAAAACTAATTCCAGCAAAGCTCCAGAATAGTTGAAGAACGAAGATATATCAATTAGACTACAAACAAGGTAAAACAATCTGGTCAATGTTTACCAGTTATGCAGTTATGCAGTTATCCAGAAGAATGCTAAGAATTTCAAAAGGCTAAGCATATTCATAAATATTTGTCGAGAGCTCTATATGAACTAATGTGAAATAAGGAGAAAGAAAGATACTATAGATAATTCAATTCATAATCTAAAATTCTACACTGTCAATGTATCTTCTTAAACAATAGTATTGGCAGCAAGAGACAACGCATCAGATCAGTATGTGTACCTGGAGATTCTTAAATACCAATGGATAATAGAGTACAATACTGCCAGGATGAACTAGTCCCAATTGACACACAACAGTAGTCAAAAGACACAAGGTCCCATAGGCCTTAGTCACTGGTGGAAGAGAATTATAGTATCTGAGCAAAAAAAAAAAAATCCATTAAAAGATTTAACGAAGTCATTGTAAACACCAAGTTAAACAACAGAGTCAAGATAAAACAAATAAATACTCATGTAGCAGAAAAACTAAAATTGCTTAGATATCCAAGAAAGTAACCAAGTAGTAAATCTGATTCCATATTAGCATTTCTGCTAAGATTGATACATGACCTTATTTTGTGTAGAATATGGATAGGAATAAGGACTGTGTTTTGAGTACCAAATGCAACTTACATTTCATGAAACTATAGAACATATTCGAATATATAATACATCCTAACACATAAAAATTAAACCCCATTGCCGTTTGACTATATATGACTTTCTTTTATTAATGCTAGAGGCAATCAAAAGCAAAGATTGAACCAATTTCCTCATTTTGACCATATTCAGTAATATCTAGAACAGCTAAGAGACCTTATTTGGTTTAGCAGAAAAAGATATTGAATTCAATATCCAAGCAACAGCTGCACGAGAAGACTACTCCACCACTCGTACCAGATGATACACAGTATTGATTAACATCACATGGCTAGATGAGAATGAACAAATACTTTTTACAGATACCGTTTCCATTTTCTTTCAACCCTACCAGAAGGCAACATCAGAGTATCCTATGGTAAAGGCCTAAATAACTATTAAAATATTAATAATATCAGTCATCAGAGAAACACAACAGAATTTTAAATTGCGTCTGGATGTGAAGAATTAACCCCCACGTGTAGAAATTTCTGAGTATTCATTTTTGTCCATCAGATGCACCCCTTATATTTTCCTAACAATTTTTCCATGTGACTCCAAGAATACATAATACTGCCACCAGCAGCTTCACAAAGAAGACTCGTCACTAAATTAACCAATGGAAAAGGATCGAATAACTGGAAAAATTAACAGAGGCGATAAAGGGCTTGGTTAAGTGGAGAGATGGGTCATAATTGAGTGATTTGATGAAACAAACAGGAGACAACGTATAGAGATGATTGGTAATCAGTTCTCGGCCAGATTCAAACAGAATTTGCGGCACAAAAAATGCAACATGATATCCAAATGGACTCACAATCTCCTGCTTCCACTTCTCCAAATATGACCCCATTCAGTTATATCGTGCTAAATAGGTCGGGGGGAAATTCTAAATTTATCATTCCCAACAAGAGCATTATACAATATCGCAAATGCTTCAGCCAAATTGAAAATTGCAAATATGAATAATGCTTCGCCACCAAATCTTTCGTATATTCCCTCTGTATACATGTATTTAACAAATAGAAAATAACAAAATAATGATCACATTATCCTCTTAATCCTAAGTAAAACAAATTCACAGATTTTAAGGATCGATTTCATGATAGACAGCTCTCTATCATGGCATATTTGATCGGTAAAGGCCAAAATTGTCCTAATAATTACATCAAAACCCTAGAAAGAACTAAAATAAAACCAATTCTGTACATCAAAACCCTAGAAAGAACTAAAATAAAACCAATTCTGAACCAATCAAAGAAGATTCTCCAAAATCTCCCTCAATTTCATTGAAAATCCACCATTAGAACCCTAATGATCAACAAATCAGTAAACCCTACAATAACTCTGAATCAGTAGCGGACTTACTCGCCAGGAGACGACATCGAGAACTCCGATTAATCGAGAGATCGAGACGAGATCAGCGAAACGAGGATCGCAGTAAAGAAAATTTTCGATCAAATACTGCTGATGTAAATAACTGGGAACAGGTTGTGAACAAGTTGAGAACCGCGGGATATAATTAGAACTTAGAAGTCGAGAAACAACGAGACTTTTCGAGTGGGCCCCATTTTGTGTCGTCAATGGAAGTGTGTGGCCCGTAGGATTAAGATCTAACGGAAGAGAAGAGGGAAATTACATTGTCTGTGGGTCCGCAGAAGATGCCGCTATGAGAGATTCGGATGACGTGGTTGTCGAATGATGGCCGTTGGATCTTTTGATCGGACGGTGTTAGAGGTTCTGCTGGTAACACTTGGGCGAAATCGCACTCACATGCACTATTGTATCACCTTATTTTCACTTATGCATTCTAACTTGCATTTGGTAGCTAAAAATTACCCTGAAGTTGTTTAAACTTGTACTTTTATATCTTTACTCTTTTTGCGGCACTTAAACACCCTAAAGTTTTCATGACTATCACTTAAATACCCTAAAATCTTTAAAACTTGCACATAAATGCCTTTAGTTATGCAAACTTGAGGGTATTCAAGTGTAAGTTTTAAAAAGTTTAGGGTATTTAAGTGCCAGATTTAAAAACTTTAGGGTATTTAAATGCGGATTTTAATAACTTTAGGGTATATAATTGCTACCAAAAATTGGTGAGGTATATAAGTGCAAGTTTTAAAAAAACTTTAGGGAATTTTCTTACTACCAAATATAAGTGGGGACATATAAGTGAAAAGTAGATGAAATAATAGGGTATATAGGTGCTATTTAGCCTAAAACTTGCATATGTAGATCACACAAATAAAATAAACAAAATATCCTTAGTTTTTTAGAACAATTCAACCGTGCAGATCATTCATGTTGAGTAAATTCTCCTTCTTATTGGCAAAGAGACAAGGAAAATTATCATTTCTAGATTGTCTTTTAAGATGTAGGTTTCTTTTAAAAAAATTCAATATTTTAATATTAGCCTCACAAATTATTGGATGGAAATATTGATAGAAGAACAAATTTGTGATGCTTATGTGATTTGGAAGATTAAATATCAATTTCAAAGATTTCATAAACTAGTCAACAAAAAGAAAGAAAGAAAAAAAGACTCAATGAGCTAATATCAAATTTTAGAGCTTACTAATAATTAAGTTTGATTTTCGATTTGTTGTGCGATTTTCACCAGTGCCTCTGTTTTGTTGCCTCTAGTGTGGTTGTTGCCTCTAGTGTAGCAAAAGATAATTTGGCTTTCTTTTCAACAATACTAAGGACAAAATTAATTTTATACAGCCCTCTGATTGCTAGGATCATAATCTATATTCTAAAAAAATTATCCACCATCGGCGACGGAGCCAGGAATTTTTTCTCAAAGGGAGCCAAAATACAACCATCATACCATTAACCAAAAGCTATCAAATACGATTATTCGTAATTTGATAACTGTTCATTCCTAATTACATCGCTTCCCAATTATGGTTAACAATTTGGATTGTAAACAGGTATCAAATAGACTAATATTAAAGCACTTCAATATTTTAGGGGAATAATCTCAAAATGTGAAGATTTTGGAGACTACTTTCAAATATGAAAGATTTTTTTCTTTTCTTTTCCTTTTTTTTGGGGTTGGGGCGCCCGGGGGGGGACTAGTTGCAAATATGAAAGATTTGGAGGACTATTTTCAAATATGAAATATTTTGGGGTCTAATACAAAATATGAAAGATATGGGGACTATTTATATATGAAAGATTTATTGGCCTAGTTTCAAATATGAAACACTAAGAGAACTAGTTTCAAATATGAAAGATGTGGACATTATTTTAAAAAATGAAAGAATTGAGAAGTACTTTTTAAATATTAAAGAGATAGGGACTAGTTTCAAAAATGAAATATTAGGGAACTAATATGAAAAGCCATATACATAGGACATGTTGGAAAAGGCTAGGCAGGGCCATGGCCACCCCTTGTTCCGCCTAGCTCCGTCATTGTACACCATAGCATCAATGAAAGTGTTAACCAAATAATGAAAGTTCGATCTGCATTGTTCTCATGTTATTTCCTTGGAATCCAACTTAGTATATAAAAAGATGGGCGTATAAGTGTATAACTGTGAAGATGTTAAAGAACAGTGAGAGAGTTCTTGACTTGAAGAAACAAATTGGTATTCACTAACATGAGGCCACAAGAGAAACCAGCAAAAAAGATCTACATTCAAGCCATTCAAACTACCAATAAGCCTTACAGTAGATACACATAATAACAACAATTTCCCCATCTCCACATTTCTAGCCCCTCACTTCCCATTGATCGTTTCTCCTTCAGCAAAAAACAGCTTGAACTGTATTAGGCAAAACATCGAGCTCATCTAAATTACACCCTAGGGTATGATTAGACCAAATAGAAGATACAAAACAAGAAGCAGAGCCTCCGGTGCTCGAGTTGGAGAGCCACTCTGTGGCATAGGTGAAAGAGCAGCTACTGTAGAATTTGCAGTGCGCAATTTACCACTGTACGTCCCAAAAACAAAAACAAAAAAAAGTTAAGAGGAAGAAAATTGAGAACAATAAAGAAGCAATAGAACTGAGGGAAAATGGTAACCATACCCAGAGGTTGGATAAATGCAGTTCTCATAGCCTGCAGAAATAGTATTTGTTAGCAATTAGAAATACGAGGGAAAAAATATAAATAAATGCTACATATAAGAGTAAGATAACAAAATGATATTAGTTATTTGTATGATGGTGCTTTTTCTAGGAAGCATAAAACTTGTAGTTATAGACATTGTCAAGCACTAGTTACTGAGTTCTTAACACGAGATTACAAGCTATACACGAGAACATAGATGAGATGATACATAAACTTTTCTTTCCATAAGTTTACGAGTCATAATGTAAAAAAAGACTAATCATATAAGATACTTAATAGTTACGTACCTACAAGTGAGGAACAAGCACTCCTATTTAATCCACAAACTTACTAGATACTTATCTAAGCAAAATAAATTATGGGCATATCTGTGTGAGCCCATTTTCATTTTCTTTTATCTTACGAATTGTCATCAAATTATCATGGATTTTTTGGCATCTTTGATGGGCATGTTTGAAATGAACAGGGATGACTACACCACTGGGTTGTTCAAGATTCCACCGGAAGAAAATAGCTGTCTATTTTTCAACCGTCAATCACAAGAACACTAGCATGCTCCATGAATTCAAATTCATCTTCTTTTTTACAATTACAATTAGGTACCATATCATAGGGATGATTGGATGATTGAACGTTGAACTAACAGTTAAAAGAAAACCAGGAATCTTTGCTCAAAACTCTACATGTGAAGGTTCCAGACTTCTGTGTTGAACAGATTAAGTTGATTAGCATCAAGTAGGTTTCCATTCTTATCCAGCTAAATGATGCAATCAATATTTTAACACCAATTCGTATGAAATTGGCACCAAACTAGTATCCAGTCAAAAACAAATGCTCATTGGTTTCATAGAGGATATGGAAAAGTTTGTGCGCTCAATTTGTAGATAATTCTCGTAACTGCTCCAACTAATTTTCAGTGTAAATGGTTGAGGAGAGTCCAGAGTGTGAGCGTGGGGGCCACAAGTGGGAGAAGCCAGCCCACGTGAAGCAGCAGAAGCAGCAGCGTTCCTTTTGAACGCGTTTTTGGTTGTGAGGGGGGCCCGCTTCCCACGTGCTTCCGTGGGGGAAAGGAGAGTAACGCGGTTCTTGTTGGTTTTTTAGTCCCACATCGAATTTTACAAGGCCTAGATGAGAAAGAAAGCACTATAAATTGGGACCTAAGTTGAGGGTTCAAAGAGGGGGCTTAGTGCTTTGAGAAAATAAGTGTGAGAGGGTAATTTTAGCACTCCTTTGAGAGAGCTATTGTGAGATTTGTAAATCTTATTTGTATTCCCTCTCTAATAGTAAATTTTCCCTCCTTGCCCCGTGGACGTAGGCAATTTACCGAACCACGTAAATTTGAGTGTCTTGCTATTTAATAGCTTGGTGGTTCCATTGATTCAGTCCTAGTACTGTTGAGAGGAAGAGTAAATATCTCACTTCGCTGAGATATGTGCTTCAGATTCTTGTTTTCTTAGAGAAACGGGAATTTAACTGTGATCTTACTCTCTTGTTGTGCACCAGAGGTGCTGCCGAAATTTCCGCTGCGCACAACACTAGATTTAGGGTGTGTTTCGCAACTCCGCAAAACTAGTTTTAGTAATTATAATATTTGTCCAAAAACTAGTTTTTAGTTTGGCAATAATTAAGCCTAGGTTTATTTAGTTCAAATTTTAGCCTCTAAATTAGTTCACTTTTGGAACACCTCCTATATAGTCTAACTCTATCCTAATCAAGCAAAAACTAGTTCCAATTCAATCCTCTTTTGGAATTGCAAAACACACCCTTAATCTTTTTATCAACAGAGTGAAGGTCCCGGAGATTCATAACCAGTTCATCTTCAGCAAAAACACTCTCCTTGCAAAACCGAAGCAATATTGTACGTCTAGTTAGAATGAAAAGCCTGAAGTTTCTTCAGCACCTCCGTGGCCTGCATTATCTCTTTTGTGTGTGTGGATCATTTTTTATTTATTTATTTATTTATTTTTTGTGCGTGTGTGTGTTGTTTCACAAGCATCATAAGAAGACTGTATAACAGGTGCATGCATAAAAAATTCCAGAAAAAAAAAAACCAAACAGAAATGTTTAAAACAAATTGTTGCTTTCGTGCGCAAAACCAAACTGCCTGATTACCTCTGCCTCAAATGCACAAGCAGCAGAATATTTTCCACCTTCAGAATGATTCCACGAATTTCCCGAGAACTCAACGGAGTGGAATACCAAAAATGCATTAAGGATATATATAACTAACATAGAGTAGAACAAGGAATGTGCATAAAATCATAGACTAGGGAAAAGATAAAGCAGCCAGGGTGAATTTGGTCACATTTAATTGGAAATTCCACTAGTAATTTTGCTCTACTAATTGAGTTATAATATCACAGTTGCATTCATGTCAAGATTTTCCTATTGAAACGAGATTCACTCGTAAAAAAATGTGAGTTTCAATCGTTTGTTTTCCTTGAACAGGTAGTATCTTAACTAGAGGATGCCAGATTCTATGTATCTACAAAGCACAAACCTGAGATCTTCTATAAAAAAGATCTTGGGAAATATATATGCAGTTTGTCCTGGAAGAAATAGTCAGTTGCATTGTCCAACTATAATACACAGATTACCCTTAGAAATTGCGGGGTTTTAGGAAAAGTTGACATTATGCAAGTTTATTGATTATGAATCGAGACAATAATCTTGACCCTAATAAAGTTTCTTGTCCAAATATAATTCAACTAATTCAATAACCACAGGGTAAGCTGGAATCCTACAGGATATTACAGCTAAAATATAGCGCTCCGTTGCGAAAGAATAGTTTCTTCCAGGTTGAATCCAGTAATGAAACTAATGCATCTCGAGGCTTATTTAAAATAAACGAATAGTTTGAAGAGGTGCATCCACTTCATGTACATTCAAAATGGAGCAACTGTTCTTCTCCTAACTTTAAATTGAATGGGCAATAATAGTAGCTACTAAGTCTAATTACCTGTATTCACCTTCTCCGATCCCCTAGCCTCCTCCTTCGACGACATCTCCGACATTGACGATGATGAATTCAAGCATTAAGATATTAGCTTAATGGTAAAAATTATTATTTTAAAAAAAATGATTATGAATCTTTAAATGAGAGCGTGTTTTAGTGTAGAAATAAAATTTGGAATAAATGCTCTCTGTTTTCTGAATTTCTTCTACCATCCTCTTTTAATAATATTCGATAAAGTGTTTATGATATAGCAACTTGATTTTTTCCCCCCCGCTGTTAACTTAAAAAAGACTCTTTTCGTTGTTATTTCATCGATACATTTGACAAGAGCTGATTACATATGTTTAAATATTTCATATGGAAATTAATCTAAAAGTCTAAACCTAATAGAAAAGTACATGCATTGTTGAATAGATATATGCACGGGCAAATGTAGAAGATGCGAAATAATGAAGATTGTAGTCTGCTAAAAATTATTCTCCATGGCTACCAGTGGCTTTGTATCCCTTATTAGTTGTGCATAATCATCTCCAAACTGAGATCTGATTGTGACCATCATTGAGTTTTTCATCCTCTCATTCTTGTGTGAGTGTTATCTTTCTGCCCATATCTATTCAATCTTCATCATGAAATTGCTTGCTGAGTATGATCGCAAACATTATAAACAAAAACATACATCATGACTATAGTACAAAACAAAACAACTTAGAATTCAATCTGTAGTTCAATATCAAATTCTGTAGGACAAAATGAAAAACAAAAACAAACAATATTGATCATCTCAAGCAGATTCTGAACCAGCTTCAGCTGTAGCTGCTCTTTTCTTGGCGAAGTATGCATCAGCACGAGCAAGATTCTTCGCAACTGAAGGCTTCACCCACTTCTTTCGACCAGGGAGAACAGTTAGAGTGCAACCAGCAGCCTCGAGCTTCTCTCTTGCTGCTGATGAAAAGGCTCGTGCCTTGATGTTCAACTTGACAGTCACATCTCCATCTCCTAAAATCTACAGAACAAGTTGTAGAACAATGACATGGTAGCTAGGGAAATAATCGTCAAACAGAAGTTTTTATGTTCTGGCCTTCTTGGTGGTTACTATGCTGGTTGTTGTTTCAGACATTTTTTCGGTGAGAGGTGTGCGAGTTAAATGAGAACATTTTAAGTCATATCAGAGGATAAATTCATTATGCTTTTAGAGGCACATGTAATGAGTTAAAATCAATATCGACATTTGACAATAATTTGGAAACATTTAAACCCACAAAGAGAAGAGTACCTTCAATGGTAGCCTTCTTTCTCTACCAGAAGGGTTGATTAAGCCCTTTGCTTTCAAGGATTCTAATGATATTTCATCGCCTTCCTGAAATCCAGCAGCTACAATGTCTTTTAAGTTAACGGGAACATACTTGGGCAAACCTGCACTCATACCTGGCAAAACCAAACACAACGTATGGCAGAGCATGATTAGAAACAGAAATGTTCTCTTTAGGAAGATACAACAACACATATTAGGAGTCGCGACAAAACATCCCATTCATAATTATCCACGAAAGATGAAAGCATCTGTTCCTGGACACTAAAATTTAGCTCGTATTTTGAGCAGCAAGGTCAATAAGCCCCTTCTATGAGGCCACCTTTGTAGACGAATTCAGGATAGAAAACATTATTGAAATTAAATGTTGTATCTCCATCTGCATTATTCTGCGGCTGTTCAGTTGAACATACAGAGCTAGATCAGAGCGCGGGGTAAGAAAGAGTTAACAAGAGGCAAAAATCGCCCAAAATACAAAATGTTCACTCTTCTCACTCTTTCTACAAACAGTTAACTGGAGGGACAGCTAAAAGGATACCACAAATGAAATCCACAGCCTCCATGTTTCAATAAAGATACAGATCCGGACTTTTTAGAATCTTGGATAATCTAACTGGGGTTTACAAGAAAATAATCCTACACTACGGAAAAGCAACTATCAGGAGGTACAAGGTTCATTAGCATTTTTTCACATACATGTAGATATACGGTACAATATTTAAGCTTGTATCTGCCTTCACTCAATGTTTGCATCTTATAATGTAGAATAAATATGACTAGGTTAGTAGTTTTTTAACAAGTTGAATCACTTTAAATAAAAAAAAAAAGTGCGTAATTGATTCAATGCAACAGCAATAAAGCCTTCATCCCAAACCTTTGGGACCGACTACAGGAATCCTGTTCGTCCATTATTTATGTCAACTATTATCTCATCCTCCTCATTACTTCAACCAAGTTTTTTAGGTCTAACTGCATATTTCTCTTTGCCTAATTAGCTACAATCTTATCCCTTCTCCTAATTTGTTCATTTAGCGGCCACCGTAGATGACAGCCTAATCGATTCAATGAATCGCTCGACTTAAGACTTGTCCTACAGGTCATCTCTATCCATTTCTCGACAGGCCCATTTGGTTAGTTCCTGAAATTTCAGTGTCGATCAAAACACAACAACAACAGCAACAACACCTTCACTCAATTCTCTATTAGCTCTATCATCATATCATCATCACCAGGCTAATCGCGAACATAAAAGCAAAATGGAAGCGGCAGCTCAATTAATAATACCTCCAGCGATCCCCCGGAGCTTGGGAAGCCGGCGGTAAAGAGGCATCTGGCCCCCTTCGAACCCCTTACGGACCCCGGGCCCCGACCTCGACTTCTGCCCCCTCATCCCGAACCCGCAGCTGTTCCCCTGGCCGGCCGCAATCCCCCGCCCCTTCCTCTTCGCCTTCTTCTTCGACCCCGGCTGCGGACCCAGGTTGTCGAGCCTGAACCTGGCGGCGGGGGCAATCGGAGCTGAGGAGGTCAGGGAAGGAGGAGGAGGAGATGCCGCTGAGATGGCGAGGTGAGGCTTGGCGCGCTTGATGATGGAGTTGCTAGGGTTTGGGGGGTTGAGTTTGAGGGCTGAGGTGGAGCCTTTGAAGGGGGGGTTCTGGAGGGAGAGGAGGGTGGGTGACGGAGAGGAGAGGGTGAGGATGGAGGCGGCCATTGCTTTTTTTTTTTTTTTTTTTTGATGATGGGTTTGGCTTGGGGGGAAGGAGGGGGGGCGTGGATAACGAAGAGTGGATAGGGAAAGGGGAGTTTGTTTACAATTGTATTTTCAGTTGAATTTTGTGGCATTCATATATGTTGAGGTGTTTAAAATTGATATGTTAAATGTAACTTATATATCTTACTGTTTCACTCTTGTAGTATTTCAATACCCCGCGTTACAAAATATAGTAATTAAAAGAAACCCCTAGGTTGAATTGGGCTAACGGTGTTTAAAAAAAGTCTGTTCTCCTTGAATTTTGTGAGAGGGGTAGGTAAAATAATAAATACTACAATGAATGAGGATAAAACATATTGAGTTTTCTCATGTGACCAACACATGAAAATATTCTAGGGATATTCTCACGGCTGGTTAATAGAATGCAGCGACTTGCATAATTTTACCAACTCAAGGTATTGTTTTGCTAAGTTTTGTAACTCGGTGTATTTACGTGCTATAAGAGTGAAAAAAAAAAGGTATATAAGGGTCATTTAGCCCAAAAATATAACCAATAAGCTCATAGTGACCCATTACAATTCTTTGATTCAAAACATAACCATTAAGCTTATAAAGAGAAACTAGGATGAGTACGTATAAGCGCAACAATCTCAATTGCAGATAAAATCCACAGAAATGAATTAAGGGATAACTTGGAGATGATAATCAAACAAGAAGGTGCCAAATCTTATTCACAATTAAAAGTGGACATTGCTGCAATCTACATATCGATAGCATTTCTCTGAACTCAAATTCAAACACGCCCCTGTGGTTTATCTTACAAATCTATTAAGCCATCTATTATTTCAATCTATTAAGCCCCTATAGTTTTGATTTTGATTCTATTTAGCTCCATGATGGTTCTTCATAACTAAGGAAGGGTATTTTTATCTTCTTAACATTATTCTTATTAACAAACAGCCAATCAAAGATATTCTAAGTAAAAAATAACCTAAAATAAAAGAAAATTTACCTCAAATGAGGTTATCAAACTTGAGATTGCATGAGATGGAATAAACAACCCC
>JBAKGM010000233.1:33439421-33467750 GCA_037177215.1 Asparagus racemosus
GGGGTCTATATATACAAGAAGAGTGGTCTCATTCTTCTACTCTATCCGATGTGGGACTAAATAAAAGGGGTCTATTCCTATATTTAACATAATCCAGAATCTTCTATGAGGAACAACCAAGTTGCAACTTGATGCATGATGCAGTTGGGCGCTAACTCATTTCAGTAAATGAAAAGCAAGTTGCTCTCATTAACGTTAAAGTTACGAACAATTCAACCTGCACCAAGGGGGTGATACAAAGAAAATATATCTTCATTTCTCAGTCAGTTTAAGGAATGTAGAAGTTAAAGCGAATGTGTACGTTTCTGAAGCAATTTGTCTGCTGTCAAGAGATTTCGATGGGTATTTGATTTGGATGAATATGTTGAGGTTTACGTGTAGAATTAGTTAGTGTGCAACTAGCCCAACTGAGATAAGCTAGGATGTTGTAAGATAGATCAGCTAGAATTTTTCTATTGTTGCTTGACATTGCTTCCTTATGCGATAAATTAGGAGAAAGAAGGAATTAAAGAAAGTTTTTCTGGATCCGTCATGGCTGCTTGGCAAGGCTTCCTTCCGTGACGAATTTATAACGGATAACCAACTAAAAGATATACGTGCAAGGAATTTTGGTAGCCAATTATAGTTAGTAGGTGGATCTTCAAGAGGTTTATCCCAATTTGTTCAGGTACTAATCTTAATTTTGCTAGCCAATTACAGAGATGGGTGCTAGTTCGGTCTCTAAATTGGAAGAATAGCAGTGAAGCCAGTAGTTGGTATGTGATTGGGGGTCTAATACTCGATGGATTAACTGTTTGGGTTGAAATTGGCCAAAACCTATTCAAAATGACTTCTAGATAACTTCCTAAGGCAGCAAGTCTCATGTACAGCAATGATTCTAGGCACGATATTAACAACGGATGACACGATGGTCTTCGCGAGTTTGCAGGACGTAGGCGTTCAGATATGCTCAGGCACAGCTTATCTACTTGCGAAGACATAGGCGGACCTGACGACTATGGCTAGTGATTGTTAGGGACCTAATGACCAATGTATACAAGCAAAGATGGAAGTTTTTGAGTTTTGTTTCACACACAATCAAGCATCAGCCAACGATTCATCATAACGTCTAGTTGGTGAATTAATGAAGTCCCAGCATTGAAGGTGTAGTTAAAAAAAAAAACTCCCGGTTGGTTATCAGGCGAAACAATGGTAATAGTCTACTATCAATCTGTTGCCTATGAAACGCTCTCATGGTTCTGACAATAAGATGATCCCCCTTACTCTGTAACATCATTAATGTTGTCTGGGGAGTGTAAGTGAGGAGATTACTCCCGCTCTTTCTTCGTTAATGAGCATTATATATGACATCATTTGTAGATCCTTTTTGTGAGTTCATCACAAATCGAATGATGGTGAAGACGTATCATCGAATTTCGCAGCTCGTCCTATACCTTAGTAGGTGAACATAACTTAACCAGTTATCTTTTAGGAGAATTAATGCCTCTTCCATATCTATATATCTCTTCTTCTTTGTTGATGCATGTCATACTCTGAAACGGTGACAAATGTTGGATATAATGTAACTGATCATACTTATTTTTTTAGGATGACATAAAAGCCTGGTAGTATCCAATTTCTTTTTTCGGATACTTAAAAAGAGAAGCCCATACTAAACAAGTATTTGGTTTATAACCATTGCGTAAATTAAATGAAAATTTCGAATTAATGGACATTTAAGACATAAGCTAAAGAAAGCATCGAAGTAACCAGTGATTTCTGTAATCAAAATTTGCTACATCGCTTTATTGTGTCTTTGTTGAGCTCTATATAAGCAAAGTCGTCAAACTTGTTACTAGCGAATTACAAGACTGATTCAGGTGCTATATTTTGATTTTAACAGTTTCATTGCTTCTTTTATGCAACTCATTCTTAGCTGATCGCTTGCTTCAACGCACAATGAAATCTCTGAGATGATTGGCATTTTCGGTTGCTTACTTCAACACACAATGAAATCTTATATGACAACATTTCAGGCCTCTCTCTTTCCTTTTCCCCCTTCTAGTTGTCAGCCTTGATGGATAAGTGGAGGCCCATTCTCTACCTGAAGTTGCCAATATACATCTAAGGAGCCATTGTTGCCTCGGGTTGTTGCAACATGAACTTGTTCAGATTCTAGAATGTTGACAGATACAGGATATGGGCATGCTATTCAAGCCACCAACTCCTCAAGCATCGCGGTTTTCAAAGCCTAAGAATGACTCGAGGTTGTGTAATGGTTTAGTTCAAATGAAGCTTGGAGAAGAATTTTTATAATGAAAACGTGAACCATTCTACTTAGGGGTGCATTCGATCCGGATATGGCTCGGATATGATACTTACCATAGCCATATCCGCTTACCCATCTCGGATACGGAGACGGCTACGGATATATGTCGGTAAGGAAAATTAATATTCATATCCGCTAAAATCGGATATGGATACGGATATATAAGCGGATATATGCATGCGGATACAAAACGGATATGAGAAAACTGGATAGTATTAAACAAAATATAATTCATGTGATACAAAAGAGCTCATTAATATGTTCATTATATCTGAAAAGCTAATATTAGAGATCTTGATCATCAAATTAACCTCAAATCCATAATCTAAGGATTAAAACTATCGTAACAATATGATTAATATGTATTCAGATATTTCGGATACGGATTCAAATATTTCACGACAAAACCATATTCGTAACCATATCCTATCGGTTATAGATTTAAGTAACCATATCTATATCCTAACAGATACGGTTACGGATATTTTCTCGGATACGGATACGGTTTAGCACTTCTATTTCTGCTTATATAGGCCTCACAAAATTGCTATCTGGGTTTCAGTAAAGGGTATTGTTTTTTTTATGTTTTACTGGATTTGGGAAAATTGGAACATCTACGGTTTAGGTACAACTTGATAATTGACTGAACTCTGGTAGATGTGATGGAAATCACAAAGGAGAAGAAAACACAATGTTGGTAAAAACTTACGTTTTGATGTATGTAAGAGCACCCTCGATGTTATTGTCAAGAAATAGTAGCATGGAGTACCAGAGCTACCTACATTCTGCTCTTACTGGACACAAATTTCTTTAAAAATTAAAGAAAATTCCACTTCCTAAGTTGTATTTGAGAGGAAATTTAAAATGCACGTTAGAGTATAAAATTATAATTCTCAATTTTCGACATAATTGGAGATTTAGGGTTGTGATAGGTGACTTTGACCATTATGTTAGCACGTGATGCTATTTTTTGTTAGATGATAAAAATCTAGATTTGTGCCTGATTTAGTTGTAGCCTAAGCTACCCGTATCCGACACATGTAAAATTTTGTACATGCTTGTCAGAATCTAATAATAGACAAAGAACCCATTAATGTTTTAAGTCTAGATCTCTCTATAAAACTTGGAACAGAATCATGTGCTGAGATATATCACTAATGACAACGTTTTCTGAAACACTGAATGCATGCATCTTCTTCTGTAAAGAGGAAGCATCACTATCTACAAGATCTTATCCTTTCATATCTTTTCTGAACCAAGCATGTTAATAGCTTGTGCCAAAATATATGCATACTGCTGGCCAAACTGAGATTGTTACATCGTTGCTGATGAATGATAATAATATTTGAAAGCAAGGGCATGCTGAATAATCAGTTATGGATAGAGGACAAAATGAACGGGCCATGGAAAATCTCATATGTAACATGGAATTGGGCCCACAGTTCGGAGAAAAGTACTCTTCCTTTTCTTTTTGACTAAAAGGCACTTAAATACCCTATTGTTTCACCACTTTTATACTTACATGTCATAAATTATAAAAAGTAACACTTTAATACCCTAAATTATAAAAAATAAGCATGTTTGTACCTTCTGTTAGTTATCATGAGAATATTCATATGTCCTGACAACTAATAGAATGTATTAAAGTGATACTTTCTTACAACTTAATATATTAAAGTATTACTTTTTTACAACTTAGAATACTAAAGTGCCACTTTCTTACAAATTGGAATATCTAAGTGTAAAGGTGGTGAAATAATATGATGTTCGAGTGCTAGTTTTTTATAACTCAGGATATTAAAGTGCCACTTTTATACAGCTTAAAATATCTAAGTGCCCCTTTTTATAATTTAGAGTGTTTAAGTATAAATGTTATGAAACAATAAGGTATTTAAGTGCCATTTAGTCTTTCTTTTCACGGCACTAAAATGAACTCAAGAAATACAAGTAGGGATAGAATAACTGTTAAATCAAGGTCTTGCTGCAAATTTGACTGTTAATTGGTAGGCATTTAAAATTGCAATCGTGCTGAAGCTTCGTGCAGCTGAGGAAGTGAAACCATCTTAGCTTATCTATGGAAAACAAATTGTTTGTGGAATAAAGAAATAATAGCAGAAGAGTAAAATGAAAATGATCATATTTCTAGTGTCTTGAGCTAAAGTGACTCTATTTTTTGTAATTATTTGGTCCGGCAATAATTTTTTTCTCCTTTTCTTAAAACAAAGTGACTATAATTTCTTTTTTAAAATATTTTTTTTTCTTAATAGAAAGCAAATTGCTCCTACATGGTTTTGGACCCTGAAAACCGACAACTCAATCAAGTTTATCAACCTATTCATAATTACATCTAGTCTAGTTAATAGTGCGTAAGTAGGTTGAGGTTGATTATTAGCTAGACTGTGGGGAATTGTCACGACACATACAGAAAATAAATTGGAATTACCACTATACAACTAAAACTTCTTCCAAAAAAATAGGAACAAATACAAAATAATAAATATTTACTGAATAGAAAATTAGTCATAAGCATCTTTCACACACTTAAAGATAGCCGAAAATCCCTATTTGGCAAGTGGTAGAGTGAGGCGTTAAGGAGAGCTAACTCCTCCACAATCCATCGAACATAAACAACTTTCAAATGGTGATTTCTTTTTTATAGAAAGTTTAAAGGGTGGGTTAATTCCTCTTAATTTGTGTGCAAAAGTTAGAAGAGGGTTAAGAGAGTCCCTCTTAAAAGAGTTCAAATAAGTTACACTCCTTCAAAGAGAGGTGTTTACTAATCCGTCACTTAGACGAGTTACGTGATAACTTCTCTATTTATAAAGAAAGTAGTTAAAATCCTTATTATTTCTAAACATTCAAACTATCATCTATTACTATTTATTAAGAGACGTAAGTCTTTTGGCCTATTTTTTGGTGTTATATATTTACTTGGTCACATTTATTGTGAACTCAATGATGTCCTTGCAGCTTAAAGGTTTTAAAAATATTTAGAAAGGGGCAAAATTGGAAAAACAAAAAAAATAATTAGATGACCCACATCTTCTCTTAACTTCCCACTTACCCTTGTTTTAAATCATCCACCAACATTTTCCACTTACCCACATTTTAAATCTAAAGAAAAAAAATCAAAACTAATCTCTTTGTTCTCCATTCCGCATCCATCTTCTTTCTACAAAATTCAGCTGAAGCTCTACCTCTAATAATATGACTTTTTATAGGTAAGTTTCATGCATTTTTCAAAGTTTTCGTTTTATTATATAACTATGTTCATTTAAAATTTCTCATTCAATTGTATATAATGTAATGCTTTCAAGTATCTCCTATCTAAAATTCAATCTCTCACGCTCAATAAAATTTAAGATTCGCAAATAGTTATTTTAGTACTTTTCAATCTGAATGTTGCGTATAACTTAAAGGATAAGTTACACTAAACCATCATGAACTTTCAGTAGACCCTTATGAACTTTCAAAATCACACTAAATCACAGTATCTTTTTGCATTTTGTAGATAACCCCCATTAATTAGAATCAAAAACAACATAAAAAGGCATTTTGAAAGTTATTGTGGGTTTAGTGTAAGTTATCCAAAAGATATTAGGATTTTTTGTAAAAAATATTGGGGGTGTTGTGTGATTTTGAAAGTTCATTATGTTTGCTGCAATATGCTAAAAATTCATGGGGATTTAGTGTAGTTTATCATAACATAAAATTTTTTTTCCATGATAATATTGGCCATTTCATATTGTCTACTCTACATAACAATGCTAGTGATTTTTTTTTTTTTCATAAATGTGTTGTTTATACACGCATCGCGTGCACCGGACATACTAGTATAGATTAAATAAAGCTTACCTAACGGATTACAAAATTTAATCCTCTTAACCAATCAATGGAGTAACTTCGTTAATACTGATTTTAATTCTCTTCCTTAAACCTGTATGCCTTCTTCAACAAGGAGGGCACATCACATGGATGCGAGTTGCAGTCTTCTTATGTCATTGCTTGCTTCATACACCACCAACCATACCCGGGCGTTACGCCTGAAGAGGATAAGGATGGAATAAATATGGGAATATGAAGAGGAATAATCTCCTTCATGTGGACCTTAACATGAAAGATTCAGTCGGCTATGCCTGCAATATTTATTAATGCCCACCAAATTAAATGCTAGCCGCCTACGTTTGGGACTTTTTATTTGTTGATGGCAACGACCATCAAACGATCAAACAACTGCTTTCCCTTATCCCCTTTATGCTGCTGAGTCCATCTCCAAGTGTTTGGTCCTATGATTTCTTTAATGAAACAAGGGCCTAAGCCTAATCTATTTATCGCGGAAATGAGAATAAGAAAACTATAATATAGTATTTGAGGTCCAGAGGATAACATCATGAGATATGAGATATTTTGCACTATAGGCCTTTCTGGTTAATTTCTCAAAAAGTAGGAAATGGGAAAATTGCATCTAAAGAACTCATTACCAAACATTTTAGTGCTTTTTCTTAGAAAAGTGTTTTTATTGTTTGTTTCACCGTGAAACATGTGTTGTAAATGATTTTCATTAAATTATCTTGTTTACAAAAAAATAAAAGGAGAAATCACTTTTCCTAGAATCATATTTCAGTTTTTGTTGCTTATTTGCAATGTAAACATCATTGGAAAAGTATGAAATGTGAAAAGGACCTAAAATCCGGATTTATTTAGTGTCGTTTAATCCATTTTGGGATTCATATGCAACGTTAAAAGTACCTAAAACCCCATCTATTTAATATTGTTTAATCCATTTTGAGATTTCTATGTTTTCTGTTGCGGCATGAGTTTTCTATGGGACTTTTACAAGAAAATGGATTGCGAAACAAACAGCAGAAACATAAACGTTTTTATTCATTTATTTTTAGTTGTAGCCCCGCCCCCCAAACTTTGTTTATCTTACATAACATTGATCTTTGTGACGTCTTAGAACCCCCCCCCCCCCCCCCCCATAAAAAAACCTAATTTGTAAATACGTAAATTTTATTTGAGAAGGGAAAGACCCAAAATCTAGTGGAGGGAAGTGTTGTCTGTAAATGTCAAGTGATAAAAGTTAGAATCTTTTTCTCTCAATGATATTTTAATTATTTGCAAACTGCATTCAAGGGGGTCGGGTGAGAAAAAATTAAAGTTTAGAAAGATTTAGTGAAATACCCCAAAGTTTAAGGGGTTATATTTAATAAATAAAGTCCAAGACGATAATGTGCAAGTCTAGGAGGGCTTTAACGAAATTAACCCTATATTAAAATTAGGGTGTTGGTGGTCCTAGGAGAAAATGTTGAACCTGTCAAGACCTAGACTAAATCAAAAGTTAGGTAGCAGTGGTCTCTGACCTCTCTCAGTTTCAAAACATAGTCGTTAGCTATAAGAAATTGGTTGCTTATTTCTAAGTAGTCTCATGGACTCGTCAAATGCAGTGCACGTGGTACGAAATTCAAAAGTGGATATGAATCTATTTTTGTCCAAGGGTACAGCACAAGGCAAGAGTGAAAAGACTAAAATAATAAAGATAAAAAGGACATCAAAAGAATGGGCCAAGACGGACCTTACAATAGAACCGCGAAAAAGTGTGGTCTATCAAGTCTATGGGTGCGCAACCCAAACATCCGATGGGCTTATTTAGGTCCGGATCTAGAAGTCAGACTCGTACGCTCAATTTTTAAAGAGGGCTTCAACTTGCTCACGATCTCCATCCACACAAGCACGCACCCACACCCACACCCGCACCCGCACCCGGGCCCCGTCCTTCTTTTTTTTGGCGGGGGGGGGGGTGTTGCCACTTACCATCTCTCCTCAGGGTTAAAACTTCCAACTGCTTTGCAATAGGACTCAGTCAAATGAGATTCATCTTCAATTAAACTATACAAGCGGACCTACTACGCATAAAAATATTAATATAACTTATCTATCCACTTTGAACAAGCATAAGTTTTAAACAGTTATGCTGAAAACGATTGATTCGATTATTTCAATTTTAAATATTTTAGAAATGAATCAAACCGAAGTTTTTCTAAATCCGAAAAGAACTAACAAATTTCAATCGATTCGGTCAGTTTAATCGGTTTGCGCTGAACTATTCTCATCCCTACCCATAGGAGGTCCCCTTTAATCCCACCAACATATCCAGTGGCAAGTAATAGGGGTTTTAAACCCTGGTAGACTTGTTAGTAGAAATTTTCCTCATCTAACCAATTGAGTGACCCTCGGTGGGTATCTTCTTGGTTATTTGGTTCAATGTAACTGCTATATTTGCATATGTATGCAATCACAGTGGTTTACATACAAATGCGATCAGCATAAATAGAGAGATTTGTGCCATTGCAGGAAAGTTAGAAGGTTAATTTAAGTCTATCTATTTTCCGGTTCAAAACACGCCGCTAACATGAATAGTTCTGATAGAAATTCAAATATTTGTAGACCAGTTATAATTGCTTGTGTCGTTACAACTAATAAATAAAACTGCAATTACAAAATAATAACAATAACAATAATAATTATTATTACAACCAACGAATTACTCAGATTTTGACATAAGTCTTCCTAACCAAAAAAAAAAAAAGGGGGCCATAGTTGCTATCCTTTTAACTTGTAGAAGATGTTTTAGGTTGCAACTCCAATTATAGATGCTTAAAGCTGAATCAAAAAACCACAACCGCAAGCACTAGAGAAGGGGGGAAAGACTACTGAAATCCAAAAAAGAAATCAGGAACTTGATTCCAAGCTCTAGCTGTAAACAATTTGTCCCCAAATTCAAAGATCCCTAAAAGGATCTTCCACCTGCAAACAAACAAAAATCTCGAGAGGACAGCTTCAAGTGCCCAATAGGTCCAACACCGCAGATTAATTTACCCCAACGCGTCAGCCCCAATTAAAATCTTCGGCACCTACAACTTGATTAGTAAGCATACCCAATATGGATAAGGTTGGAACACCTAAGCATTTTATATTCACAAAGTGCGAGGATATTTTGCCACCTTGCAACCGTGCCATAAAAAATAGGGACAAACTCCACCACATTCTTTAATTCTTTCTCCTAATTTTAGGAAATTTGACCCAAAATAACCCATGACCAGAGGGTGAAGGACTTTGATTCCCACGAATAAGACTAGTTTAATAGTATGTTGTTGGAAAAGAATAGGACAAGGTTGAAGTTATGGTGGAGAAGTGGAGAAAAGGCCAAAAGGGGTGGGGATGAATTTTTTAAATCTTTTGAGTCTTATCCATTTCATGGCTAGTTAAATTTCCTACCCACTTTGCATTATTGTAGTATTTGTGGTGGCCAGATTAGCGATGAACAACCCCAAAAGAGAAAAGTTCATGGTGCGAGAGCTACACACGGAGGAAATAAATAGCATGTTTGGTTATCTAATTGCAAATAGTTTTTTATGGCAATTAAAGAAATATTAGTTATATTAATTCTTTATAACTTAGTCGTAGGTGCTCATGTACATAAGGTCACGGAGTTTCCTCTTTTTGAGAATCTCAGAAGCTGGAAATAGTTTTGTACAAGATTTATAACAGA
This sequence comes from Asparagus racemosus, assembly GCA_037177215.1. NCBI lineage: Eukaryota > Viridiplantae > Streptophyta > Magnoliopsida > Asparagales > Asparagaceae > Asparagus > Asparagus racemosus. The sequence goes on from JBAKGM010000233.1 coordinate 33,449,282, forward strand.
TATTTATTAGATTCTCATTCTCGCAATGTGGACCTTAACATTTATATATATTTTTTATGCTCATCGTAACTATCATTTCTTGTTTATTACTTGGACCCTCACGTTTCAATAATTTTGGTTTTTGACATCATATTGCATTATGGCAATATAAGAAAAGCTTTCAATACTAGAGTAACTTTCAATAAATTTTTTTAATGATTAATGTTGTTTGTAGAAATACATGTAATATTGTTTTCTGTTACTTAAGAACTAATAATAATAATAATGTAAAGAATATACATGAGATATTTTCAATACTAGAGTAACTTTCAATAAATTTTTTTTATGATTAATGTTGTTTGTAGAAATACATGTAACATTGTTTTCTGTTACTTAAGAACTAATAATAATAATGTAAAGAATATACATGAGGTATTTTCAAAAGAAATGTTTATTTATAAAAATTATTTAAATGTAGAACAATAGTGATGTTTGTTGTATGCTTGTATGTAAGACAATCAAGCTTCCCACCGTGAAACTATACCATCTTTTCAAAAGAAAAACTATACTCAATATATATATAATTTCATAAATTTAACTAATTGAAGTATGCAACAAATAACCATGTAAAACAATTGCCTGGAAAGTAAATACCGGAATATTATTACCAAGATAGCAACAATAATAAACAAATAAAGTAGGATACAAAAATCTAATGTCCCACTCTAAATCCGACCACATGCGCCCATGATTTTTTTCCCCTCCCCTCCCAGGCCAGTGATATTCATGACGGCCGCGTGTCTTCAGTCACGCTCCCTCAATTTTTGAAGAGTCGGAGACCCTTTTGGATGTACAGAGCCAAGTCCAGGACCGCATCGCAGCCGTTGAGTAATGAATTCTCGTTTTATAGAGAATCGTAGAGAGTGCCACATAATCTAACATTTTATTAACTTACCTCTCACATTCGTCTTAGTCCAAAAAGAATATAAAATTGGAAAATTTAGACATTAGTCCCTGCCAAAATGAGCAATTTCAAGAAAAGTTCAAGGGGCTCGTACAAAATCACTTTGGCACCAACTAGGGAGCTATATATACTCCTACCAGGCCTGAGTTTCCTTAGACCAGGCCACACGCAGAAAGATTTATCGTTTGTTATCCTCTCCGTAAAGTTTTAGTTTATGGGTGAGGGGTTGAAGCAAATGTATCGAGAGGTATCATCATCAAGAGCTGAGGATGAGGATGAGCTTGGAGAATCATCATCTCTCTCGGGGGAATCAGATGACGAAGCGGAGGATGAAGCCAACTCTCCTTCCAATAAATCTTCGAGTTCTTCTCGCGGGCCTCTCCATGACCTGTCTTCACTCGTATCGCAGCTCCCTGTCAAGTGAGTAGTCTTTTTTCGTAGTTTTTTTAATTCAACTATGCTCACCTATTAATTAAAGTTATGTGCATAACCTTTGTCATCTTTTTTAAATTTGTAGGAGAGGCCTCTCAAAATTCTATCAAGGCAAATCACAATCCTTCTCATCATTTTCCGATGTGAGTAGCGTTGAAGATCTTGCTAAGAAAGAGAGTCCGATAATCAAGAGGGGCATGAAGCCTAGCAGGAGCTATGGAGGGGGATTGGATGGGGAGGCCCAAAAGTCAAATTACGGGCCAGCGTCTGGGCCTTCGAAAAATATCATGCCTAAGAAAGGCCCAAGAGCTTCTTGTGCTTCCTCGATTGCGAGAACCACCAGCGGCTGCAGCTATTTTACCAGTGGAAAGCCCCCTGCTATTCCTATGCGCAAGAACGTGTAAAAATTTTAGCTTTTAATTGAATCATTAGAGAGAGAGAGGGGGGGTAAAAAAGGAAGGAAGGCCTTTATTATGGAAATTTTGTCTAGAGAAGTAAAGTAGATGTTGAGGCGTTAATTAGAGTTTTATTTGGGTTTTACAGAGTTTTTTTTTTTTTGAAAATGATTTAGCGTTTCCTGTAGCTTCTGTTATCTTGAGATGTTGATGTATATGATATTAGTTGATTTTAATGATGATATTGCTGCCAATGATGGACTTTTCTCAATGCAAACGTAAAGAGTATGCTGGGCAAGAATCATTTCCTTAATGACAATGACGCTTATATTGTGTAATCGTAAGCTAATGGATGCACATTTTGGTTACACTTTTTGATGATAAACGTAAATTTCGATTCTTCGAATGAGGATATTTGGATTTTGATTAAAGCATATAACCCTTGGCCGTCAACCTAATGGCGTCCGTTCTAATGTCGAGGCATGCGATGGATACCCCACAGAAAGAAGAGAATATTCGTCCGGGCTTTGTCTCCTATGCAATTATGCACAACAAAATTTCAGAGGTTTTTTCTTTTTTTATCCCCCAGAAACCGCCTTCAAAATAGTTTCATTTTATAGAAAATATCTTTCATTTTCAATTTGGACATAAGCCGATAAGGCATTTAAAGAGCTTTGTTACAAGTAATCATTTTGTTTCACTTTTCAGTTAATTTTTTTGGTAATTGACCCCACCCAACTTTAACTCTAACTCAGAATCATCTCTTTAATATACTTAGTATGATAACTGATAGTTACAGCAAAATCGCAAAAACTGAACTCAAGAGTGAGTCACGGTGGTTGATTGCAACAACAAAAATTTTAAGATTTTTTATGTATAACTAAAAAATAAGAGATGATTTCTACAAAATGACTTATTGTGAAGGTAGCTTCAAGGGAAGAAAACCAATTTCTAAAGCAAAAGGCCAGTAATTGTGGACCAACGATAGTTCCCAATGCCTCAGATTGTTTGCAGTCGAAAATCACCAGTAAAAACAACAGCGAAGGCCTCTGCTACAGCAAGGATATTCTCCCTGAGGAAAGTATTTCCCCCTCTTTTAGAATATTTTTTTCATTTACTTCATAGACTAAATATGTTCTATATTAGCTATTGTAATAGATTTCATAACCAAGAACAAAGTTTCGCAACCCATGGGTCACAGAGGAATACAACGGTGATAAGATATAGAGTACAGTGCCATATTTGCAAAAGATTTAACGTAGCAAGAGCCCCAAATGGCAATAGGTCCCAGCTCAAAACAATAGCGATGATCCGATCCTTGCTCAAAAAGCTTTTTGAACAAAAAAACGCGGTGGAAAAGGTTTTCCTCTTTTTTCCTTCACCTCTGCCAAATCTAAATCTTTCTTTCTTTCTTTCTTTCCCTTTTGATTCCAAGAATTATTCCTTTTACAATCAGAATAATATGGGCAGAAATTGCCAACAAATGATCGTCAAAAAAGATTAAACAAAATCTGGAGCATCCAGTATATCATGCCGAGCATCAAAATGCATGCTGGTATATTGCATGCGCAACGCCATCTTCATCATTGGTCGCTCCAATAACATCTGCCACAGCCTTAGTCTTGTCTGATCCATTGCTAAGGGCGACCCCCAATGATGCTAATTCTAGCATCTCGACGTCGTTCTCCCCATCTCCAATAGCCATGACCTGAGAAGAAAAAATAGATGGAGTTACTGAAGAAAAATACCCTTGCAGCAAGCCACCAAAAGCTTGATGGAAGAAGTTAAGTCCAATATGTTCCCGCTGGCATAAGCAAATATCTTTTAAGGGGCTATTTGGTTGATTTGCTAGAAAAACTAGATATCAGCTTTCCAAGAAAAACCTAACAAGGAAATGGTTTTAAGCCCATTTCCTTAAAAAATCGGCTGAAATTGGTTTCCCTAAATGACTGTCAAATCAACCAATCTTCTGTTGACAAATCATCCCCTCTATTGTTCTTTCTTGTTTTCAAGGTTGCATCCAAACACAAAAAATTGTAAAGATGGAGTGTAGCCCCCACATTCATGGGTTTAGCACAATTCTCCCTGAAAAAATAATAGATTAATGCGGCACATCAAAAGGTAATCTTAGCTTATCACCACATAAAAAATATTGTGGATACAAGGCTGGCACACTTATGGTAATGCACCCGAGTCCCGACAACCAACCAGGCCGTGAATAATCATGCAATATTATGTTAAGCGCAGACACTTCTGGAGCATTGCCCGCAGTTTGAGGCAAATTAATAATTTACATACTAATAATTTTGAATGAACCTTAATCTAGTATAGTGATTAAAATTGAATATGAAGCATTATTTCTGATCAAGTGAATTGTTGGGAAGTGGGTATTCCAATATCACAGATCCCTGCTGCAGTTTTTAATCTTAAACTCAATGAATAGCATTTTGTATTAATATGGAAAATCAACTGGCAACCTCTTCTGGCATATGTTCATCCAAATACCCCTAGTGAATAAGTCTGAATACTAAATTGGATCATGCATCCAATCACTTATCACAGATCCCTGCTGATTAAACTCAATCAATAGCAATTTGTATTAATATGAAAAGTCAACTGGCAACCTCTTCTGGCATACGTTCATCCAAATACCCCTAGTGAATAAGTCTGAATACTAAATTGGATCATGCATCCAATCACTTCTTTTGACAGATCAATCCTACTAAAATGCTTAATAAAATCAAGCCATGCCTTTGATAGATAGAAAATCAGCTTGCATTTTAAGAGAAAAGGACAGTTAATCAAATAGTCCATTCATATAATACACAGTAAAATAGAATAAAGGGTAGACAGGGAAAAGAAAGTATTTCATACCTCCTTTGGAGAAATACCAAGGTGATCCAGCAGCATTCTTACTCCATCGCCCTTTGAGGTACCAGCTGGGACAATTTCAAGCATGTCAGGCTGTGCTTGGACGACACCTGCTCGCCCTTCTGTTGCCTCTTCCCAGTGTGGCCTTAAGGCTGATGAAACTCCCTCGGCCGTGTCAAGAAATAGCAATTTCTGCACATGCACAACATTTATAATTAGATATGAATCTTCATATTTGCTGCATCAGCAGATTCAGAATTTCCAGCACAGCTCATATTAACTGGGTAAATACTATAACTGGATTTATTGATCACTTAACAGCACAACCATTATCAGTGTCAGTAGGACAAAAATGTTACAGCGGATGGAGCATGTCCAATTTTGAGGGTGGAACCAAATTATAGGATAAAGAAACAACAAACCACATATAGAGAGTACAAGACTCTTTCTTCTTTTTATCCTTTAAATTCAGAAGGAATATCTGGAATGGAGACTCAACATATACAGAGGACAATTGATGCCGGACATGAGAAGAAAACAGCACAACTATTTTCTAAGTTAACAATATTACATTCATGCATGGAATAAATTGCAATTGTATTTACAGTCAAGAGAAAAAGATCAGCCATTATTCTAAAATCATTTTCCTTTTCCAACGAACTTGCCGTGCAAGACGAAGATCCGTGCTTGCATGTGACTAGGTAACCTCTCTGCTGTTTGAATCAGATAATTAAAGCTCCATAATTGCCCGTGGTTGGCTCATCAGTAAAAACAGTGATTGGGTTATGGAAGGTCCCACATTCAAATGCAGTTGTGACTTTTGTCAAAAATGTAAACAAAATCCCCACACTTTCTCTCTCAGAGGAGGGGACCAAAGGGAACCAAAAGCATGACCTTCGCGTCAGCGTATGACGTCTACTTTAACTTGCATGCCTACTTTACTTTTCTTATATTCTCATAAACTTCAAAATTTTTAAAGGCCTTACAACTCACTCAAGGTTCTCGCACTTATTAAAACTACGGTCTCACAACACTGTGTCCATGACTTCTGGCAATAGGTTAATTCCAGTTACCAAATACTTCAGGTTCAGCTGACAAGTAGTAATATGTTATTACTGCTCCGCCCATAGCTTAAAATTTTCCCAGCTTACATATGTAACTTACCTGTATCTCAGCAGCAGCAAGAAGCTGATCGATTGAAGGCATAACCTCAGCCTGCATCATAACAACTACCATTAGGCTACTTTAACTGAAATATGAAATGTAGCACAAACACTCTTATCTTGCTATTACCTTTGGCTCATGATATATGGTATGCAATGAATCAACCATAGGATGATCATATAATGTAAAACATCGATCCTGACAAAATGCTATTAGAGGAACTTCGTTCTCCAAAGAGTATAAAAATGCCTGCATTTGACAATGTAATGTTACAGACAAATAAAACCTGAGAACGGTCTCAAAATATCAGCAAAAGACAAAAAAACAACCATTATTCAAGGTCATTACATAAAACCTAACTTTATGACTTGTGATATTATGTACACCAGAAGGTCATGCTTGAAACATGACTGTATTACATAAAATGAATTTATATACCTAGAAAATGCATTATCACACTTCATACAACAAAGTTCCTGTTTTTAAACACCAACAACAACCATGACTCGTAGAAGGAAAAGGCCGAAGGAAAAGACCGAAGCCTAGAAACGGGAAGGAATTAATTTGTGGAATGAAAATGATAGATAAAACCCAACATCACTCAGTACATGCCTTTACTAGAAGTGACCCAACTATAAAGAAAAGTAATAGCAGCTTATAATTATATTACACTTCAAAAGCCAAATGAAAAAGACAAATAGAAAATAATTTCAATAACACTAGATACAAAGACCAACCAATCCTGAAATTTAATTGACATATACTCTGTCTCCATACCTCTCTACAAACATTTTGGTCTAGGTTTCTTCTTGCAATCTCTCTACCTTGTCGTCCATAAACAAGCAAACCCTGAAGTTTTGAGTTCCCATGAGAATGCATGAAACAATTAGAATCCGAATCATTCAAAATTAAGTAAAATTTCAATCAGAATTCATTAAGAAAAGGGATGTCGGATCTAAGCCACCACTCCTTTTAACAAAATGAGCTACCAAGAGATAAGAGTGGCAAGGTCTACTTGCTCTGATAGCCTCATCACAAGTCCATCTCTTTGTAGCCCTCATTCAGCAAAATCAGTTATCATCTTGTACATATTAGTTCCATAAAAGAAATCAACTACATTGATCATTTTACAAGCAAGTAAAAAAGAATCTTTGTGAGCAGCAATTATGGCCCAAGCACTTGAAAGTTTAAACATGATCTTGAAGGTTGTGCTACAATTAGTTTTTGATTATGCAAGTATATAGCTACAAAAAGTGACATGCTTTACATCTAGTTTGTTGATATAGTACATAAAAAACATAGCAGAATGACATGTATATAAACTTTGAACTCGTGATTTAGGCCTACCATTTCTCTAATATTGTTTGACACAAGGAAAAAAAAAGGATTCTATAGTATGTCACACGCTGAATCATACATGTTAAAGCTAAGAAGTTTTCATGAGGTTTTAGGCCCTCAAATTTATCCACACATCACCATAAAAAAAGTATAAGACCTTATGTTTCTTTTTCTTTGTCTCCCCTCCATTTTCCTTATAACCCACCAGTTCTTGTTGTCAATGTTCTCTTCTATTCAGAGTTGCCAACTGTCTTGTTTAAGGACCTGTTTGGCTCATTTCCAAGTAATACAATGAAAAAAAAAGCATTTTTTGAGTTTCTCATGCATTTCTTGGGAAAGCTTTTTTTTTTTTTTTTTGCTTTGCTTTGTTTCGCACATCAAAAGGAAAGGGAAACCTACCACATCACAAATCCATGCTTTGGTTCAAAACTCGAAATCAGGAAATGAGCATATTAAGGAAAGACATATTGGTGTTTTGTTTCCCATCAACCCATTTTTAAAATATTTTTAACGTGTTTTCCTAGCAATTCTGCCTTTAACACTCGGAATGGGCTTTTCCACCAAAGATGACGCTTTCTGACTTTTCTGAAAAGTTTTTCCAATTGTTTTCTTGTGAACCAAATTGAGGAACAGGAATCCATTTTAGCTATTTTGACACAGAAAACTGTGTCAGTAGTTTTCCATGTGTTTTCCACCCAAATTTTTTTGAACCAAACAGGCCCTAAAATGAAAATGAAAAAGATTCATGTCATAACCAGAAGATTAAAAAAAGAGAGAAAATGCCATACAAAAACTTCCTTGAAAATGTAAGGATTTCACTTATCAATAATACACCCAATCATGACAACGTGCAAGGGGATAAAAAGAGTAAACATGAATACTTAAGTTGTCAGGCTTCTATGAGAATGAAGGGATCATACAAAGTTGACAACCTTTGCAAAAGCATATCAGATTGTATGATAATTTGTAATCAAAAAGCTACACATAGGAAACAACCTGCAGAAAGATGCCTGGTGTTGATTCAGATGCAATCCCATCTTTCCCAGTTAAATTGACCATCTTCAAGGCACTTATAACAGCTGGACGAGTCTGTTACCATAATATAAAACACATGATATCAGAGGCTGGTTTGCTCAATAACATCAATAACTTTAGTGTGATGAATTATAACTCACATCGCAGTTTCATATTCCTGTATGAAAAGCATGATAATATCAATTGAGCATAGAGCTTCTCTCACCTTACCAGTGGCGATCACAATGTTCACTCCCCTTGAGATCGCTTCTTTTAGAGCCTCTGCTGTTGTTGTAGAAATTTGACTTTTACTATTCAGAAGGGTTCCTTGTTTACATTAAAAATTGTTAAGGTACACTAGAACATCACAGAGTAGTTAAACTTCAAATTTACTGTGTTAATGCTGCTCACCATCCATATCACAAAAGATATAACTGAATTTTGGTTTATAAAACCGTAGGCTGCCTGCTTTTCTCATATCTTTGGTAACTATTCCTGTAAAAACCCTCAAACTGCCAGGCTATCATATAATCTTATACATCAAAGTAGACTCAAGAATAAATGCAATAAACCCTCATATAGAGACAAATGAAATGGTAGTAGCAATTGGTTCAAAGAACAACTTACCATCAGGGCCTTCTGATCGGAGGCATCCATCAGTTATATTATCATAGGCACTCGTAATTAAACCTTTGCCTTTCCATCCAAGACTTTTCAAGATAATCGCTTCCTCCTTCTGCATTTCCGCCTCAGCTTCTTCACTTATCTCATGATCAAAGCCCAGAAGATGTAATAAGCCATGAACCTGAGTGAAGCTGAACCAATTAATTTCTATAATTGCTGGACTTGATTGTGCTGAAAACTTGCAATTAACATACATATTAAGTTTTTGCAACCTGAATGTTACCCCAATAATATGTCATTCACCCACCCCTACCCCCACCCACGCACACACATAAGCATGCACGCATACATACACACATGCGGGTGTGTGTGTGCGTGTTTGTGTGCATGCTCATGACGTCTACTAGGGTCCTTCGTATTACCGACTGAGACATCATCACTTCACATGTCATATCAAACTATCACATGCGATAACCTTTGAGAACTCAGTATTTCATTGCAGACCAACTACCAATTTAAGATACGCGATATAGGTCATACCTCTCTGCAGGTGATCCAAAAAAAAAGTGAACATAAAACTCAAGGTTTATAGATATTAGTATAACATTTATAATTATAATAATGTATAATCATATAATGTAAATATGTACAACAACAAAACTACTTTAGCAACATTTAGTATCACAAAAAGATTGCATTGGATGTGTAAGAGAAATCACGACAGGAATGGTGCCCCCACATATAAATTAAGCTATAGGGAAGAATTCGAAGAAATATAAAAAATTGTATGGTTCTGTAGAATAAAAGGAGTTAGTGAAGTTACCATTAGTATTCGAATTTCATCAAGTAGCGTATGTCCTCTTTCTTCTGCTTGTTTTGCAGCTGTCTCAACAGAAATGACTATGTCCCCCAGCAATAGCTGCATGCATGAAAGAACATGTGTAGCAGGAAAAGGAAACTCTTGAAAGGCATCAGCATTAAGCTTTTGAAAGATTCTTACCGTGGGATTTTCCAGCTCAGGTATATGTTGTGACATTGAAAGAACATCGGTAGTCGCATCCACACCTCTCCATTCTTTATTAAGTTTTTGCATAAAATCATCATTACAAAGCAATAAAGAGAGCTCAGCCTTGTCAAATACACCAACGTCACTGATTGAAGCATCTCTAGTTTTGTATTTTGAGTTATGCAGACCGTCGAATGCAATTTTCATAGCCATTGGAACATTCAGTCTCAACATTTCTGAAATGCTCTGCACATGCATTTCATAATAGACCATCAAACAGAAGGTATACAACAAGAAGATCATGAGTCACAGTCAATTCGGATATCCCAATTCAAAAACAAAGTACATCAACAACTTTAACCTACTGCCTGCTAGCCCCTTTTGATGGTAATTTGTACAAAGCAATTAAGAAAAAGTCATAATGGCAAGAAAATAAGAAAACCACATACACTACTCTAATAACATGAAACCTAATGACTATAAAACTATACACTCCAGAAAAGAACTATAAAACTATTTGCTCCCCCAATAACACCATATTAACAATATCAAATCAAGCAACAAGTCAGCAACTGGTAAGAACATTAATTAGGTCACATCGCAAGATAACTCACATCAGAAGAAAAAAAAACCGTAATAACATCAAGCCAGACAATGTACTTAAAATGAAGTAATTAAGCACATTTCATAAAAAAGAATTTTTTTAAAAATCTTAAATTTCAGCCGGAATTGACACCAAGCTGACAAGCTGGTGACTTTATCCACTGACATCACCTCACAACAAACAACCAATCCAAAATTAAAAATTAAAAATTTCCATAAATTTAGTGAAATTACCATGACTTCAGGATCCTCAGGCAACTCCTCCTCAATACAAATCTTGACATCGAGCTGAAGCTCCCTCTCCTTCGGAGCCGACTTCTTCTTCGCAGCTAGCCGCCTCCTCGTCTTGCGAAACCCTCGAAGGCTCGCAAAGATCCCGCCAAAGGGAGAGATTTCGTGGATGCTCCTCCTCGACGAACCGAATGGGTGGAACGAGAACGAAAGGTGAGAAGAAATCGGAGATAATGATGATGACGACGACGACGACGAAGCTATTGGAGATCTCAACGGTCGAAGGGAGAGAGAAGAGTATGAGATCGAAAGGCGAGGACGAAGAGAGGGTCTCGAAGAGAGAGGGAGAGCTCGCGCGATGATTCGAGCCATGGCGGGAAAATGGAGGAAGGGGATAATGTGAGGATGCGCCCTAAAAAAGGGGAAGGGGAAGAAGAGGAGTGAGGGCGAGAAGGCCGAGAGGTTACACAGCGTCTTTGTTTGCGTGGGGGAAGCAAATGCGAAAGTGGGTCTCGGGTCGGGTCCGCAATGCAATATCTAATCCTTTAAAAAAAAAAACTATGGTCAATAATTAAATTTATTTTTGAAATAGTTTAATCATACTAACAGAAAACAGTAGAAGATTCACAAATTAAAAGATTTTGAGGATAATTTTTAAAGTGTCAAAGTTTCAGGGACATGTATACAGAAAATACTTATTGGAAACATTCTACATGTTTAGCTAGATCAAATAAGGTGCTCCAAAAATAATAGATGAAATAAAGCGTCCTAAGTTACAGTAAGAACTCGGTCCATCACAAAATGGCATCTAGGGAATAATGTTTCCCCTTCTCATCTCAGATATTATTTCCATGATCCAAACTAGAAGAGTTTTAATTCCGCCATCACAGAGCAGGAGTTTTTGCGCATTAAGACTCAACAATTCCATATCAAAATCTCAATACTTTCCAGTAGATAATTTCAGACATAGTTCTCTGACACGTGAGTTTTCAAGTCAATTCTAGAAATTATTTATAACTTCAAAGGAACAACAGCAAACGGTACCGAGCTCTAGTTGCAGACTCGTCACTTTTGCTACGTGGCTAACCGAATATAAGTAACAAACCAAAAGAGAACAAGCATCGCTATAAAATTTCAAAATTTTGATGCAAACTAAATAAGGTCAAGGATCTAGCAGATAGAAGAAGAAGGAACAAGCAATAATACAAGTTCTTCGCCGTAGCACAGAAGCATCAGATTCGGCACAGCATTACGAAAACAAATTCTAATTTCAGAATTGCTCATGGAAGTTCCAAACGAAAACAAGATCAAGATCGAAAATCATGTAACTTAAACAACGGACAACTTGGAAAATTTTCACACCAAACCGACCGTTTATGAGAATTTTTTCAGAATCCACAGTCACAAAAACTCGGTTTTGACCTCAGCGTCTCTTTTTGCTCCCACCTTATTCGACAACACACAAACTTCTTGTATTCCTGAAACCTAGTCTTTTCCTCTTCCTTCTTCTACCTACAACTATACAGAGATGCCGCTTGCAGCAAATACCTTTCTAACTAGCAAGCACAAACTCTGGGAGCCGACTCGAAACTGGAGGACAGCTGCTAGATAGCTTCAACGAAGTAAAGAGGCAAGATAGCCTAGAAATCATGGGCTTGGAACGAATAATTTTATAAGACGAGACGGTCAAAGCTTTATTACAAGCTTCATCGTCGGAGCCATAACCTTCAAGATCAGCATCGGTTATTAGAACCTCGTCTCCAGTGAGAGAACTAATTGGGGAAAGCCTTGCAGATTTCGATCGAGATACTCTTCTTGAAGAGATGCTCGGGGTTTTCCGATGACGCTCAGAGGTAAAGTAACCTTCAAGATCCGCCTCAGTTACCATAACTGCATCAGCTGCAGGATAGTTGGTCGGTGGAGGGCTTTGGATTGCTGGGAATTCACATTTGCGCTTGCTGTATTCTTGAACAGCCTGTGAAATTTTAACAATAAGTTAGCTGGGAAAACGTTACAAACTGTTGTTGGCTGAAGAGCATCACAGATGTGTTCAAGTTCAGTAGTAATGAATAGGACCCTAAATGCAACAATTACAGGAAAAGAATAGCCTGGTCAAATATCCTGGACAATATGACACAACGAACTGATTACATGTCTTAATTAGTCACCAGAATCACTGCCTAATTTTTATCTCCTACAGTATTCAAAGCTAGAACAAAAGAGGAACAAATTGCAGATCAATTTTTTCCCTTTTTGCTGGGAACATTTGGACTGTAACAGTTGATGCACAGAAAGCCTCGCTATAAATGCAACAGAGCTGCTGCAACTGAATAGCTTGGGCAAAGAAACTAAACAAACATGCCAGCAGAAAAAGGTAAAAATATAGCAGTAAGGCAACCACCAGACCTGCCACTGTGAAGGAGCAAGTAGCACACGAGGCCTTATTGCTCGAACATATTCTAGAGCAGCATCAGGTGTCATGTTCTTATACTCAACCTGTTATTTGAATGAACAGAGATGTATCAGAAGCTAGCAAATGAAACAGTCACAACGGCTTGAAGATCAAATTTGCTTGCTATTAAACAAGCTGAAAGTTACCAAATAACATAAAACAATGGTTGTGCTGCGCCCCCTCCCAGCTTTACAGTGCACATATGTTGTCCTCCCACAGGCTGCATTCCCTGAAAAGCAGAGTAACAGGTGAAATTAGAGATCTCATTCAGAGGATGAAACAGAACACTTGGTAGGCTATAACGCTATATGAAAATGTCCTTATTCCTGAAAGTAATTTTAAACATGTCAACTAGATTGTCTGGATAATAAATTACAGATTCATATGAAATAAGGAACATGGCTGTGTAGTTTGGTGAATTAGAGATTATGGCACTTTTGAAGAAGATTATTTAATGAAAAAAATCAAATTTAGCCAGCTCCTAATTGTATTGATTTTTCCTATTTTCCAGCTTTCTTAGTCAGAATTGCCACTCGTTTTCCAGCTTCTACTTCTAGCAATGTTATTGTGAAACATTGCTGAACCACCACGCGCACACACACATAAAGCCTTGATGAACTTGGATAAGTTTGGAGATCATTGCTCCAGAGAGTAAATAATGACAACTATCTGTACCAAATAGTTTAATAAAAAACACAAATGATCAAATTAAACTAATGAATTAGCAAAAGACCACATCCAAGGCGGGCAAGTCTTTCTTTCAGATAGAGGTGAGATTTGAGCAACGCAATAAGGCATGAAGCAAGATCATTTTAATACCTTAGTGTTGTGACTCAGTGACTAAATAAAAGCTAACAAGAACAATAATGGGTGAGATAAATGTGTAATTGATATGCATCTGATAGGAAGTTCTACATTGAGATGGAAGGAAAGTGGGCAGTAAACTAACAAAAACAATGCAATCTTCAATCTTATACCAACTAGTAACACATAAAAACCAAAATAAGTCTACTTAATTATATGGATAATGTGCCACATGATACACATACATGTTAGAGAAAATCAAACAGCTAAGTTGCATGGGTATGGGGACAGGTACGGGAATGGGTAGGGGACACATCAAATTTGTAAAAGGTTGGGTACAGGGACATATCTATACATGTATGTTATGTATATTTATATGTACTAAAATTAAAAATTTACATAAGATCAATATTGTTTTTTCATTTGCATAAGATCAATCTATAAGAAATATAAGAAATAGATGTGAAGTGTAGAATATATGTCCTAGAAGTGTACGGGAAGTGTTTTATATTTAAAAGATGTATTATATAATTGGGTATACGCTTGAATAAATGTATGCATATATTCAAGAAGTGTCCAAGAAGGTTCGGTATGGGTACGGATAAGCATCGGGTAGGGTACGGGTTCTGATAGAACTACCCATGTAACATAGCTAAACAGTGAGTTGGCGACGTATCTGTTCATAAAATCATAAATTGCACGCACCCAGAATTTGTACAATTAAAAACTATGCAACAAGAAAGCACATGTTGCATTGGGAAAATGCCATCCCACTCAAGCAGAGCAATGTTAACATGTCACATAATAAGCCTGTTATTCAGCAGATCGGTCAAACAAGAACAAGTAACACGTCCTTTATAAGTTTTTTGAACAGGATGTCAAAGAGCTCACATCCACATTGTATGTCAGTTTTTGTCTCCTTAATCCAACAAATAAAATTTTAACTATGTGCATGGAACTTCAATAATTAAATGGAAAGGTATTACAGCATCAAAATCTTTGACAGCTTGAAAAAACACATGGATAAAGATGATTCTACATCATGTAAATTATGGCATCCATTTGAAATAATGAAAAAGAAGATATGTAGTTAAGAAAAGATCTACAGCTCAACATACATTCACAGGAGACAAAAAAAATAAAGTAATAATGATCATTTACTTACTATGGATGAAATCTACAGCTCGGCATATATCCACAGAAGATGGAGCAAAAAGGTAATCCCTTGTAGGAATTACTAGATGGTCAATCCCATGCTCCTGCAAACAATAGAATAAAAAGAATTATGAGCACAGTCATCAATAACAAGGCTTACAAAACTGTTTGTTGCATTGCATCCAATGTAGTAATAAAAGACAGAACACAATGGTGCAATTCATGTACAAAGAGATGCAAACAGTTGTAAGCTACCAATGAAGAACAGGACATGCAATATCACATTCCGGTGTAACAGGTCTAAGATATAGTAATTCTCCAATACCTGCACACTCTTAACACAGCCATGCATATGTTTACTTGTTACCATAAATATGCGTAACTATATCAGTTTAGATTAAACTCGGCACTATGTAGTATAGAACCTTATAAGTTAAAAAAAAACACTACATTAATATTAGTGATATAATTAATGCCACCCATTGTGCAGATAATGGAAGCGATCCTAATTTTCAAAAGCACTGGGCATAATCGTGAATTTCTGACAGGACGAAATATGATAAATACCAGTTGAAAGATTGGAAAGTCCATTGTTCATTGGAAAGTCCATTGTTCATTTCTATGGTCCTTATTTCTGACCAAACTTATGCAGTAAGAATATATAGTACTCATGACATAGTGTTAAAGTAATAGTTATATTTTCAGAAATACCTGTAAATCCAAGGAAATATTTGGCTGCCAGTCTGGCAATGTTTACCAATTTACATGGAAAGTTTTACTTTTACTAGCAAATGCATTAACAAAGTAGAAACAGATAACAGAGTTAAACAGTTGTCTAGAAAGGATCAGATATAGTTACTCATGTGGTTGTATCAAAAAATGCATTGCACAAAAAAAATTCAAAAGACAGAAATTACAACCCAAAGCAACTGTCTTTAAGGAAATACACCTTAATTATAAGAAAGAATAAAATCAGATGTAAACTCATGTCCCAAAATCGTGAAGAAAGCAATTACCCGGTACAAAGATGATGGAACCAGAGTCTCATAAGGTTCATTCAAGGTAATTACGCCACGCACTCCAAGTTGTTGCAGTCGAGGAACATCGTTAGGAAATGGTACAGCACCTAGCAAAAGAAACTGGAAAACCAATATAGCAAGCAGGTAAGAAGAAGTTATCAAATCATCTATAAGCTAGAAGCGAAAAGTCAAAAAATGATAATCAGAATCAGCTAGAGTGACATATACTATTACATGCATGCAATGCTAAAAAAAGGTTAGTGATTGATAAGTCAATGAGAAAAATCATGAAGCTTTCCCTTTTAAAAGGATGTCGATGCCCTTGTCAAATTATTAATTACATTCCCCTGATAAACGACCTACATAAGCACAATTATTAGTAAATAAGATCAAGATGATAAGTCTGTTTCATAGCACATAAAAAAAATTCACCCAAGAAATATGATCCAGAACATAGCATCCTTAAGATTAGTTAAATAACTAGCACTTTTCAGTTTTATTATTTTCACAATCTTGTTGGGAAAACGATCACTTTGGAGAAAACTGGAGCAGCAATCATGGTCTTCAAGCAAGGCAATAATTGCAAGTTTGACATTTTTCGCCCATAAGTGATTCTAAGAAATCATGAATAGCTGCAAGCACATCCAGCCATATAGATGCAACATCAAACCACACACGAAATTACCATTGTTTGGTAACCACTGGACCAGGACAGAAACAAGGTAGCGCTGATTTGGACCTTAAAGTCCACAAATTTTTTTCGACACTGGCTGAAACGCTCAAATGTTAGTTAGGAACAATTTCCATTTAGGATGTAGAATATTGTTCATTTATTGTACACTTTCAACACAATTAAATATTTTGAGGAAGGCGAAAGTAGGAGGAAAGTGGCAAGACAAAGCTGAGGCCTTAGCAGGCTTTAGTAATTTTTATCGGTAACATCAGGGCTTTTTCAAAAACCTGAAAACTAGAAGGCACTAAAAAGAGGGCCTTAGCAGGATTTAGTGAGCCTTAGTGGCAAAAGGCACCAGGGCATTTTCGAAAAACATAAAACTAGAAGACACTAAAAAAGAGGGGGAAATAGGAAGAAAATAAGGAATTGCGAATTTGGAAAACAAGGGAAACAAATAAGTAATTGATACTAAAATCTTCATAAAAAACAATAAACATCAACATAAGAGATCTATATAAAGCTTTCAAATCTTGAACCCGGTGTTCCTCATTCCAAATGCAGTAGTGTAGCAAGGGATGAAGTGGGCTTTAGTGGGTTTCTTACAACAATGCAATTAATTAAGTATGCATCATTGTCATAATATATATGTTGAAGCTAATAAAAACTTCAACTGCAACAAATCGTTAATTTTATTTTCAGTATTGAGGATCAGTGTAATTCTATCACTAGTTTCAAAAAAATATAGCATGTAAATAAGTATATTAACCATTATGTTATAATCTCTTGCCAACACCCCTCTTCTCACCTGGTATCTCTATTGCTAAGTGAATATGGTTGCTCTCAGATACAAGAGCCTAAGCCATGCTAACGTTTTAGATATGTTGGGTGCCAATAAACTGGATTCAGGTATCATTTCTATTAAAAATTTTATCAGCATTAAGCTGGCTGCAGCTACAAGGCTAGAAATGAGGCTCAGATGGCCAGTCTTTCATGGGTTTAATCTCCACAGCATTCCGACATGAACAGAATTTCTTCTCAATTGAATGACTCGACGGTGCTTATGATCATATGATACCACGGTTAAGAAAAGTGCCAAGTCAATGCTTGTTTGGGTGATAATATATCGTTAAATGGTGTAGGCATGAACTAGATATACGCTATGCTATGAAGAGCATGTGTCGCTATGCTATGAAGAGCATGTGTCGCAACAAACCTAGATAAACAACCATCAAGATTATTCAAGAGGAGGTTAGGGTTAGGTTTAGAGATTATTCAATGCTTAGAAACTGAACATGTGCTGAAAGAACATAATTTTACAAGCAACATCTTATGATTAAACTGCTGTCATTAATCATACCATTCCCTTCTGCAACTTGCATCTTATTTCTTGCTTATCAACTGAAAACACGAGCACAAGTAAGAAACTAACTATGAATGTACGTAATGAATATGGTAAGCGCATATGTCAAGATAAGCTGGATCCTTATTAAAAACATGCTATCCATGCAATCTTTTTCTCCCCAGTTCATAGTTATCAGGCTAAAGTTACCAATTGCAGCCATCCCACACTCAAGAAAAAACAAAACAAAACAAAACAGAGGGAGGGGGGGCGCTGGATCCTTATTAAAAACATGCTATCCATGCAGTCTTTTTCTCCCCAATTCATAGCTATCAGGCGAAAGTTACCAAGTGCAGCCATCCCACACTAAAAAAAAAAAAAACAAAACAAAGCGCGCCGGGGGGGG
>JBAKGM010000233.1:33477257-33498133 GCA_037177215.1 Asparagus racemosus
ATATATAATCAAATACAAACTTCGTGTTTGATAGTGCGGTGAATGAATCTCAACCACCTATTTAAAGATGTAAAGTGCAAAGGGGAAAGGTGTTACATGGATTGTCCTTTCCATCTAACTAATCTCACCTCTATCTATGGCTGAGATTCCTCCACCTGACTATCAAGCACAACCAAAGATGGTGCTTGGCACCAAGCATACCCATATTCCTATGTGCGCACACAAAGAAAGTAAAGCTCCTCCTATAAACATAATGGATAGAAACTCTTTTCCACCAACCTTTTTAATCTTTGATTTTGCTTTGAAATTCATACTAGACATAAAGGGTATATTTGAGATGTGTGCATTAATTTGTATCGCACGCTAGCACAAATCTCAAAGTAAAATCAATGGATAAAAGTTGGTGGACAACAAGCTTCTATCTATTTAAAGTTTCAGATCATAGATGAAAATGAAGAATTAGCCAACTATCAGGACAGTTCACAAATAAACTTTGTTCAAGTAAAGATAAATCCAAGTTTGAATGTCACAATATATCAAGCCCCACTCTAGTTTAGACTACAACATCAACAGTTCCTCTCGACTAAATACCAAACGGGAGTTTTGGCTCTTCTTTTTGACCATATAACTAACCTGTTGGTCTTTGATTTCTTTGAGCTAAGAAAAAGACTTGGATATCAAAGGTCAAGAGTCAAGGAGAAGGAGCCAAAATTCCCCTATTAGTGTCATTTTAATCCACTGGGAGCCTTCACTTTCAATGGGTCAGTTGAATTAGGAGCAAAATGACATGAGATAAAGAAGACGCCAATTAACTATAGAAGTATGACTATCGACACTTTTGACTGGACCTCGAGATGGCTCAAACATGACATCACCTTGGTTCGCAATTATACAGTAATGGAGTCTAAATTGAGCAGGTCATAATCTAATCTCAAATACATTTCTTTTTCAGGTACAAGTTCTCAACAACTTCCAACGTCATTGAAACAAAAGAGAGCTCATATATTTCTAAAATCCTGTGTAGATGATGCAAGAAGGTTTTGGGTTAAGAAAATGCACAGAAATAACGGCAAAGTCTCAATTCAAATACACCTTTTTCAAAGTGATTGTCCTCCGAATGAAAGACGGTAATAAGCCAACGGGATAGTACTCCTGGCAAAGTCCAAGTAGGGCGTTCAATTTCTTAGATCTGCTTCCGAGCTCTCAAGTGTCCCGTGGAAAAGTAATATTTATCGTCCACAACCATAATATATGAATTTTTCTAGTATACTTAACAATAATTTGACATCAATGTCAATTATATGGATAAAATATCTCCTAATGTCGACCCATCTGAAGGCCGAATATGTTTGAGTCTCCATAAATCATTCAATACAAATTGAAACAAGAGATTAAAACACCCCTATATGATCAGAATAATCCTCGATAGGAGCACATATTTACAATACTCTATGCCATACAAACCCATCAAAATGCTTAGTGTATGAAGATTTTCCAAAGAATGCAACGGCACTGAAATCAACCAGTAAAGTTTCATGGTCACAATCAATGAAAGGAGTAGACAATATCCTTTTCCAATTATAATAAAACAAAATCAAATGTATAACAAAAAAATTGTTTGTGTGTATGTATGTATGTCTGTGTGTGTGCCCGTGTGCGTGCATGCGTGCTTGGGGGTGGCGTTGTGTGTGTGCGTGCGTGCATACGCATGTGCGTGTGAAAGGAATGTCTACTTCGTGTCAGTGACCCTAGGAACGATGTGTGTGTGTGCGCACGCGTGAGAAAGGAATGTCTACTTCATGTCAGTGACCCTAGAAATGATTTGTGTGTTGTGTGTTGTGTGTGTGTGTGTGTGTGAAAGGAATGTCTACTTCATGTCAGTGACCCTAGGAGGATTTGTGTGTGTGTGTGTGTTGTGTGTGCGCGCACGCGCGCGTGAGAAAGGAATGTCCACTTCATGTCAGTGACCCTAGAAACGATTTTTGTGTGTGTGTGTGTGTGTGTGTGTGTGAAAGGAATGTCTACTTCATGTCAGTGACCCTAGAAACGATTTGTGTGTGTGTGTGCGCGCGCGTGTGAAAGGAATGTCTACTCCATGTCAGTGACCTTATGAACGATTTTTGGTTCGCTCTGCACTTTAAGCTTTATCAACAATTCTTACAATTGCATTCGGCAAATCTTTATGTGGCTTCTTCCTTCAGTAGTTAAACGCTTGATGACTTTGAGCCTAAGCATGTTAGCCAGACTTCATTAACCTATTGCTTTTCCAACTAAATCTCCACTCCTTCCTAGTATCAGTCTGTTATTTGACTTGATAGTGAACACAATTACCATCCTTAAAATCAGAGTTTCCTTCCATAACAGACAGTACATCAACACAGTGGTGGGCTCAGTTGTCCAAAATGTGAAGACAATTGTGTGTTCTTTTATCCATGTATTATGATCAAATATCAATTACCTACATCATGACCCAATGACCCATGGATTCATGGAATGCCTTCATTACAGGAAACATTCATTTGGCTGGGCTGTTCATCACAAATAATAATAATAATAAATAAATAAATAAATAAATAAATAAAACCTTTTCATCATGAATACATAGTTGATTGCTTGTAGTTCATTACAACGTATTTTGTTTACTTTCCACCACTATTCTTTACCTACTTGATAGATTTTTTTCCTAATTCCTTCAAAGTGAAATGGCTCACGAAATCATGCTGAAGAACAGCTATTATTCTCTGAAGTCACAACAATATATTCTATTTACTTTTCCTCCGCTCTTCTTTATTTACTTGATAGACCTTTTCCTAATTCTTTAAAAATGAAATGGCTCATAAGATCATGCTGAAGAACAGCTTTTATTCTTTGAGGTCATTACAGTAAAGATATTTCATCTTCAAACTATCAGGCAAATCTTCAACACCATGGTAACCTTGACACCAACTTTCTCATGATTATATGTACTAAAGTTACTCACGCAACGGCTACCCTCTCTATAGCAAGTGAAACATGTGATGCACAAAAACAAAAAACAAAAAAACAAAAAACAAAAACAAAAACAAAAAAAAAGCAGAAAAACAAAACAAAAACAAAAAACAAAAACAAAAAAACACAAAAAAAACCTTAAAGATGACAGAAAGGCCCAACACTGAGAGAATCTCTAAACTACATATAGGAGCCCTCCGGTTCACAATACATATTTTCATAACAAGTCTGATTAAATAAGACACGAAGAGGACAAATAAGGCATGGAAGGAAGTTAAATAACTCTTTGAAATAAGTTTTTCGACACCAGTGGTTGCCCCTAAACCTCACTTCATGTCCAAGTTTAGGGGGAACACTTGATTCATATGGAAAATCCATTTTCCTTCGATTCAATAATATAGGCAGGAGAAAGCAAATAATAATAATAATAATAGACCAAATTTATCAGCTCGTAATTTATAACCACAATAAAGATTATTTACCCAAAAACTTAAAATGCACACCTAAGACTAGGATCAGTTTGACTAAACCATTACAAATTGACCAAAAATAAGATGCTCATTTCAATGGCGTAAAGGCAACAAGAAAAGAATTCCCCTAGATAATTCCGTTCATATCAATATGCACCCTTTTCTTGTCATAAACTCGGTAAACATCACCAAAGCAATATCATACAGGCATGTGGCTTGGATGTCAAAATACTTGAGCGCCCTAATATCCCGAAAAGTGACTAACAAGAAAATATTAAAAGAAACCTAACATAAGCCTATATTTCATATGTATAAATATATATATAAAAGAATCCAGCTCTAAAATGAGACTAGCGAAGTCATCATAATTTGATTGCTTCAAGTGCAA
Organism: Asparagus racemosus; assembly: GCA_037177215.1. NCBI lineage: Eukaryota > Viridiplantae > Streptophyta > Magnoliopsida > Asparagales > Asparagaceae > Asparagus > Asparagus racemosus. Next base: position 33,481,104 of record JBAKGM010000233.1, read on the forward strand.
ACAGAGTGTTCAGTTTCAAGCGTATGCAATTCATAAATTTACGGGGCAATGAATATAAAATCTAGGGTTTCAGTGATTGTAGAGCACTATACAAATCAAAGTCAGTCAAGACAAAGAGACTATTACAAAAATTACGGTTTTACACAAAATATCCCCAAATAGGAAAACTGAGAAATTCACCTCTTATCACTCAAGAATGATGTCCTTGTACTTCCTCTTCTCTTCCTGAGGGAAAGAGACGGAGATTTCATCTTCTGGAGGGTAGTTGTCGGGTTCGGATGCGGGTTCGGGTCTCTCCGCGGCTTCGCGAGCCCGTTCGAGATAGGGCTTGAAACCCACTTGTAAAGAGAGGTAGCCGAAAGCGAGAGATCCGAGAACAACCAGACCCGCTCTCATAGCGTTTTGCCTCGCTCCCGTCCCCATTTCTAAGCAAGATCCGGATCCGATAATGAGAGAGACGATGAGGGGATAAAAGGGCTAAGCTAGAAACCTCAATTCTATTTTACGGTTCTTTTTTGGTTCGGTCGAGACTCGAACCTCAACGCTATTTTACGGTTCCGTTCTGGTTCGGTCGAGACTCGAACCTAGTCTGTTGGACTGGTAACGGACCGAAAGGCTCACTCTGCATAGACCCCAATAATATCATTGTTTTCAACTTACTTCCCTTGTAGTTTCATTGTTACAGATAGACCCTCTGGGTTTATTTTTTGGCCAAATAGAACTTATATACCCTATTGTTTCACCTACTTTGCACTTATATACCCCACTTGTACTTGCTAGCAAGAAAACACCCTAAAGTTTTTTGAACTTGCACTTATATATTCTCACTGGTTTTTGGTAGCACTTATATACCCAAACTTTTAAAATTCGCACTTAAATTTCCTAAAGTTTTAAAAACTGGCACTTAAATACCATCGCTTATGCAAACTTGAAGGTATTTAAGTTCAAGTTTTAAAAAGTTTTAGGATATATAAGTGCTACCAAAAATAAGTGAAGGTATATAAGTGCAAGTTTAAAAATTTTTAGGATATCTTCTTGCTAGCAAATACAAATGGGGGTATAAAAGTGTGAAGTAGGTAAAACAATAGGGTATATAAGTGTTATTAAGCCAGTCTTTGCATTTTTCACCCACAGGTAAAGGAGTCGCGCACAATGTCAACTGCAAGTCTGCAGCTGAGCAATGATTTCCTTGTGTCTTTCATTGTGTTATAATTTCATCCCTCTGTTGAAGAAAAAATTTCTAAAAGTTTCTTCTGCAATCGATTTGGAAAAAAGTTGGTCGGAATTTCTGAGATTAGTTTTGAAACAAATAGATTAGCATGTTTCTCATGGCAAATGAGCCTCCACACCTATATAATTATGCTTTATTGAAAAGTTTCACCTGTGCAATTGAACTAAATTACTAAATATAGAGGTTCGACACTAATTTTAAGGGTATGCCAATATCTGAATTATTGTGATTTAATACGGGGCTAATTGCAAATAGGCTCCCTCTAGTTTCCCCCAATTGCGAAGAGACTCTCTGGAGTTCTACTTGTTGTGAATGGACCTCCTGTGGTTCTATTTGTTGCGAGTAGACCCATCGAGTGAATTTTTTTACTCTTAAAATCATTAAAAGGAGGCCGATAGACCCCTACAGCTCTATTGGTTAGGATAGATACTCAATTGCAATTTTTTTTACTTTTAATGGAGTAAAAAAAAGTTCGCTAACAGGGGTATATTCACACTTGGGTCAAAAATACAAAGGGCCTATTCACAACGAGTAGAACTATAGGGGGTCTATTCGAAACAAATAGAACTATAAGGGCTCTCTTTGCAGTTGAGTGATATGAAGGGTGTCTGTTCGCAATTAACCCTTTAATATATAAGTACTCCGAACACCGAACTCTAGTTATGAGATAATCATTCCTGATTTTTATCTTGAACAATCACAAGGTGTACATACACCTTCAAGTTTTGAATGTTAAAGCAGGAAACCAAATGCTACCTGTACTCCTGCATATTTCTTAACTTAAATCTCATGAAACAAGACAACAGAATAATCTAATCAATATAAGAAAATTTTCGCTTTTAATCATTGGCCAAAACAGGCTACCACTTATTAAAGATAAAAAATCCATCATAGACTGTACTGGTTTTTGCGCCACTATCCACCAGCAGACAAAGAAAGAGGCATATTTTGTTATGGTATGTGATACATAGGATTAGGAACTTTGAAGGATCTCTTAGCCATTGGAGCCCCTAACAAATCACTCCACTGATCTCCAGAGCTCCCATGAATTCTATATCCTTTAGCTTGCAGCGCTGCTCGCTTCTCTGATTTATAAGCCACTGCAGTCTTCTCGGCATCCAGAGATTCTCTGTAAAACGAAAACAAGCACAGCGTCGATTAGTTTGAAGGACCAGAGGCTGTGGAGTTTCTATATTCGCAACATTTTAAGATTTTGGTACCAAGTATTTGCAACATCAGATCATCATGCATATTCTACTTGATAGAGCATGATTCCTGAGTATTTAACTTTTTACCTTAGGATTAGTTGACTCCATGAATTATACCCAGCAGCCAACAGATTTTTCTCGGTAGAATTGCGATGAGTTTCTTTGCGGCCTGTCAAGAGAACTAGCTGGAATCCCATCCCCTGGAGCTTTCTGTAGAGCCACAAGCTCCATGGAAGAGCCGAGGCCTTTGCCTTGTCCACCCACTGATCAAATGCAGTCTCGTTCAAAACCTTTGATCTGAAAATGCTCAAACTTTGATATTAGCTAGGTAATACAGTAAATTTCACTTATTAGTATAAAAACAGGATATAAATGAAATTTTATTTCTTTATGATTTAATATGCAATTTACACACAGCAATAAAATACATACCCATATCCGTTAACAGTATAATGCGGCACGTTAGATATCAGAGTCTCGTCAACATCGAAAATCCATGCATCCTTCTTATCAGCAGCAACCTTGATGGACTTAGCATAGTGATTAGCATGGCGAGCGGCCACCTTCGAATCAATTAAATACTGTGGCCCCTTAATGTAGGTTCCTATAGCATCATGACATCTAGAAGGAATTTTCTTCCAATGACCTGCATTGTTAGTTTCCACCGACAACCGCCAGCTGTCGCAGTAGGGGCCCACGGGGTCGTCGCCTAGAATGAGTTCGTCGGAGGTTGAGTTTTCAGGGAGGAGCTGGATGAGAGTTTGGGAGGTAGAGATTGGGAGGAAATAGAGGAGGAGGAGGAGGAGAGAGCTCTGAAGCATTTCGTGTGGTAAAAGTTTTGAAAGTTTGATGGTTTGTTATTTGATGTTGAGGTTTTGTGGGGGTTTTAATGAGCCCAGGAAGGAGAGTATCTTTTGTACATAAACTAGGAATGAGTTTTTTATGGTTTCAATCATAAGTTAGTTCAGTGGATCCAAGAGGATCGAGTCATTGTTGAGATGAACTTATAATTTGAGCTGAGAAGTAGAAGCATACGTAGAGCTATTGTAAACCAAGCAATTTACGAGTGAACTATTGGTAGCTATGGATTTGCTACAGCTCATGTGTTCCATGCTATTGTACGCCAAGTTCCATTATTTATGCACAAATAGTTGGACAATGGATTATTCTGAGGACAGACCATTTGAATTTGCTAAGGAACTATTCTGGGCTCTAGGCAACAATACTTGTTTCTCATGAAATTACCCTGCTAGCTGATTACTTCATGATTAGTAGGATTACTTGTTGTATGTCTACTGGTTACAGGTAGGGTGTCCCGTGAAAGAAGTTTGAGCTTCAAGGGGTTTTTGTGAGAGGAAAAAAGTTTAGAAGGTTGTATGCAAAAACCCTAAAGGTCCGGGGGTCTTCGTGTGAAATTAACCCTTATGTTTTAATATGGTAACTCGGTCCTCTTGATGCTGGAGTTATTTTTATTAAAAGAGAGAGAGAGAGAGAGAGGAGGAGGAGAACTTTTTTACTGTACATAGTACACGATTATAATCTTAACTGAAGAAATAAACCTTTTTTTAATCGATTATGAAAAAAGATTCCGTTAATTTCACTTGAGAAAAGATTGCGACAGTAAAAAAAAAAGAAAAAAAAAGAAAATAGAAAGTAACAAAAAAGCCCAAAAACAAGGGTAAATTGCACTTAAATACCATATAGTTTCCCACTTGTTGCGCTTAAATTACCATAAGCTGTAATTTGGTGCAAAAAATTACCATAAAGTTTTAAATAATTTGTACGTTACTATCATCGATCATGCAAATGTGAAAATGTTTACCTAAATATTTCCTTGTAATACTTATATACTAATTTTAGAGCTCTTAACCATTAATATTTGTTAAATTTTCATTAAAACTATCCCAACTCTATTTTAAAGTTGAATTAATATAAATTAGAAAAAGAAATTCGGTTGATTTAATAGCAACTTTAATGAATGTTATTAGTTAAAAAGCTCTAAAATTAGCATGTAAATATCATAGAGGAACATTCGAGTAAAATTTTTCATGTTTGCATGATCGATGATAGCAATATGCAAATTTTAGAAAATTTATAATATTTTTTAGCAGCGAAACAAAGCATATCCCTCCTTTATATGTAATGAGAAATTGGTGAAACTCATAAAAGCACAAAATAATGATACATAAGCACACAAAATAGCGCCACATGTCATATATTATTTTAGTATTAAATCAGAATTCTTATACGATGGGCTTACTTTCCATTCATAATTAAAAGTTTCATCAAATTAAATATATCCATACTTAGAATCCTCATTGAATTAAATCTATCAATAATTTAAAAGAATTAGTTATAATCAAATTTTTAGTAATTCAAAATTTTGATAATAATATTTTTAAAGTTTCTTTAATTATTCATAATTTAAAAAAAATCTAATAATCATATCTTTAGCTCTCTTCTATTTCATGAAGAAAGGATTAGTGGTTTACTATGTGCAGAGTAACCCATTAAATTTCAAAAAACTTCCAATAAATTAAATAAAACAAATAACCCTCTGAAAATGAAGCTATAAACGGCCCCATGAAAAATATTTAAAATACAAAAAAAAGCTCTTTGAATGCATAAAATTACAATGAACGCCCAAAAATTTAAAAATTACTAACCACCATCTTAAAATCTAAAAAAATATACAACCCATTGAAAACTCCAAAAATAACAAATTCATCTCTTAAAAATAGAAAAATTACTAATAATCACTAAATAATCTAAAATTACAAAAAGGACTTTTAAAAATCTTTAAAATGCAATAGACCAAAAATACAAAAAAATATGAAGAACTACCCAAAAAATTTAAACATTATAAATAAGTCATTGCAAAAACCAAAAATAACAAACAATCCCTTTTAAAATCCAATAATTAGAAACAACCCCTTAAAAATTGAAAATTAAGCTTGAAAATAATAAATAGCTACTATTCAGGATTTTCTACCAAAAGTTATTTGGGGTTAGGTGACAAAACTAAAAACTCATTAAGTGTTTTCTTCCAAAAATTATTGAGGCATTTTGGTCATTTGACCACGTGTTAACTAACAATGCTAGTTTAGAAACTCTCTACCAAAAGTTTATGGGGAATTACATTGGGAGTTTCAAAGATATTGGGTATTTAATATCAAACACCAAACTTATTCATGGTGTAGAGAAATTGACTCACATTTATCATTTATAGAGAGGATAGATATTTGGGGTGGTTACATGCGAATACATTGTATTTATTAAAAATTAGATTGGTGATTACAATTGTTACAGTATATATTGGTTATCAAATTAAGACGAGAACTAAAATATTAAATGAACAGGAGAAATCAAGTGAGTCGTTATGAATAAAGAAATTTTGGATATGCTATTCTATGAAAGGAGGAATAAACTGAACTACATAAAAAAGGAGAGAGAGAAAAAGAAATGGTTTAAATCCCCATTTATATATAAAAAGAAATATAAAAGTTATTATTAGTCTTAGTTCTCACAAAAAACAAAAATCAAAAAACAACAATAAAATAAAATAAAATAAAAATTCATGGGTCCCTCCCTAATTTGAATTTGTAAATTTAAAATAAAAACTATCTACACACTTATAAAGTGATGTAGTATTTTCTTTTGTTTTACTTTTGAAATATTATAAAAAAAGAGGGATATTATAAATGAGGAATTAGTATTTAAGCCATCTAATTTGAATTTTCTTATTTTGTATTTCATTTAGGGATTGTTTGATTCATATTGTAAAATGATGAAATAGTTTTCATGTTTGACATATCACCTTTGAAAATCTCACGACAAAAAATGTTTACATTTCCTGTATCTAATTGGTCTGATAAATTATGTAAAAAATGTTTTGAGTAGCTCCGGTGTGTTTTTTTTTTTCATGAAATTTATTTTAGACCTAAAAACTCTGAAATGTGTTTCAAGTCATGAAATTGGTCTCAAGCTTTTTTGGTAAACCAACCAAACCATCTCTTATAAGAAAAAACTCTTAATCAAGTTATCTATTTTTGAATAAGGAGCAACAATCCAAATAATTTTTTTTGGTATAAAGCAAATTTCAAAGCAACCAAATCAAACCGTGGGAACGTGGGCAAAATGCTTATTATATTTAAGTACAGGAAGTGGAAAACCATATGTTATTAAGTGCAATTTACCCCAAACAACAACGAAAAGTTTTCGTTGATTTCGTTGGCAACTCCAAGCCCCTCTCCCTCGTGGGCCCCAGACTGGTAGCTCCAAATCACCGGTCGCCAAAATCTTACAGGTGATCCCTACTCAATCCAACGGCCAGAAGAGCCCGAAATAATCACCACGCGTCACCTTTGCCAAAAATATCACACCCCGCGCTTCAGTAAAACATATTTCCCCAATTTCCCGCCTCCATCCGCTGTCTCCTCGCGCTTTTTTGGGGTTTTTTTGAAACCCTAGAAACCCTAATTCGGCGTTCTCTCAGCATCATTTCTTCGCCTCTTTTCTCTCAAATCTAGATCAATAACCAAGGTAATGGTGTTAAAAGGAAAGGAAGCAGAAGCTGAGACCGAAACGAAGAAGCGCAAGCGTGTCGGTTTCGCCCAAATCGGTATCGTATCGATGAAATCTATCTTATTAAGTGTTCATTTCATCGATGAGTTGTTTTTCTAATGTAATTTCTTTCGTTTTTTGGCCTAGTTAGCGCTTTAGGCGTTTGCTTGTGTCACGATCTTGTTTATTCTTTACTCTGAAAGCCCTTAAGTTTGGTGTAGTTTCTTCAGTTTGTTTATTATTTCTTCGTTTTTAAGTATGCTGCTTTTATAAGTTTTTGGTTTGTGGGTTTTGATTGTTTTTAAAAACTTCCCTTTAGCGAAGTGCCTATCTTGTGTTCGACTGATTGTCCATGTATCAGACTGTAGGATAATGACTGGGAAAATGTTTAAAATTTTCCCCCCTTTTCCACTTCGTATTTTGTGTTTCAATCAGAAAAATTAGGCAATAGGAATTTGGACCTAATTGTTATATGTTTGAGCTTTTAGATGGTTATTTGTTTCGTCATGTTGTAGAACCTTAATTCATTTTGATGGACATTTGTTTGTCACATGCCTAGTAGGAGCTTATAATGGGTTCAACAAGGTTTAATAATGTTTTACTTCTACGGTTTGTGTTTTGTATTTCAATCATAAACAAGAATTGCAGCTTTGATGTGCTTAAATTGCTGTTGATTAAACTATTTGAAGGCCGGCACTTGGATTTAATTTGTAATGCACTTGAGCTATTTGATGGTTGCTTGTTTTCAGTGAATATTATTGTTACTCAAACTATTTTATGCTTTTTTTTGCTGCAATGCAGATGCTGGAGTTGAGGCAAATGAGTGCATCAAAGTTTACCTGGGTATGAACTTGACTATATTTTGTCTTTTTCTCCAACATTATATGATCAGAACTCACAAGACGTGTTACTGACATTTGTTTTGGCTTGTGATGTAACCATAGATTAACTAGTTCAATCCCCAAGTTCACCTTTTCTACTTTATACAAGTATATTCCACCTCTAACATGGCAGTTTTGCTGTTAGTCGAGAGTTGCTATCTGACAAATTAAAATTAAGTCGGTCTCTAATCATTCCACTTGGCAGTGTCTAATAATCTTCTAATAGTAAATGGAATAAATTGAGTTACCATGTTTCGAATTATATTCATGTAGCCAGCCCCAAAAATTTAAGAAAAAGGGTTTTTTGTTGTTGTTGTTGCTGTGGAAAGTTCCTGTCCTCCTACCACAGTTTCATGGATGATGCTTCGCGAAATTATGCTGATAGAGATTAATTGCAAATTTCCTAACAAGTTCAACATTTTGATTCTAAAGGCTCTGCAAAAATACCAAGTGTGATGGTGATGAGGCATTGTTTTTGGATTTCAAATTGGATATAGAGCACATGGAGTTAGCAAAGCATTGCGGTTACCTATCACTAAGCCAATTCCATAAGCATTCTGTTTATAATGACTACGTGCTTTTGGCATTTTTTGGTACCTTGAGGTGTTATGATATAATGAGGGTTCTTATGGACTATTTGGTGACATGGTTGGCCTTCGCTTGTACAAGTAGTGGTTGTGGTTCTGGGGGGCAATATGTAGAAACGATTTCTCAGTAAAATGTTTTATGTGGCATGTATTAGCATTTGGGGTTGCTGTTGCGCTAATAGAGCATTGTCATTACCTATTATTAGCGTCAACTGCATTCTGTTAATGTAACAACACATTTTTTTGGCATTTTCTGGTATTGTGAGATATTCTGGCCTAACAAGAGATGCATATGGACCATACATAACATACTCAATGTTCATCTCATTCAGTTTTTTCATACATGTTATCTGTCAAGGCAGACAGACCTATGGGGAGTTGTTACTGTCTGCATAAGATTTCCTTTTAGTGCTGAATTTTTAGCATTGTATGATTGAGTAGAGAGGGCGGTTCAACCTTATATCCTTATACAGTAAGCTGCATAAATTGGCCAAATGAATAGGAAGGGAGCCATTTGAACTTGATATAGCTAGCTGAATTTTCAGCCTTATGTTTTTCTTATCTACTCATAAAGTTTTATGGATGTGCTAACATGCCATTTGGTTCCCATGATAAAGGATAACCTCTTTCTGATGAGTACATGCGTCCCTTGCTATTGGCATTCCAGCTAATTACAGTGTTATTTGCATTTGATTGCCTCTCCATCTGCAGTGAAAAGTCAGGACGAAGTTGGTGCAACTAACAGCTTCTGTATTGATCCCGTTGACCTGAATCAGTTTTTCGGTGAAGATGGCAAGATATATGGTTACAAGAACTTAAAGGTACTAAAGTATCACCATCTGGCTTAAACTCTCGTCACTAGTCTGTTTACTGCTAACGTTTATAGTTGCGATTCCCATGATTTGCATGACTTTTATTTGGTACATAATTGATTGTTACTAGTGATATCTAAGGATCATTTTTGAACTTTTTCTTCCAAATGCTACCTCTTCCTGTTTGGTCTTAATCATACTTATCTTTTGAATGAAGTAGCTTATCTGGATTTACTCGGTTTAAAAACCAAAGCCTTGCTGGTTCAACAAAGCTCAATCAATCATGGTACATGTGACTCTTTGCACAAATCTAATAATTTCTCCAGAAGTCACTTCCTCAAATTATGGAACACAACAGCTTGCATTGTCACTATGTATTTGAAGTGTGGGGACACTTGGCCAGAAATTAATGCAAGGGTTTAGCTTTGTGTAGTACAGTCCCATTATAACTTATCACCTTAAGTTGTATGTTAGCAGATAGACCTCTCGGATGACCAGTGGGCCCAAATTCTATCAGTCAGAGCAATCATGTGTCTTGCATGTGATCATAGTTGGTTTACTCACTTAAAAGGATATACCTCTCAATTAGTTAAGTCATCTTTTCTCATATCTCTCTTAATTTCTTGGTTTCGGTCAATGGATCTTGGTTTATGATTGACAAATTTGATGGAAAGTCAGCTTCTCATTTTGAAGATAATTGAAGAAAGAAATGCATTCCCCAACCCACATCTTTGTTATGCATATAGAGAAGGATATATGTGAAGTTAAATGAAAACTTATCACGTTCAAGACACATGCTAGTCTTGACTATCGAAGTTTTAATGTCTATGGTCAGCCAAGAAAACTATCCAAGTTAAGGGGGTGAAAATTTGCAATGAATCTATATTATAGGTCGTCTACTGTATATGCATTCTAATAAAAAAAAAACATGCATGTTAACTTGAAGTAATCAGATGTCTAAGGCGTAAAAGTTTTACTTTATAACCTGTAAAATAATCATATTGACTAATCATAAAAAATTGTAATGTTGACTATTAGGGAAATGTGCTATTAATATTGCTATAGATGCAATGCCAATATATGGGATTATAAGTCTGAAACGTATAGTACTTACCATAGCATAAACTACCTTGAGCTTTCCTTTCAATTTCATATAAAATGTGTATTTATAATTCTTACGCTGTTTGGCATGATCCGCCATGATAGGAGCAATTACTATCATGCATTAGGTTGACTATTTAGTATAGTGTTGCATTGTGCTGTGTGTGCATATAAGTATAAAATGTCTGCTAGCTTGATATTTTTATTGAGAGTCTGCTTCAACCTTGTATACGTGTGCATGTGTTTACACATATTCAAGGTTTTAAATGTCGGATGTCGGGGTCATATCGGACGGCTAAAATTCATGTCGGATAGCGGAAATCGGGGATATGTCAGGGGACATGAAAAAAATATCGGATTGCCATAACGGATGGTGTGCATATGTGTAATATAAATATCATAAATGAAATCTAAACATACTTAATAAATTCTATCATCTAAACATATGAAAAATAAATAACTTATGATGCTTAGGGTTGATGTTGAAGGAAAGAGGTGAGAAAAGAGGAGCCCGATGTTGGTGGTTAAGGAGAGAGAAGATCGCCCGATATTGATGTCGAAGGAACAACTCAGAGAAGAGACTGATGAAATGTCGAAGGAGAGAGAAAAGGAGCGATGGAAATGACTTCGGTCTTTTTTTCCATTTCCCCTAACTGATCGGATTTTGTTTTTGGAAGCAATATTAAGACAATCAAGAGTTTAAACCTAAACATGACTAGATAAACATAACTAAAAAAAATCAGCCAATTTTTTAGACTGAAAAATCAGCCGACATATCCGACATGTCCCCCGATATATCCGACATGAACCCTGAAAACGCAATATGCATTAAAAAGCTCCATATCGTGTCGGTTGGCCCCTAAATCCGACATGTCGGCCGGTATGTCCGACATGACGGCCAACATTTAAAACACTGCACATATTACAATGCTGTCTTCTTTGATTGGCCCGTAGTTTTGGTATTAATACAATCATAAATTATGGAAACCATATAACCTTACAGCAATCAGAGTTGATGCTATTGATTGCGTGAATTGTTTTAGGTAGCTACTGCAGGAGTCATCATGGTCATTATAGCGAGAGCAACTTGCATGTTCTTGCACTATTAGTTTCTGTCAATAGTACTCTTTTTGGAGTATTAACTGTGAACATGGAGACCACCACTCCTGCCCTCCTTCTCTCTGGTTGGTCAGAATCCCATGTTTATGCCTTGATCCATTCAATAATAGCACATCTGGTGTAAGATCTAGTGATCTCTCACATAGTCTAGTGGATGAGATCTGTGGAAGGGTCTTAGTCTCGTTGCCAGGGATACATTCAAGCCCCTTTTTTTTGATAAAGTTTAAGATTCATCCACTCCCACACCTGAATGCTTGTGCATACTGGAAATGCTGAACTAAAACCATACATTGTTGTTGAAAATAATTTCTCATGATCTTAGGCGTTTGTTTTCTGACATTGCATTTTGGTGCAGATTGACATATGGATGAATATCAAATCTTTTCAAGCATATGCTGATATTACGTATGAGAGCACATTTGATGTAAGTAAAGTCTCTTGTCTTTCCACGATTGTAAATTCCTTTGTTGCATAATAAGCATCCCTTTAAAGTTCTCATGAAATTTAATTGATTACAGTGCCATTTGATTTTCTATGCATAACACAGTGATACTAATGATTACCTCGCCTAACATGACATTTTTAAAAATTAATTTAGTTTGAATTGAAATTTAAGTAAGAACTTGATAAATATGTTTCTTTTGTTTAACATTCAAAATGGGGGTTTGTCATCAGTTATATTTGAACTTGTTATTCAAGAAATGACCATATTTCTTGATCTCTTTGGCAAGAAGGTGCATGTTTCGTCGTTCTCTGAACTGGCTATGGTTTGTTATTATTATATCTTTTACCGATATAGACTCTTCCTTTAGCACTTACATAAATTCCATTTTGCTGAGGGAAAGATTATGCCTGCTTTTGGTTAACACGGAACCACACCCTGTTCGTGCAAGTGCAATTAAGTGTCATGCCTAAATGATCTTGCCAGATATGCTTAGAAATAAAATTTTTTATGACATTGTAATGTGTGGCAATGCATTGAAAATGTTCTGTAATGAACTTGATTTGTCTAATTGGTCTCAGAATTATTTTTGTTCGATTAATTCTTTCTATTTGATCAAATGCTGTCCCAAGCAAAATTTTAAGAATGCCATTTTAAATTGGTTTGACACGGACGGAACTTTGTGGATTTTATGTCCTTGGTTCTCCAAAAGTTCAGAATCATCTGATAGACATGTCTAGTCTCATCTATTATATCAAATAATATTTTTAGAGCAACCTTCTAGGACAGCTGTAAACTGGATTATTAACTAAAAGTTCTGGCTTAATGTAATGGATGCACTGAAACTAACTTTTTGCTACTTCTGGAAGGGAGGAAAAGGAATCACTGATCTGAAACCTGCTCTTCAGGTAATCCTCGCTTACTTTAATTCATGTGTTTTGTCCTTCTCACTGTTCATGACCAATACTTTTTTATTAAATTTATATATAGAGCATATTTGGTGAATCATTGTTGGAGAAAGAAGAATTCCTCCAAAATTTTTCAACAGAAATTCACTGTATCAGGTGTGTTTCTGTCAATTTACAAACTCTGTTTTACATGTCTTTGAATTCTTTAATAAGCTTATTGACATCGTTCTTTATTTTTTTTTTGGGTGCCTCAATTGTGGAATTTAGATCCATTATGTCAGATGGAGAACCCATTCGTTGTGACCTTCCTAGAGAAAGTGATGATGCATCCGATGCTCACTTGGATCTGAGTGGTTCAACTACGGAGGTATTCCTCTATTAGTGGCATTTATAAGTTGGTTATACAGTGAATGCACTAGTCTATGTATACACAATTATAAAGGTTCGATTCATCGTAATGTAAATGATAACTAGGACTTATATTCCTGCAGATGTGGATAATTAGTAGCCTGATACATTTCAACAAGTGAATAATAGTATTAGTATTGCTTAGCTTCATATAGCTGAGCAGAGTATATAGTTGAAACTAACTATAAAAATTGCAACTCGTGCATTTATTTCTGTCATTGACAGAGATCCATCTTGGTCAGGATATTAGAATATCTGAAATTATTGGTTATATCATATCAGATTTTTTTTTATTTTTTTGATTTTTGATTTACTCTACTTTTCTTATGAATATTAACAAACAAATGGTTTATGCCAATAAATTTAATATCATTGAGGGACTAAAAGCATTTTCAGTAAAACATAAAACCACTATATTTGTTACTTATCGAACATCAAAATTAGCAGAACACGACGTGAGGGGCTTTAGTTCACCAAAATGAAGCAGTTATACATAAGGTGATCCTCATGCAAATCGAAAAGAAATAAGAAGGCGCAATAAACAATTTTAGTTATTCTTAAAAGATCATAGATAGCTTGAAATTCATAGCAAAGATTGTAAATGAAAAGAACTTGAGCAGGTCTCTGTAATTAAGACCATCATGGAATATACTAAATTTGCTCTAGTTCATTTAAATTTTTTATGCAAATAACTGAATTACCTTATGAGTTAATTAATTCTCAACTACAGTCTTAAACACCACTTAAACCAACTATTATTATAGTGTGCTAAAACATCAACTGATCGCAAAACATGGAGAAGCCAAAAAAAAAACACAAATATATTGTGCACCCTTTTCCCCCTAATATAGCTTAGTTGCAGTCAAACTGTAGCAAATCCACATATTTCAAATTCTCTCATCACCTTCATTTGTCAGCGAAGCGGGGCTAGGAGAACACACTAACTGTTGAACTTTTCCTTCTAATCTCCTTCAAAACTCTGAAAGCTGAGACCACACTCTTCATGTATAATCTCTTCATATATTCAATCACATCGAGATGGGGAACCCATATCTCACGAAAGAGGATCTCTTTGTCTTGGGATTTAGTTTTTTTATGACAGAGGAAGAGGTTGAGGGCGGAAGAGGTTGATGTTGAGAGCGTGTTTAAGAATCGGTTGTTTCTAGGGCAAACCATTTTTATTTAGACCGTCACTTTGAGAAAGGTAAATGTAAACTCAACCTTGATTTAAAGGGTGGGTGGGTGGGGGGGTGTGTGTGTGTGTGTAAGAACCCAAATTAAATTTAAGAGGGACACATGACAGGATATAATACTTTTTAAGTAGTTTGAATAGTAAACCACCATTCTCTTTATATATGAGGGAGGGATTTATTTTTGCAAACAAATACTGCATGTGCATGTGGATGTTAAGGTCACTTGTGGAAAAAAGTAAATGATAAAATTAGTTTTGGAAAGAAAATTATAGAATTCTTGTTTTATTTATGAAGAGAATGATCAAATTGAAAAGTGATAAAAAAGAGAAATTATTTATGATGACCTATCTAAAACTATTAATGCTTGCATTTGTTTATTGAGCTGACTAATGACATTTGGATAATTATGCATTAAAATCTTAGAATTTTATAGCTTTGGGCTCCTGAATTTTGTAAGAGTTCATGATCCTTTATTTTATTTCTCTCTTTCTATTAAATAAAATCAGGCTGTGGTATCTTCTTAAAAAAAATGCTCTAATACATGTCTTTAGGAAAAGAAAGAAATACATGAACTACAACTTCCAAATCATTTGGACATTAATAATATGAATGGTGAAAGATGTACCTTTTGAACTATTGGTCCTCTAAATAAATCTGTTATATTCGACCGGAGGATCAAAATTTCAGTTTATTTCATCATAAGGTAAATAAACCTGTTGCATTTGATCCCAGGACAGAACTTCCAGTTTATTTCATCACGAAGATAAGGATTCTCATCACAACCTTTATTAGAAAATCCCAAATTAAATATAGCAAAAAATCCAAATTAAATATAGAAGAGACAAATGGCAGTATCTAAGGCCTTTTGAGCAGCCACCAATTTCTCTTTACATATAAAGGAGGAATATGACATTGGCGAATAATGACTAATAGGAGAGGAGATTTTGATGTTTGCATCAGAAGTTGATTTTAGTGTTACATTTGAAAAAAAATGATGAACAGAGACTGGGTGATAAAAATATGACTTATTCCATGTGCGATAAATCGGATTTGATGCTGTTGGAATCGCTGGGACTTGTGATGCCTGTACGATTAATGGGGAACCATAATCACTACAAATACTGAGATTTCAGAACTTGAGTTATCTACTTACTAGAGTAATATACTTAAAAATTTAAATAACTGTACCACAGCAAAATCTGTAAGTTGGTGGCTTGCTCATCTCTTCTCATCCGGCTTTTACTTTCATTTGCAAGTACCTGAACTCTTCATTTCTGAGAATGTCTGACTTGCAATACCAGGTTATTCGAATGAATCTACATGATATGCCTGTTGGTTTGCTTTACAGTCGTCTGGTACCTCTTGTCCTTCTCCTTGTTGAAGGTACAGCTTGTAGTACTGAACTATTCTTTTTTTATTGTATTTACATTTTGCTGACTGATAAATCTTGCTTATTTGTCTCTGATCAGGTGGCAGTCCTATTGATGTCACTGACCCAAAATGGGATGTATATTTCATAGTGAAGAAAACAAAAGATCTATCAGGCGTTCACAATATGGACTTACTTGGTTTTGCTACTGTATACCGCTTCTATCACTATCCTGATAGCACCCGTTTAAGAGTTGGCCAGGTATATGCTTTTCTAGAGTGAATCATTTCTACTTTTGCTTCTAGTGAGCTTCATCATTGTCATCTACTGTGTTCCCTGTCAAACTGGGTTGACTGCAGAGAACAAGTCTTCAAGAGTTTTGACAAAATGCTTCTACCATCCTCATAACACCCATTTCAGAGTTGTTCAGGTCTATGCTTTTCAAGCATTAATCTGATTTGTACTTTTGCTTCTAGTGAGCTTTATTGCCATCTATCCTGTACCCTGTCAAACTGTGGTTGACTGCAGATAACAAGTGCATCAGTTTGACAAAATGGTTCTTGTAACTTGCTAATTTTGTAGAAGGAAGATGTAATCGTTGCAGAAAATAATATGAGGGTTCTTTCCCAAGATCTCTCTCCCTAATGAGGAAATTAGAAGGGAAACTGTGTGTTGGTTGCCAGACCACACCGAATGTGTAATTAGATCCAAAGAGGCTTCTGCTGCACAGTCTTTGTTCTAGCTACTTCTGAGGAAACTACATAGAAAGTAGTAAACTGTATCCATCAGAAGCTGAAGCAACTTTCTTATAGCAAATTCTACTGAAACTAGGAACTCTATGCATCAATACATTTCCAATTTGAATGCCAATAAATATATATCTCTCCTAGTTTATTGTGATGTCTAGTTTCTGTCTCTCTTTTAGCTGTTATGCTGAAACGTGGATAATTTGACGCCCTTCTTATTTTCCATGCAGTTAGTGACAAAATGTGACTAATTATATTTTCCTTGGAGAACAAAATCACAATTTTCCTTTATAATCTTTTAGTTGTGTCACTTATTTTAAGGCATGTGATTGGCATTTTCCACTTTGATTGTGTCATAGTTACCAAGGGACTGAAGCATGGTACAATTTGCGACATGAATACATGTTTTTTACAATCTTCGAAAGAAGAAAGGGAAACATGTATTTATGCGCGCAATATATA
>JBAKGM010000233.1:33498233-33512862 GCA_037177215.1 Asparagus racemosus
TATATAAAGCATATTTGGTGAATCTTTGTTGGAGAAAGAAGAATTCCTCTGTACTTTTTCCACAGAAATTCACTTTATGAGGTGTTTTTCTGTGAATTTACAAATTATATATTACATGTCTTTGAATTTTTTAATTAGCTTATTGACATCATTCTTTATTTTTTGTTCCTCAATTTTGGATTTTAGATCCGTTATGTCAGACGGAGAACCAATTCGTTGTGATCTTCCTAGAGAAAGTGATGATGCATCTGATGCTCACTTGGATCTGAATGGTTCAACCACGGAGGTATTCTTCCAATAATTGCATTTATGAGTTGGTTATGTTGTCTGTACCGGTGCACAATTATAATGGTTCTAATCATCGGAATGTAAATGATTAACTAGGGCTTATGTTCCTGCAGATATGGATGTTTTAGTTACCAGCCTGAGACATTGCAATAAGTGATAATAGTATTAGTCTTGCTTAGTTTGATGTAGTTGAGCAGAGTATATAGTTGAAACACACCGTAAAAATTGCAACTAGTGCATTTATTTTCGTTATTGACAGAGATTCATCTTCGCCAGGATATTAAAATATCTGAAAGTATTGGTTTAAATCACATCAAAATTTCAGTTTACCGATCCAATCGCGTGAGACCAGCCTAATCCACTATTATTGATTAATAATACAGATGAAATTGGCTAATAGCTACTAATAGGAGAGGAGATTTGACATTTGAATTGTCAAAAGTTGATTTTAGTTTATGTTGGGGAAAAAAACCATATTAATGAACAAAGCCTTGGTGATAAAAATCTGACTTATTCCATGTGCCGATAATTGGGATTTGAAACCGTGGGAATTGCTGCAACTCGTGATATCCCATACTAACAATGCACTTCTTATGAAATCTCTGTCAGTAACTTGAGTTATCTACGTAAGGTTTTCAAGAGTAATATACGTTAAAGAACTGTATCACAGCGAAATCTGTAGCTTGGTGGCTTGCTGATCTCTTTTCATCAGGCTTTGAAATCCTTTTTCGAATACCTGAACACTTCATTTCTGAGTAAGTCTGACTTGCAATACCAGGTTATTCGTACGAATCTACATTCCATGCGTGTGGTTTTGCTTTACAGTCGTCTGGTACCTCTTGTTCGTCTCCTTGTTGAAGGTACATTTTGTAGCTACTTAACTAGTATTTACATTTTGCTGACTGATAAATCTTTCTTATTTTTTTCTCTGATGATCAGGTGGCAGTCCTATTAATGTCACTGATCCACAATGGAACATATATTTCATCGTGAAGAAAACAAAAGATCTATCAGGTGCTCATAGTGTGGATTTACTTGGTTTTGCAACTGTATACCGCTTCTATGACTATCCTGATGGCATCCGCTTAAGAGTTAATCAGGTATATATTTTTCTAGTGTGAATCTGATTTCTACTTTGCTTTTAGCGAGCTTCATCGTTGCTGTCTACTCTATTCCCTGTCAAACTGGGGTTGACTGCAGAGAACATGTCTTCATAAGATTTGACAAAATGCATCTATCACTATGCTGATAGCACCCGTTTAAGAATTGGTCAGGTATATGCTTTTTCAGCATGAATCTGATTACAACTTCTGCTTCTAGTGAGCTTTATCATTGTCATGTATCCTGTTCCCTGTCAAACTGGGGTTTACTGTAGAGAGCAAGCCTCTGTGAGATTTGACAAAATGGTTGTCATAACTTGCTAACTCCGTAGAAGGAAGATATATTCATTACACAATACTGTGATGGTTCTTTTCCCAATATCTCTCTGCTGCAGTCTTTGTTCTAGCTACTTCATGAGGAAATTGCACCGAAAATAGTACTATGATATTAGATCCAAGGAGGTTTCTGCTGCAGACTTTGTTTTAGCTACGTCATTGAGAAAATTAAGCAAAAAGTAGTAAATCATATCCATTAGAAGCTGAAGCAACTTTTATTTTAGGTAATTCTACTGAAAATAAGAACTCTATTCATCTGAACATTTGCATTAAGAAACCGAGAAATATATCTCTCTCACTAGGTTATATCTAGTTTCTGTCTCTCTTTTTGCTGTTATGTTGAAACATATGTTATGATGCTCGAGTAACAATTAGTGGACTATGGTGTCACTTGTAGTAGTCACCTTTGGGACTAACTATTGCTTTTATTTTTCATATTGGGTCCTGATAATTTTCTGGGATAATGGAGTCATTTGTACCCGAAGTTTGCAATCCATATATGTTTGCATTATTGGATTCAAGAAAAGTATATCTATACTATCTTTGTAATCTATAAATATTTCACTTTCTTATGTTCTTGTTCAGGTACTTGTATTACCTCCATATCAAGGCCAGGGTCATGGCCGCCGTCTTCTTATATCAATTAATTCTGTTGCAATAAATGAAAATGTTTATGACGTGACTTTCAAAGCACCATCTGACTACCTCCAATATCTGCATGTTTGCACTGATACCCTTCGTCTTCTTGATTTTGAACTAATAAAGCCAGTGATAAAATCATATGCTCAGTACATCAAGCAAAACAACCTATCGAAAAGAACTAACAAACCAAATTACAATTATCAGTTTGGTCCACCTTAGCATGTCATTGCTGTTGTCCGCCAGAAATTGAAAATAAACAAAAAGCAGATCAGAAAGTGCTGGGATGTTCTCATCTATCTAAACCTTGATCCAGAAAATAGCAGGTGTATGGAGAATTTTCGGGTCTCTGTATCAGATCATGTCAAAGGTGATATCCTAGTCAAAGATTTGGAGGCAAATGCGAGGAGTTTGGTTGAGGTCCCTAATGATTATGATTGTGATATCCCTTCAGCTCTGATGTGGTATGAAACTGATGAAGGATCAGTAGGTGGGATGAAGGGAGATCAAGCGGGTCGAGAGGAGCAGGTGAAGCAGTTGGTTGATAAGCAAATTGAAGACATTGTTAAGATTGCTCGAAAGGTCTCTTTGCTTCGGAAGTGAGTATTTGGGGGCATATGGGTTGTAGATAAAAGTTGCATACTATTGATGAGCGCCAGGACTAGGCATGTCAATAGTGTATTAGTGTTACAATCGAACTTCGTTTATTTGTTGTGGTTACAGAAGTCTATCAGAGTTTGTCTGTTTAAGATACATTGCTATGATCTTCGGGTTGCCCTGTTTGTTCTGAGATAGGTAGTCAGGCTCAAGAATACACCTGTTGAGTTTTTGTTACGTTAATCAGAAATTATGATAGTTGTCTGGGATGGTTATGACTAGAAAATGCCTTTTAATGCTTGCTTATTGTATTCACTGTGTTACTAAATTCTAAACAAATTATAGCGCAATACATGCTTTCTGTGTCAGATTCAGAGTTAAATTTGGAGAATTTGGTTGTACCTTGAACGCTAATCCTTGTTTGCTTTTCTTGGTGTGCACAATACATGCTTTCTATGACTGGTTCAAAGTTAAATTTGGAGAATTGGTTGTACACTTGTACTCTAATCCTCGTTTGCTTTCCTTGATGTGCATGAGCGTTTATATCATCGTAGACTTCTCTTATCACATTATTGTCTGGTAAAAATTTTGTGATAGCAGAGGCATGAGATCCTATCAAAATTCAGGACCATCAAAATTCCAGACTGGAAAACATAGAGGATGCTGAATCAGCAGTAGAAATTTGAATTTTAATACATTATCTTCAACAGATTTTTGCATTAAAAAACGTGCACATATGGAAAAGAAAAAGAAGATGCCAAAAGACTTCGTCAAGGCTGGGTTGTCTTTCTATTTGATCAGCAGCTAAAATGTTTCATCTCATAAAAGATCTAAAAGATTTATGGAAAGGGAGAAGAATGAGAAAAGAAAAATCTAATTAAACAAATCTAAAGACAACTACTTGAACAATTACTTTTAATTTTTAACGTTAAGCCTAAACTCCATTAGATCAGCTTCTAACCAAAAACTTTTTTAGTAAAAAGAGTTAAGTTTACTTAATCGCTTAGTTAGGTAAGGATAGTACTAGAAGGAGGTCGGAGATCGTTCAAGGCCCTCTTTCCTTGCGGGGCACATTATGTAACCCTTAAGCCTTGCCTAATACACCAATAGAGTTAAATAAATTTAAACCGGTTCACTTAAGAATTTCTTATTTCTTAATGAGCTAAAACTCTGAGGGGCCAACGTTTAATGAATTTTAACGCTTGGGTTTATGTAGTGAGAAATTTGTGATTTTTCTGCTAAAGAAAAGGTAATGAAATCTCTCACATTATCTTGATTTGGGGGTTTTCCCCTTAAAAGTATTTTCAAGTGTGTGCTCAAATCAAAATGCTCAAATCACTTTTGGTGAATTCCTATTAACTATATGCAATTCAATCCTAAGAATTAAAAGCACCTACAAGAGGAACCAAAAATAAAATATTTATTTATTTTTAATTACGGTCAGCAAGCAAACAAAAGAGAGAGAGAGAGAGAGAGAGAGAGAGAGAGAGAGAGCTCTTGTTTGAATTTATTATCTTGTTTAGTAGTTATTCAAGTGAATACTAGATTTTTTACAGTCAATAAGAGAATTTTTTATTAGTTCCTAATTGTCTCTAATTATGAAAACCTAACTAGAGAGTGACAAATAAAATCATAAGAAAGAGAACTTACGTTCTCAAGGGGTGTCCCCTCTTGAAGCAAATCTTCTTCAACATTCAATCTTCTTTATCTGGATTAATTATCCACAATGAAACACACAATTTAAACTGAAGAACCAAAAAAAGTCCTATTATAAGCACCTTCCTATGCAACGACGCAAAAAACTTAATGCGAATTAAAATAACATATTGCAAGCGCACAACATTCAAGTTATGTTATATAGGAATGTCGATCCCACGAAGAAGGAGTGTCTCTGAAAGACATTCTGAAAGTGACTCTTGAAATGTGTTGGAAAAGAGAGTGTAAAGTGTGGTCTGGTTGAGGGTTCACTAGTAGAAAAATGAAGATCCTAGACGGATCAAACTAGACAGAAAAATTTCCATTTAGTTTGTGTCAAACTAGACGGAAAACTTTCCGTCTAGTAAATTCTGTCTAGGTTGCTTCAACCTAGACTGGAAATTCCGCCTAGGTTGGCAACCTAGACGAAAAAGGCTTCCTAGATGAAACTTTCCATCTAGGATGCATCCTAGACAAAAATTTCTATCTAGGATGGGTGGGCCCACCTAAAATAAAAAACCCCTAACCCTATTCCACTCGCCCGGTGCCTTTCAGTTTCTCTCTCACCCGATGGAGTCTCTCTCTCTCTCTCTCTCTCTCTCTCTCTCTCTCTCTCTCTCTCTCTCGTTTTATCTGCCTGCCGTCGACCGCCAGCATCCGCCGCTGTCTGCTGTCAGGTACTTGAGCCCCACGCTGTCGCGTTCGTCAATCCGTAGCTCCACGCCGCCGCCCGCTGTCGAGTAGTTGAGCCCCACACCACCACTCTCCTCGAGTCGCAACCCTATGTTGTTGTAAATGAAAAGGCTAAACAAGACGAGAGAATGAGAGTAAAAGAAGAAAGAGGGAAAAAACAGAGTAAAACCCAAAACAAGAAGTAAATAAAGAGATGGAGGAAATCAAGATAATAAACTAGGAATATAGGATTGAATCGACTCCTTTAATTCTCATATTACTTAGTATTCTTAAGTATATACTATCAAATTACTCAAACCAAGCAAAAACTATGAAAGCATATTCAAACGATATTACCATTCATGAAAATAAATAAACAACTATATAGTAATTCTAGAATTGAAAAAGCACAAACTATGAAATCATTTAAGGTAAGTATAGCCTATCAAATTCTTTTTCTACCAATTAGTTCTCTAGTTGATTATCATAAACATGATCATTTTAAATACAAAAAGGAGCAATTCAAGAACCAAAAGGAAATTAAACTAGTTTCATCAAATCTAAAAATCCTAAAGAGATTAGCTACTCATACTACAAGCAAGAAATTAAAAATATAAACTATAAAGCATAAAAAGAAAATAAAAACCTATACTGCAAAGTATGAAATAAAACATGAAGAAAATAAAAATCTAAACTACAAATAAATCTATACTACAAAGCATGAAAATAAAATCCTAAACATGCAATTCTAAATAAGAAAATAAAAGAGAAAAATAAAAACTTATATTGCAAGGGATTAACCCCATGTGAAGCTAATCTTCATCTTCATCATTAAAGAGAATAAGAACAAAATTGAAAAAAAGGAGAATTTCTTTTATTTATTGCAAACTAAAATTTATCATTTTAAAAACTCTTCTCAATTAAGAATAACACTCCTCTCCAACTAGAGGTTTTACAAAATTTTCTGTATCTCTCAACCCCACTCTCTACCCCTACTTATAACCTACAGTAATCAATATTAGTCATTTGATTAGTCTTGAGCTCAAAGAAATTAAAATTAGCCATTGTTGAGTTTCTGTTACAACCTAATCGATTAGCTCATTGATTAGATAATTGATTAGCTAATTAATTAGTGAATTAATTAATTTGTAATAAATGTTTTCTTCTGTTGATTAGTTGACTCAATTTCTTCATGGGCTTTTGACTTGTGGGCTTCCTCTAGGCTTTGTATGGGCTCTAAGAAGAGGTATTTTGGGCTTCTTTTAAGCTCTTATTTAATTAATTCTTTAATTCCCGCAAATTCACAAAACATCCGATATTAGTAAATATATTTATTCAATAAAATAGATAATAATAGTAGAAAAGTGTAATGAAATGTAATGATTAATAATACATAAAGATGGTGACTTTAATACTCTTTAAGGACATGCATGTACAAGAAATACTTCTCCAAACCCTAATTGCAAGTTTTATATCATCAAACTTGTGTATGCACGACTAGACTAGCTTTATACCATGTCAAATTCAGTATTAAAACTAAAAAAAAGAAGCATGGAAATGAGATTGTCTGAATCTTACCTAGGGTTTGCTCTAGGTTGAGAGAGAGAGAGAGAGAGAGAGAGAGAGAGAGAGAGAGAGAGGGAGGCAGGGAGGGAGGCAGGGAGAATGAAGAATTTGCAATGGAGTTTTGGGTTTTCTTGGGTTTGAGGATGACCGGCCGAGGGAGGGAGGGAGAGAGGAGAGGTGAGGGATGGTGGAGTTTTTGCAATTGGGAGAGATAATGAGTAGAGTGGAGGGCATATATACACCATGTGACATGTGAAGAGATGTAATAATAAAAAGATAGGTAATTATTTACAAAGTTTCCATTCTACTCATGGCTACTCAAAATTGAACAACAGTATAATTATATGATTTCTTGTAAGAGGTTTATTCACTTAGATTAGCTTTAAGATAGGGCTTAAGACTTGGGTACTTGGGGTTTTCAAGCTAAAGGTTATCACAAATACTATGACTTGATTAATAACCTTAACAAAGAGACGACCATACTGACATTCTCATGCTATTGAGTTATAGGTATTGAAATTGCCGATACAAAGGTTAGCACCGATAACGTTATTCAATTAAACATAAAGGTTTGAGATATTATATAGTCACGTGCCTGCCATCTAATTCCGAGGCACAGAGCATGACGAGATATTGTTGTGGTATCAGAGCCTAAGATTTATCAGTTCATACATCCAAATAGCATGAGAATATTTCACAAAATTTACATATTTCCATTCATTTGATTCTACTTTTATTGATTCTATCTCCTTTGCATCCTATCTGAGTCATTTCAAAGCTTTGTATCATCAGCCTTCTTCAGCGAGTGTAGATTCCGTACGTCTTTCTAGAGCTTAGTGATCATGGATGAGGACAATAAGTAGCACCTAATAGCACCCTATGCATAGAATATGTTGAGCCAAGCCCACACCTTTCATGCGATCATAGATTGGCGCCAAAGAGTCATTAGCTTCTATTTACCAAATCACACACCTTTTATTTTCAAGGGTGGTAGTTGGAGTTTGGAACCACCAGATTATCAAGCCATAGATACTGGAGTTCTGGCTATAATGTGAGTAGAGAAATTGGTGGAAGAGAGACCTGTTGCACATGTGGTGAGGGAGTTTATGGGGACATCTTTCTTGAGGAGTTACCATGATTACCACCACATTGTAATATTGCGTTTTCGATCAATGTGATATTAGGCACCGCCTCTATATCCAACTTGCATACTGAATGCCCCTGAAGTAGTTGGAAGAAGTCACAGAGAAATTAGAGGAGTACCAGCTGAATGGATTTATATGTCCCAATTGTTCACCGTCAGGAGCACCAGTTTGTTGGCAAGAAAGAAGAATAGGAGTGGACATATGTGTGTGGACAACAAGGAGTTGAACCTGATGAGTCTCAACAATTACTGCCCAATCCCTTCTATTGATGATCTGTTTGATTAGTTAGGAGGTGCCATTGTGTACTCTAAGTTAGATCTAAGGTCTGTGTATCATTATCTCTGAGTGAAAAAGGAAGATGTACCCAAGACACCTTTTAGGACTAGATTTGGGCATTTTGAGTTTCTAGTTATGCCCTTTGGTGTAACTAATGTCCCATTTGTGCTTACAGCCTTGATGAATTAGATCTTCACTTCATACTTGGACAAGTTTGTCATCGTCTTCGTTGGTGATATACTGGTGTATTCAAAGAGTTGAAATAGCATGAGAAGCACCTAATACTAGTGTTGTAAGTGATGAGGAAGGAGCAGCTATATGAGAAACTTGGGAAGTGCAAGTTCTAGTTGAGTTTGAGGTTGCCTTTTTAGGACACATTAGTTCAGTGGTAGGTACAACCGTTGATGGATGAAAAATTGAGGATATGGTCAGGTGGCCAACACTTTCAAAGATTCTTGGGATTAGCAAGATATTATCGTAGATTTGTTAATAATTTTTCTCGGATTGCTAGTCCCATGACCAAGTTCATCCGGAAAAAAGAGAAGTCCAAATGATCCAGGAGTGTCAGGAGTAGTTTGTAACATCCTGACCAAGAAATATTATCTAAAAATTCAACAAAATTCTAGGCATAATAAATATGCACACATTAATTCCTAGAATCTCAAAGTGGACATTAGAATTCTTACAAAATATCTTCATAGAGGAAAGTCGACATAGGAACATTTAACTACTATATAACCATGAGGTCTTGTTTTTGTTACTTGCAATAAGATACTCTATACTGTTCTTAACACTTCACATCAAAAAAATTAGTTGGTCTAGCAGGTTCCTTATTTTGCCTCTCACCGCTGCTTGCAAACAAATGCAGCCACATAAATAGGTGGTGAGCGAAAGACCCAGTAGGCAACTCAAAGGAAATTTAGGGATGCATTAATTAATAATTGAACACAAAGGTGATATTAAAACATTCAAATCATTGGAATTAGAAGAAGTAGGGATATAATAGCTGAGTAATTTAATATAGAAGAATACTAAAATACTCAAATGGTAGAACTGAAATCTTGAAAGTATGGAACAATTGACAACCATACTATTTATAAGATTCTGAGTTGATCATGAGACTATATCACACACATGCCTTCAGTTATACACCCATAGGTGAAGCCTTACTTCACACAGGGTACTATTCCATCTAAATAGAGCATGAAAGAAACATTGCTAATAATTTTATGAATAACAATTTCACAGTGAGATTTCATCAATTGATAAATGCAACCATGTAATCATCATTCAAAAGGAGATGTGTCGACTAATACCAATCATCATCATGGATATCGACCAATTGTATGCCAAATATGGATTTTCAGATGAGCAAGGGAAATAGTATTCATAGCACAATGGTTGCCTATGAAAATTCAAAGAAATGATACACAAAAGGGAAATGTTACCTACCTGCAAATGTCCGCGTTGAATTCTCAAGTTCAATGTATAAGTCCAAGATTGCCAATCCTACATGTTTATGTCATGAATACATATTAGATCTTCACATGTTATTGAACATTAGCTAGTCATAGACTATATTTCTGATTCTCAACTTTGACAACTATGAGGTCTCCTTATTATCAAATCGATGACTTGTCTTCAAAATCTGGACAGAGCAGGTTTCTGTAAACCAGTCTGATTGTGTAGCTATTTCTAAATACAACTAGATACAATACACCTATAAATTATATATCGATGGATAACTAAATGAGTCTAATTTCCAACAGCATAGACAGATTGTTAATTTGAGTTCTATACAAAACGATATAATATTTTTGCTAGAACTACAAAATACTAGCTAAACACAGGCGGGGAAATTTATTTATACACTTCTTCTATCTTTTAGGGTTAAAATAAAGTCAAAACACACAAAAGTTTACCTCAAACGCATAAGCCTATTAGTTAAGTTTGTTATTCAATAGACGAAACATCAATTTGGTATGTGATATGAAAGTTATGGCAGTTTTTTGGTAACTGTGCAAGAACTGATTTCTGATAGGTACACAACAGTCAATTAATCTGACTGAATATAGTCAGCAAATGAGTGTAAAATTGATAAAATGGTATTATAATTTTGGATTAACAATTGAGGAAGTATGATTGCGATACAATTTAGAGATCTAGAGGACTATGAGAACATGGAAAAAGACTCGAAGAGTCGAACATATGACCATTTACTTTCACATCCACAGATTTGAATTGCAAGATGTATTATATCACTATTCTAAAGGATGGAGACCTTGATAATATGTTGTATTTTTTTGGAAATAGTATTAAAAATTATAAAGTGATAATTTTCAAAGAAAACATAGGATTCGCCTATAAATAACACGTAAATAATTTTGATAATACTATATTGTTGAAAATCAGTGATCATATTCAATATTGAATCATGATGATTGTGAAATAATATATAGATTATTAAAATGATATATTGAGTATTAAGCCAACTATGAAGAATTAAGAATTGTTTATTGTATGATGAGACTTTACATTGATATAAAGAGTTGAATGAAATTACCATCCAAATTAATGATTTACTCGATTAATCACATGGTCCAAAGTTCTTTTCCAAGAATAGACTTGTGTTCAAGCTATCTTCAATTAAAAAAAATTAAATTGGAAGATGTACCAAAGTATGCTTTCAAAGCTCGACATAATGAATATGACTTTTTAGTGATGTGGTTTGGATTGACTAATGCACCAGCTACATTTATCAACTTAGTGAATCGAGTATCCCAATTTTATTGGTTAAATTTATTTTGGCTTTCATTGATGATATCCTCACCTGTTCTAAGAATATTTGAGGACATGAAGAACATCAAAGAATAGTATTGTAGAGCAAACAACCATATAATAAAGTTGAGTGGTTAGAAGAAATGTTGTTTCTGGACATGTGATCTCTAGGGATGTTACAAATAGTATCAGAGCAAGTGGACACCTTGAGAGTTGAGCAAAATACTGAGGAGCCTTAACTAATAGGGACGACAGTGTGCTTTTATAGGAGACTCCATCGATATAAAGCCTAGTATTTGTGGTGGCTTGATAATGATACTTTAGCATACTGAAATTACATATGGTGTCCTTATGAGTTTTGGGTAGGCAAATGTCTGTTCTTGGTTGAATTAGGACATAGTTACATTGATGAATTAGCAAGAATAAAAATCTTATTTGTTAATTTTGACATAACGATATTATAATTATTGCATAAAAAATTGAGGAAATATGACTGAGATAGAATTTAGAGATTTCGAGGACTATGAGAACATAGAGAAAGACTCGAAGCTAGAGTTGAACATATAACCATTTACTCTCATATGTATAGATTTGAACTGCAAGATGGATTTATCACTATTTTAAAGAATGGAAACTTTGATTATATGTTGTATTTGGATCTAGGATGAAAAATTATAAAGTGATATTTTTGGAGAAAACATAGGGTTTGCCCATAAGAAACTTGTAAATACTTTTAATAGTACTATAATATAGAAAATTAGTGATCATATTCAAGATTTGATCTTGACAATTGGAATAATGTATAGATTGCTGAAATGATAAATTGAGGATTAAGCCAATTATGAAGAATTATGAATTGTTATATTGTATGATGAGACTTTACATTGATATAACAAGTTGAATAAAATGACCATCGGAATTGATGATTTATTCTATTAATTACAAGGTCCAAAGTTACTTTTCGAGAGTACACTTGAGTTCAAGCTATCATCAACTAAAAAAAATTATATTGGAAGATGTGCCAAAGTCTGCCTCCAAAACACTAGATAGTGAGTAGTGAATTTTTAGTAATGTGGTTTGGATTGAGTAATGCACTAGCTACATTTATCGACTTAGTGAATCAAGTTTCCCATTTTTATTGGATAAATTTGTTGTGGCTTTCATTGATGACATCCTCACCTATTCCAAGAATCTTTGAGGAAACAAAGATCATCTAACAATAAAATTTTAGTGACAAACAACTATATACTAAATTCGACTGGTGTTAATTTTTGTTACAAGAAACAATGTTTCTAGGCATGTGATCTCTAGGGATGTTACAACCTTCAAGAAGTTGAAGAAGAGATTGATCATCGCCCTTATCCTAGCCACTGTGGATGGATCAGGAGGTTATGCCATTCTCAGTGATCTAACAAGCAAAGGACTTAGATGTGTATTAATGCAAAATTACAAGATGATTGCTTATGCCTCAAGATAGTTGAAGCCCTACGAGAGGAATTATGCAACTCATAATATGGAGTTGGCTGCTGTCATCTTGGTCATGAAGATTTGGAGACATTACCTTTGAGGTGAATGAGTTGAAGCCTTCACCAATCATAAAATCTTGAAGTACATATTCACTCAGAAATACTCAATATGAGGTAGAGTAGATGGTAAGTGTTGTTGGCGTACTATAGGGTTATCCTATAGCATCATCCAGGAAAAGTTAATCTGGTACCTCACGCTTTAAGTAGACTCTCAGAGCTAAGGATGTTGACATCTCAGGTAGATTTAGTTAGGGAATTCTCCCTGTTGTAGATTAAATGATTGCCTCTAAATGTCAGACGCAAAGTGATGGAAATGCAGATTGATTTTAATCTAGTGGAGAAGATTCAGATAGGAAAACTAGCATGAAAAGAGGATTCAAGAGTTGAAGAAGTTAGTTGAGAATGGGAAGAGGGAAGACAATAGACTGATGTGTGGAGATCGTTTATGCATATTAATGGGAGATGTCTAGAAGGAGCTTTTGATAGAATTTCAAACCTGAGTATACACCATGAACCTAGGTCATAGCAATATGTATTGTAACCTTTGCTAGAGATTATGGTAGGAAGGCTTGAAGAAGGAAATAGCCAAGTTCATAACACAATGCTTGATTTGTCAGCAAGTCAAAGCTAAACATCAGAGACCAAGGGGTCTACTGCAGCTGTTAGCCATTCTGCAGTGGAAGTGGAAGCATATTACCATGAATTTCATGATGATATTACATAGGAGTCCGAAATATAGAAATGCAGTATGAGCCATCATAGATTCATTAACCAATTCTGTACACTTTTTACCATTCAGAGTTTGGCAGTCTACTGACCTGCTTGCGGAGAGACATTTGATTTCATGGAGTTCTGCTTAGTATCATGTGTGACAAGGATACACATTTCTTATCTTATTTCTAGCAAGATCTACACACCAAACTAGGCACCCATCTTCATTTCAGCTCAGCATATCACCTACAGACTAATGGCCAATCTAAGTGTACCACTTAGTTTTTAGAGGACATGCCGAGGGCGTGAATAATCAATTTTGATGGATCATGGGAGTCTTATGTACATTTTTAAAATTCTCTTACAACAACAATTTCGAAGCTAGTATTCAGATGGCCCCACATGTCGTATTGCATGGTCAGAGATGCAGATCACCAATATGTTGGGATGAGGTTGGGGAAAAAGAGATGTTAGGTCCATAAATGGTGATTCAGACAGTAGACAAGATCCAAGTGGTGAGGGGACATTTAAAGAAAACCCAAGATCGCTAGAAAAGTTGGGTAGATATAAGCTAGAGACTTTTGGAGTTTATAGAGGGTGACCATGTGCTCATGAGGATTTCACTGTCCCATAGAGTCATACGCTTGGGAGTGAGAGGAAAGTTGAGTCTTAAATATGTGGGTCTATTCGATGTCCTAGAGAGTGTTAGTGAAGTAGCCTATTGTTTAGCGTTGCCATGTTCCTTGTCCGGTGTGCATGATATATTCCATGGTTCCCAACTTCAATGATACATTTTGGGAGATTGTCATATCATGGACATCTCTTTTCAACGAGAATCCATTGCTATCATAAACTCAAGTGAGAAGATCCTTAAGAATCATAGTATTTCACATGTCTTAATCTATTAGGATTCGACTTGAAGAAGCAAGTTATGAGAGAGATGATGAGATTCATGTTCGTTATCTATATCTTTTAAAGTAGAAGTTATTTTTTATTTTCTGCTTCCATCCCCACCTTGTTCTTTGAATTTAGAAGATGAAATTTTCTTTTCTTAGGGGTGTATGGCGTAAGGACATTATTGCACTCTGAATAAATTTTGACTGTAGATTAATCAGGTAATTTGAACCATTGGATTTCATCGAGTCATCCGATCTTGGCATATCTTACATGCTTTCTTCAAGTGAAAATCAAAATTTTTATTTTATGATTTTTGCTCATGCACTTGTGGCAAAATGGAATGTTTAGTTTTTCATAAGGATGTAGGCCTTGAGAGAGAGAGAGAGAGAGAGAGAGAGAGAGA
>JBAKGM010000233.1:33512962-33523591 GCA_037177215.1 Asparagus racemosus
GGATAACATCTTCGATTGTTACCTGTCTCTGGAGGAGCAGAATTGCTCGATTCTTCCACGACTTCTTTGTGTAATTTCGGAATTGCTTGCAAAACGGTTCTAAAATATCGATCCGCAATCTCTATCGACCCCTATAGTCTTCTTTCCTATGAGGAGTTGTTCTACTTATTTTTTACCCAAGATTTTTTTTTTAAAAGCACTTGAAATTTTCGTCCTAAGGCCTGGTATAGGAATCAAGATGAAAAGAGCGGATGGATCTGTATGATGTCCCCATCATGAAGTTCCTGCATAGCTTATTTTAACGATGGTTCTTGAAGATTATGTCTGGTATACATACACGAAGGTGAGCGCGGATGCGTACACACACAAATGTGCACACAATCACGCACAACAATCATTCAATCACTTTATTTTCTCATTAAATTCTACTTATATTTAAAGTTGGTGCTCTCTCTCTATATGTGTGTGTGTGCGCGTGCGCGCGTGTATTCATTTCACAAAGTTTTTTCAAACAATGGTTTTCTGAGCATGCAATAACCGTATCCTAAGGTGTTTTTCGTATGTATTTTGGACGAGTGTCACATGAGCAATTGGAAGGTGTCATGGGTATCAGAAATGGTGTGTCTATAAACAATTTTAGCCAGACGCAAGACAGTGTCTGAGTGTCCTAATTGCCCGACATTACAACTTGTAAGCAAAGGGAACATCAGGACTTAATAGATAAATAAATGCATACACACCTTCGCAGGTACGTTTGTACTCACACATGGGTCCTTTAGAAAGGGTTTGAAAGGCTTTAATGCTTTCCTATTGAAATTCGATGATGGGGCATCACTAAAAGTTGATCTGCATCATTCGAAGCTTGTACAAGCCTTTTTGTTTGCCCAAGCATTATTAGATTCACACAAAATGGATTGTTGAAATGAAATCTACACTTCAGAGCATTGGAGTTGTGTGTGAGTACGTGTGCGCGCACACACCCACCTCACCCTCATGCACACCCGCATGCACCTGCCCACACCTGCAACATGCGCATGCACGCGTGCACACACAAATTTACCGTGCAAATCTAGATATTTGATAAGTTACCTCCAAACCTATCGTACTTGCAAATTAACCTTAGTCTAGATTTTTACTAATTTACCCCTGAAATCTCTCATTGGTTTTTTCTACCCCTCAAATTTCAAAATCATTAATATTCCCTTGATTAAGTTACTTGTATTAATTTATAATTAGATGGATATAGAAGGAGAGAGGAGGGAAGATGGGGGAGGGCAACGGGAGGGTTCAGCTCTACTTTCTGTTACTCTCTCCGCTTATATAAATTAATTAACTTAATCGAGGCTATTTAGTGATCTCGAAAACCCTCTATATGTGTGTATGTATGTATATATAGACGCACACACACAAACATACAGAGATAGGATGCTCTGATGCTAGATATGAGGTGCCACCTCATTTTACAAAATGAACTACTAAGAGACGAGTGATGAGGTCAACACCTTTCGATGTGACTTACAAGGGGAGCCTCAGCACTAGCTTATCTCCTGATAGCTTATTTAGCAAATTGAGCTGCCAACTCATATTCTTGTTTTCCATATATGCACACATATGTACTGGAGGACATGAGTGTAATCTAATTTGTTATGATGTAACAACTATCAGACTGCGATGTCACTTGTAGTAGTTACTTTTGCGACAAACTATTGTGTTTATTATTTTTTTCATTTTGAATCACTTGATAATTTTCCAGGATAATGGAGTTATTTTTACGCCCAAGTTTGCCATTCACATGTGTGCTGGTGATTGGATTTAAAAAAAAATATTATCGGTAATATCTTTCCAATTTATAAATATCTCAGTTTCTTACATTTTTCTTCTCAGATACTTGTATTACCTCCATATCAAGGTCAAGGTCATGGCCGCCGTCTTCTTGAATCAATTTATTCTGTTGCAGTATCTGAAAACTTTTATGATGTGACTTTCGAAGAACCATCTGACTACCTCCAATATCTGCGTGCCTGCACTGACACCCTTCGCCTTCTTGATTTTGAACCAATAAAGCCAGCCATAAATTCTGCTGTTCAGTACCTGAAAGAAAACAACCTATCAAAAAGAACTAACAAATCAAGTTCCAAGTCCCAGTTTGGACCACCACAGCATGTTATTGCTGTTGTACGTCAGAAATTGAAAATCAACAAAAAGCAATTCATAAAGTGCTGGGATGTGCTCATCTATCTGAACCTCGAACCAAAAAATAGCAGGTGTATGGAGAACTTCCAGGTCTCTGTATCAGATCGTGTGAAAGGCGATATCCTTGACAAAGATTCAGAGGCCAATGGGAAGCGTCTGATTGAAGTGCCTAATGATTATGATCACGACATGACTTTTGTTGTGATGTGGTCTGAGGCTGGTGAAGAAACGACAGGCGTGCTGGAGGGGGATCAAGCTGCTCAAGAGGAGCAGCTGAAGCAGTTGGTCGATAAGCAAATCGAAGACATTGTTAAGATTGCACAAAAGGTCTCTTTGCTTCGGAAATGAGAGTATATGGGGGGCACATTTAGGTTGTAGACTAAAGTTGCATGCAATTGATGATTGTAGGAGTAGGCATTTCACAGCGTATTAATATTGCATCGAACTTTGTTTACTTGTCATGGTCAGAGACGTCTATTGGAGCTGTCTATTTTTAGATGTAATGTTATGATCAAGAAAACACCTGTTGACTTTTTGTTACCTTAATTATAAATTATGATAGTTGTCTGGGATAGTTATAACTAGAAAATGCCCTTGCAATGATTTCTTAGCCCATCATTGTTTTACCGACTAGATGAAAATTACAGCGCAGTTCATGCATTCTTAAAAATTTGATCAAATGATGCCCTCATAATATTCTTCTCTTGCATGTGATCGGCTGTGTCGAATTTTGTGATGGCAACTTACTTACAGGTCAGGCCACAAGCATTTGAGCTTGCCATGCTGACTGGCTCACGAGTAAATGATCGCACAAGCAATTGATGTTTCATGTTTGCTTTCATTTGCTAACCGTGATATTTTTGTAGGGCCTCAATGAGGAGAGTTGCTTTAGCAATGCATTACGTAGACAAGTGACCTGTTTTACGAAACAAACTAATGGATACCCTTCTTCTTGAGGTGATATAATGAAGGTGCCTGAGAAAACTACTGGTTACTGGAGTAAAGATGATGTAGCCTTACAAAGGCGAAATAAATTTGTCCTATTTCGTCACAGGCATTGATATCAGTGTTTGCTATTTATAGGAATGAACAAGTAAGTGTGGGAATGAAAATTTGATGAAGATTTGGAGCTCAGTAACAAAATATTGATTTACAACAAAATTTTTTGCAATAACTGGTGGAACATGTCAAAGTCAGAGTGCTTCACTAATGACATTATAATGAAACAACAGGATTGTATCAAAGGAGAATCTTCTTCAATATAACCCCTCACAACTAAAAAAGACATCATCATCAACAACTTCTCTACGGAGCTGAAAACTGATACAACACAGCCTTCACACTGAATTTTTTAGGGCAGGCAGCTGGGAAAATGAAAAATGTACAAAACTTCTGCTCATCGAGACGAGGCTACTTGGATTCTCTTACTCTCAGGACTTAGGATCTGCTTCTGTAAGAGTGGTCTCCGAGTTAGATGATGGAAAGAAATTGCTCTTGCCATTACCTGAACTATCGCTTTCAGTTTTTACAACGGAGGAGCCGGCTGAATAAGTATTGCTCCCAGCATCTACACAAACACAAAATAGGGGTAAATATCTAGAGATTCAACAAAGATTTTTCATATTCGCTTAATTTTTTTTTTCACCTATCACTAGTATGAAAAAATAAGGGAAAGTGGGAAAATTTTTAAACTAACTCCGCAATCCATGGTATGGAAGTTCTCCTCTGACGGCTTCAATGCTGAGGTTTTTGGGCAGCAGGCAACAGCACAAGATACCTGAAAATAGTTAGGATTACTCACCCAGTTCCGTGATGCATATAAATTATAGATTCACATGAGAAATAGCATAAACTTTAAGCACTTTTTTTTAAACATTTGTTTTGTTTCCTCCTCTCTTTATTGTTCCAGGGAAAAACAATTCAATCCATAAGCGGTAATTTTAAAGTTTTTCTTTTCCACTCGCCTCTTTGCATTTTGAATTTAATTCACTCTTAAAAATACCAATTTTCTTTTCCCTTCTTCCATATTCTTCCTTGATCCAATTTTTTTTCGCAAGGATTGCTTATTGGTTGCGCAAGCTTTAAAATGCACAATCAGGAGCCAGTAAAGTTGGTTTCACAGACAAGCAAGCATATGCCTAGACTATTAGGATATATGCCAAGCTCTTAACTTGTATGTAGTTTTCCTTGGTGAAGAATTAGCCACCAATTTAGAGGGCTAAGCATAGGCTTGCTGTCACCAAGTAGTAAGAGTTGTGAAACCTTTATTAGAGCATTAAGTTTCACGGCTTATATGACGTAGATGGGAAGAAATTTTAACACTGCCAATAGCAACTAAATGGATGGTTAGTTCTGCTGGATAAACTATAAATAAATGATAAAATGAAGGAATATCAACAATCAAGTGACATATGCTTTAGTACGAGTAATATAGAACGAAAACTCAAACGCAGCCATGAGTTATACGACTAACATATTTGCCTATTTTCACCAGATAAAAATTTCAGAGGTATCATATTAACGGTACTACCATCCTGCCTAGTCCCATGCCTCCTCTTAACTTCTCTCGTAGTCATTCACCTTCTCAAGAGCATTTGGATGAACAACTCCTTTTCTTACAAATCTCAAAGGCACAAAAAAGGAATAAAGCTCTATCTGTCTTTTTTTCCTTTTAGGAAAGTGAAAGTTCTACTTGCCATAGTGCGGAAAGGTTCACACAAACAGAAATGCACGAGGGAGCAAAATAATGAACAAATATCCAACATACATCGCAAATCTCATGGAAAAAAGAAGTATAAATAAAGGAAAAGTTTGAATTCTTACCGAAAAAGTAAGCCATGCGATTAACCCATCTAGGGATTCGATTTCCTGTCAATTGGGAACACACATGATCGGTGAAGGTGTTGCAGTTCTTCAACATTAGGTGATAAGAATCTCCATGGTACTGTGAACCCATATTCTCAATAAACTCTCGGAATTCAAAAGGAAGCATGGTCGTATAACCCAATGGTATAGAACATCTGTAGGTAAACCCTGGGCATGTCTTTGGTTCCACCTCAAACACTCCACTTGTTGGGTAATCATGGGCTCCAAAACCAAACTCCATTCCATAAACTGTTCAAGATAATTGAAGGAGAAACTATAGTTACGTGGGATTTTTATTGATATAACGAATAAATCTGATACTTGATTATCATTATGCATCAATAACATCCATCACTGCACCATTACAATGCCAACAAAGGCTAGCTTGAATACAAATCTCATTAGAACACCCCGCATGCAAAGAAAGTGTTCTGATAAAATTTGTACTTGCGAATTTATATGGCGTTAAGTCCGCAGATTCCGCAGCATTCATCAAAACCATTAAGATTGCACGAAGATTCAACATAGAGGTCTAATCATTACTCCTGAAAAATGTAAATTTTACGACATCCATCAACGTTAATGTAGATTTCCCAAGAAAATCTTAGTACACCAGTAATGGCAAGAAAATAATTACATTCTCCTCCTCCTTATTCCTAAAGGCAAAGATGCTTGTTCGCCATTCAAAATCATCAGCTTCTAATAAAAAAACCATTACATGCCCAGAAAAATAAAAGCTTTATTATGACACCAGGAGCAAAAAATTTACAGAAAATTCATCAGAAATTATCAACATTTCACCAAGATTCACAATCCCAAAATGGGCATGCAACCCAAAGTATCGCCGGTATAATGGCAATAAGATTATAAAAGTTTACCTTTTCCTGTTAACCCTAGAACAAATTTATCAAAATCAAGATTCTATAATCCAAAAATGCGACCTTTACCACATAAATCACCCCAAACTACAAAAAAATTGCTGAAAACTTGCAGCATTCACCATCAAACTTCCAAATTAATTGCAAATTATTTACCTTCGATTCCCGAGTGAAAAACCCCCCAACCGCACCAATACGTGTACTTGTTTAACGGCGTTAGGTCGTAGACGTTAAGAGTAACGGGAGTCGAGGAGGTGCTCGTGGCCGCAGGGGATTCGAGCTTTGATGATTTTCCTCCCATTAAACCCTTGTTTTTATTAAGGGTTTAATGGGATTTTTAAAAGGGAAAATTCCCCCCCTCGTCGGAGCTTGAGGAGAGAGCGGTGACGAGAACCCGATGAAAATTTGATAATGGCGGTAACCGGACCTCTCGAAATAACAGAACGGAACGGGAACGGTTGGAGATGGTTGAGGTAATTTTTTTTGTCCGTATAGAATGTGTGCTTTGAGTTCGCTTGGAGGCTCTCTGGCTATTTTTGAGAAATGCTCTTCTTGTTATCCTATTTAATTGAGCTTTTAAATCAAAGGTTAAATTTAAAAAAATTCCGTTAACGTAGTTTCTTTTAATATTGATTGTCCTAATATCTTGATGTTTTTTTACTAAACATAATACCTTAAAAATATTTCGTAATTATTAATTAACAAAGTACTTATAATTGTTTAATTAGAGGGGGGAAATAAGTGTAATGCTTGCGTGAGACATTATCCTTCATATCAAAGTTTGAGGGTGGCATACGCCGCATACCCTTTTGAAAATTGACATATACATCTCTGAATTTGTATTTCAGGGAGTGTAAAATGTTAAGAGAAAATAATTTTCTGAAAGGTATTTTCTTGTTACTTTTTATACTTGTAAATACTGTTCAAATTACAAAAAGTAAAATTAGATGAGAGTTGATGTGGTAATTATTTGGTTGTTGTTAGAATATAAAACTATAACCCTTAGTCCTCACCATAACTTCAAAGTTTTAGTTTAGTGCCAAGGTTTTTTGGCATGATATTAGAACAACCTAGGTTCGAATTCCACTTTGATATCGCTGTGTGAGTCATATTTTCAGCCCATTAGCCCATAATTATATTTTCACGGTGCCTCGCGGGCAAGGACATATCTATATTTGGACATAGGGATGCAATTGCAGCCCAAACAATTTCAAATTTACATTTTAACCTTCTAAAATTGCAATTGGCACCCTGTAATTTTAAATTTTTGCACTAAATTTGCATTGAGTAGCCCATTTGAATTTTACTTATATGACTACTAAACAAATTATGCGTAGTTCACCCCTCTAAAAAAGTTTTTCTAGATTCGCTACTGCTCGCAGAGTTGAGTGCCCTTAGTATGGACCGAAACCTGGACTCACATAACAATATCAGGTTTTTGACAATTGTCACAATATGAACAGTATAAAATAAATAATGACAAAGCGAAATGATAATGTCAAAAAAATTAATTTTCTCTCTCCTCATCTATCTGCCAGCCTTCTAAAAATTTGACTATAAGTAGCCTTACACTGTATTAAACTCTTAATGATAGATTAACCAAGTTAACCTTCTTTTAGCCCTTCTATCTTTACCCATTTGAAAGCAACAAAGTTGTTATATTCTACATGCCCTTAGCTAAGGTTGTCCAAACGGCCCAGCCCGGTCTGAAAAACCGGGTCCGAGCCGAGCAAAACCGAGGCCCGGACCCGGACCCTGGTGGACCGGGCTTAGCCTGGGTCCGGGCCTAACTAGGCCGGCCCGGATTTTTTTTTATTTTTTTAAAATTAAGTTTTTTGTAAAAAAAGAAATTTCAAGAGTAATTAAAAATAAAATATGCAAAATTTTAATAAAAAATCAATCATACTAAGTGTTTACTATGTAGTAGTAAATTATATTCTATTAGTATATAATTATATTATATGTAAAGTATACATTAATAATTATATCATACTATAATTATATATAGTTATACATTAGAAATGTATATGTAAATATATATAAATATATATTAATAGCAATATAAACTTAAAAATATATATAAATATACATTAATGATCATTTTATGCTATAATTATATATTAAAAATATATAATATAAAATTAAAAAATCAAACTGGGCTGGGCCCGGGCGTCACCACCTCGCCCCAGCCTCAGCCCGGGTTTCCGAGCCGGGGCCTGATAGCGGGCGGAGGCCGGACATTATACCCAATTGAACAGCCCTACCCCTAGACAAACATCCCAAAGTGCACCGTGCAGTTGTCACCTTAATTATTCCCTACTTTGTTTGTTCTTTTCTCATTATGAAGTCCGTGGTCCATATTAATTGATATCTTACTCTTCACAGTATTATTTGTCATGCTTTCCTCTTTCTTTATTCATATATTATCCAACTTTTTGGAACTAATACGACAATTTGCAAATAAAAGAGCTTGAACCACTACCTTGCGTTGTCCAATGGATTTACAACTCAGAACACACTGCGGAAGGCTCGTAGTTCCTACTTCTCAATCAGAGGAGAAAATGCATTACCCAGTATAAAATTCTTTTATTAAATTGTTCGGAATCTTTTGTTGTTGTCTCATAGTATCTTTAAGTGAACGGCAGCCTATTCTGACGCTTACAAGTGTTGATTTATTAAACCAATATATTATTGCTACGAAATTTCTCTACTTTTATGAGTAGAGATTCTACTAGAACGCGAGGTATGACGGTTAGAGAGTTAATTTGAAAACTTCTGCTATTTCGTTAATAGCGCCTCCCTCTTATAAGGATGCCTCTTTTGCACTCCTGACTATTAATTCACTACTATTAACTTTTAGAAAAATAAGAAAAAGATGAAAGAGAGTACAATGCAAATAAATTGTTGATGGTCGAGTCATTATTTTTCTCTATAGATTTTAAAAAAAAAAAAAAAAAAAAGTAAAAGAGCTTCTTGAGACGCGACTCTCTTCATGATAGTCCTCATCCATTGTTCCGAACTTGCGGGCCATCACACTTGTATCCATTTTTTGTATAAACTAAGCACAAATCAGTGTTCTCCGGGCCCACTTCATCCACTGATTTGGACTCAAATGCTTGGATTCAGGTTGCATTCATTGAATCAAATTCAATTTGATTATTCTTCTAATAGGTATATCAGTACTTGTTTTCTTATTTTAACTGAATTATTGCTTTTAAGTAGGTTCGGATATGAAACTTATTATTTCTATGTCCACTTACTAATCACAAATACGGATACGGTTACATATATACCTCGATAAGAAAAATTCATATTCATATCCACTAAAATCAGATACGGATACAGATATACATGCGGATATATAAACGGATATGCATGCGGATAAAAAACGAATATAAGAAAACTAGATAATACTGAAAAAAATATAGTTCAAATGATACAAGGAATATTTTGCAACTAATCCTTTTCATTTACTTATTTGTTGATCAACAAAATCTGTAATCTTATATCTTTTGTTATTGATATCCATCTGGCAAAACTTTAAGAAACTGAATAAATAAAATTAAATAACAACAGTTTAATGTAGTAATAAATATAATTTATATAAATTTGGATTTTGGATTCTTCTGTAGTTTAGAAAGAGTGAATAATTTCTATAAAATTAAAAAGAGTCATCTTTAATTCTTGTAAAAAAATTAATTTTTAGACTTAATATCAATTTAAATGATTTTTCTTAAATTTTTAACTTTTATGTTTTACATATTATAAACTTTATGGGTTTTGTTAACAAGCGCCTGTAATCATTATTTTACCAGGCTTGTTATTTAAAAAGTATTTTTTTTTCTCCAAAAGTTATATTTTCATGATAATATTTATATGTTCTTGAGGAACTATATATTATTTTGTAAAAAGAATCCGAAAATAATAGTTTCTAAAAAATATCATGTTTCAAAGATGTTATGGTCCTAGATGTTTTTTCACTAATTAGCCCTCGAATTTCGAGAGGAATGTCAGCACTTAAGATAAGAGAGCGAACTTAGGCCGCACTAACCGGAATCCCTCGGACAACTCGAAAGTCGATACCGGCCATCCCCCCAGTCGACTACCTTCGTGGACGACGCGAATGGTAGTACTAGCCGTTCCCATCGACTCTTCAGTCGACCGCCCTCCATAGAGCGATTCGGAAGACGAGGCCAGTCGTTCCCCCAGTCGACTATCTTTATGGACGACATGAATGGCAGTACTAGTCACTCTCTTCGGCTCTTCAGTCGATTGCCCTCTTAGAGCGGCTCGGGATACGAGACCAACTGTCCTCTCACCCGACTGCCCCAATGGGCGACGCGAATGGCGGTGTTAGCCAGTCTTTTCGACGGCAGAACATTCCCCGTTCGACCGGCTCAAGTTCTCGTCCCCCAGACAACGGTTGTAAAGTTTGGGCCCGACAGCGCGTCAGCATCGCATTAATTGAATTACCAGTGCCTTGATTCCCCCATCTCACACAGTAATTAAGGCACCTCGAACCTCTCTGGCTGCGTGTTTAACTAATCTCATCCTCATTAATGCCGAGGGAACTGTGCTAACTCCCGAGCCAATCTCCAATCGACACCTGTCAAGGCTGTCCGGTGCAACCTCCACTACCTGTTTCTATCCCATCATTGAGTCAGCACACGTAAGAATAGGGCTGACTCACATT
>JBAKGM010000233.1:33523691-33534080 GCA_037177215.1 Asparagus racemosus
TTTTCTAGAAAGTTATTTGGTTCAAAATAAGTAAAAAAGTACGGGTTTATTACTTTTTTAATAGTATTGTTAGTTTTCCATGAGATTTCCTCTCAAAAAATTCGGAAGTTGTTTTCCAACTATTATGTACTTTTTAGGAAATGTTTTCCATAAATTTAGAGTGAACCAAACACATGAAAACTCAATTATAGAAAAAATTTTATTTACGAAATTGCCATTTTTCAAAAACTTTTCCCAAAAGTGGTGAATCAAACACCCCCTTACTTGCTAGGGAGTTTGTCACCCAAAGTTGGAAGTTCAGCGGTATGTTGTAAGTTACCCAAAAGTTTAGGGCGTTTTGTTGGGTTAAAAGGTTCAAGGGACTGGAAACTCCAAAAAGGTCAGGGGTGTTTTCTTAAATTAACCCAAATCTACCATGTATGAGTTTTCGTCCCCATCTCCTCTGCTCATTGCATCGGTACGTCGCCGACCTCCATCGAATTCCTCCGTCGTCTCCGTCTCCGATTCTCAAACCCTAGCCAAATCCTTTCCATTGTCATCAAAGGTGCGTCCTTTTTCATTCTTTTCATCATTCTCTGATCTCAAAAAAAATCCAATCGAGGCTCGTACAGTTACTAGGACTCCAAAGGATCCGAAATATCTTATAGCTCTCTCAAATTCACAGGCACAAAGCGCAGCTCTCGAATGGCGGCCTTCCGAGCTTTCTGGAACAGCCCAGTGGGCCCCAAAACGACTCATTTCTGGGGGCCCGTCGCCAACTGGGGATTTGTCGCTGCAGTACGTTTTGTTTTCAGTGATTTGTTTCTTGAATATGATTTTATTGAGCTTTTCAATTCACTTTGTTTTTGTTGATAATGATATGTTCAAGATATTACTGAATTTGTATGGTTAGAGGCTCTTATATGTAGAATTTTAGGATGATAGATGGAAATGTGAGGGGAAAAAAATGTATGTATCTTCCCCTTCATTTAGAGAAAAGAACAAGTGTCTGTATTTGGATGATTCTTTCTGTTGGCGAACCTTAATGATGATAATTTATTTAGAGAGTAGAATGAATTTTACAGGACAGTAAGTAAAAGAGATATTTTATTGTTGTATGCCTTTATATTTTACGCATAATTATATTTGTGTGTCTAACCATAAATTTTAACCAAGGTGTGCTTCAAGATATTTTATTTACCACTTTTCTTTTTCCAAGAAACAACAATTCGACAACTAATGTAATTTTCCTTTGTTGGATGATTTTGTTGGTTCATAAACCAAAGGCGAAAGCATGAACCATATCCATCAAACTAGTTTTTGAATAAGTATCTTTATGCTCCAAATAGTTAAAATTTTGATAGGTGTTATTTGGGCATTATACAAGAAAATAAAATTGATTATCATCTTTTTTCTATCAGTGGGAAACTTGAGTTAATCAAACTTAGATATTGCCGATGGCCAATATTTTTAGTCTCTGAGTGAATTAACAGTGACTTTGACACATATGTTTCTCATTTTATAACATTTGAAAGATCATTCATGATATATATTTGAGGTCTCAAGAGTCCATTGTAGAATTTAATCTATTAATATTTATAACGTGATCCTTTTTCCATCAAAATTAGGCAAGTTTCACACTCGAACATTTGTATACATCTACCGTTTATATTGGAAAAGTTTGCTATGGATCATCCAGTTTGAAAGCGATCAATCAAGTATTCATGACTTCATGTTCATATGATTAAATTGGATTCATTATGTTTTTCCAGGGTTTGGTAGATACACAGAAACCTCCAGAAATGATATCTGGCAACATGACTGGAGGTCAGCAAATGATATTTCAAGAAGATTTGGGATACATTATTAAGATCTGATTCAGCGTAACCTACTTTTGATGCTGCAGCAATGTGTATCTACTCATGTCTCTTCATGAGGTTTGCATGGATGCTTCAACCACGAAATTATTAGCTTCTAGCATGCCATGCCTCTAACGAGACGGTGCAACTCTATCAATTATCTCGTTGGGCTAAATACCAAGGGTGAGATTTTTTTCTTATTCCAAATTTTATTGTAGGATTGTCTTAGTGTGTGTACACACACATACATATAAATATATATACACATGCATATATGTGCGCGTGTCGAATATATACAGGTATCTATTTTCATGCACATCGCTATAAATGAATATATGTACATAATATTTATATCTATAAATTTATACATGCAAACACAAAATATACACATTACATTTGTGTGTGCGCGCGTGTTTGTGTTGCAGGTTGCAAGGAGTCAGCTTGCAGGTTAAGGGAAGTAAAAATAATGAACTTTTAGCGGATTTCTTCTATTTCCCTGCAAGGTGTTTGTGGATGACCATCATTATCTCATGTCAAAATAAAAAAATGTCAATGATGAGTCAACTCTAAATTCAGAGGCTTCTTGGTAGTTGAGATTCACCAAGTTCATTGCTTGCCTGTCAACCAATATTAATGAGGCTATGGGATAATGCTTCTTACATAAAATCTTAAAGTTGAAAGATTCATATGCCCACAATATTGATTACGAGTTGAGATCAAGTAGCCTCAGTGAAGTGCTCAAGTTTTTTCATAAGACCAACCATGAGTCAGAAGCAAATACTCTGTATTGGTAAATCTCTGAGCGCAAGTTAATTTGGAGCCAAAGATAA
This sequence comes from Asparagus racemosus, assembly GCA_037177215.1. Classification (NCBI taxonomy): domain Eukaryota; kingdom Viridiplantae; phylum Streptophyta; class Magnoliopsida; order Asparagales; family Asparagaceae; genus Asparagus; species Asparagus racemosus. Next base: position 33,526,360 of record JBAKGM010000233.1, read on the forward strand.
ACATGCTTCCGTTAGTACCTGCTTTTAAAGTCTTAGATGCATTAGCGAACAAAGTTTAGACTTCGTAGTGATCTATGATTTAGGAGAACGGCAAAGTTGAGTTATTTGTTCAAAGATAATCCAAGGTATACAGATGGTCCTATTCCGAAACCAACAGATAACAAATACCGATATAGGCACACAAATAAATAGTCCGATCACATGAAAACTACACAAACGGCGTTCATGTCAGTTCAACAGAAACATGAAAATACATTATTATCTGGTTTTGTATGAACAACTGAAAAATGTTCATGGCTCTGTAGGACTCCCAATTCACTGTGTCAAACTTTACATCCTATGATTTCTCCCTTAACAGGTACCTGGGGAAAAAAGAGACAGAGAAGCAGCGGTAACACAGATGAGCTTCTTGAAGTATGCCTCTTTGTTTTCAATAAAGTGCTGTTGCTCAAGCTTCTTCAGTTGCGTCAAGGACATCTGGATCTTTCACATAACCATAATTTCTGATAAATCTTTTCTTGTAAACGTTTAGATCCATTCATATGAAACACTTGTATTTTTTTATTTTATACATGAGAAAGGTCATTATTTTTTTCTTGAGATCATCCAGGTTTATGATGTCAGTGTATCATGACCGCAAGTATCTGCTAGTCCATTAAGTTAATTGGATACAGGTGGAAGTATAAATCTTTAGCAATACTAGCATATGACCTGCCTGGAGCGCAGAAGTGATTTTTTTGATGATTTCAGCTGTGTCTCTCTTTCATGTATGTACTTTGCGCAATCTCATGTGCATTTTATCTATACAGATTGTGGACTGTTTGGTGAAAATGTTAGATTTAGACTTCAGAGTTAAGCCGAAGCTCATAAAGTCTTGCCTAGAACAACATTGGATTCGCTTCAGCCTGCTATTGACTTCGTTACAGAAGAAAATTTAATAAGTATCTGGTCAATGAAGCATCAATATATAGTAGATGATAATGTAGACACCTATATCTTTTATTGCTTTCCTATATTATCGATGTGTTGCTTTCTTGCTCATTCTGTTATTGCTTAAAAACCCAGAACTCCGTGACCTTTGGTATATGACAGAATGACAAGTCTTAGCTTTTTCGTCCCATGTGAAGCTTCACTTTCATTGCCCTCATAATCTCTAACACACACACAAAGATTAAATACCTAATTTCCCAAATTAAGATACAAGGAAGGAGAAAATGAACAACTTCTTGTTGTGCATCACTCTATCAGCCATCTCATGCACCGTTGGAGTTCAAGCGCAGCCAAATACTCAAGGTAAGCTCAAACTCAACTTTCTACTCTACACTAACTCTTCAGAACTAACCCAAACCATCAAATTCATCTCTGCAGGTTTCATTAGTATTGATTGCGGTATTTCTGAAGGACATTTGTACAACGATGAGATTACCAAAATACCTTACATTTGTGATACACCATTTACAGATAGCGGTACAGATTACAATATTTCAGCGAACTATCTTAGTAACTCACTTCCGACGCAACTCTCAAGCCTTCGAAGCTTTCCAGATGGAAGTCGAAACTGCTATACGCTAAGACCAGTACTGAAAGGTCTCAAGTATTTGATTAGAGCTATGTTCATGTATGGTAACTACGATGGCCTGAACAAGCCGATAGTGTTTGATCTTTATTTAGGTGTTAATTTATGGAAGACAATTAATATATCAGATGCATCGATAGTTTATATGACTGAGGTTTTAACTGTGCCTGAAGCTCATTTTATATCAGTTTGTTTGGTCAATACGAATTCTGGGACTCCGTTTATATCGTCGCTTGAGTTGAGACCTTTGAAGATGTATATGTATCCGGCGGTGAATGCAACAAGTTCGTTGGTCCTGTTCCGTAGGCTTAACATGGGATCGTCAACAGAACAACCGCTGAGGTAGACTTTTCGTTTTCAGAACAAGTCAGTAATATATCTGACATGTACTAATGAGGTTAAGTTGACTAAGTTATTATGCAACATGCAAATATCATCAAAATGTTAACTTTTGAAAACTTAAGATCCATGCATATAGCTATAATATTAGACATATGCTATCTAACAGAAAACAAATAGTTTACACGTAATTTACCTATGGATGCTACTTTTTCGAAAAGTTCTAAACCGTTGGCATAGATATTGATGTAAGTTAAATCATGTTGAGGTAATTTGATTTTTGTTTGGAATAGTTTATATTTAACATGTCCTATCTGTCACCGTAATATTTCAACCTAAAAGAAAATGTCGTTCAAAAGCTAGATTGACAGAAATATATTGGATATTACAATGCTCTAACACAATTTAATGACATTTTATTTAATTGTAAAGTGGAAGAGCAAATTATGAGAGGTTCTAAATTCAACTTTGGCATGTCTGACTTTGTTTGTCAAAGGAACATAGTATAAATACATAAATTCATGATCTCTTACACGAGTTCTTTGCAAAACATGTAAACGGTGAAAATTATTTATTTCTATAATATTAAAAGCATAAATTTTTCTGCAAAAACTATAATAATTAAAAAAAAAAAAAAACAAGCCTAACTATTGTACATGATCTTTCCAACCTGATCGGGTACAATCATTTATAATAATAATAGAAATAATTAAATCAAACATAACTTTATTTAAGTTTTCAGGATACTTATGTGACTTGGGGGACTAATTTCAAAATGCTTATATAAGTTGGGGGGCCAAATACCAATTTCAGTGAAACCTCAGAATAGGAAAGATTTGAGGGGCCAATATCGCAATAACTTGTTACAATCCACTCCTCAGGTACCCAGACGACCCCTACGACAGAATCTGGCACCCAAACCCCACCCAACCTTCATGGGCCCCACTCTCCACCCGCGCCCCCGGTCAGCTCGCTCTCCTCCGACCCCTTCTCCACCCCCTCCCCTGTCCTCCAAACCGCCGTCGCCCCCAAAAACTCCACCTCCCTCCGCCTCTCCTGGGCCCCACCCACCACCAAGAGCGGGTCCCTCTCCCGGTCCCACATCTTCCTCCACTTCGCCGAGCTCCGTCCCCTCAGGCCCCACAAGAGATCGTTCAGCATCTTTATTAATGGAGAGCTTTGGTTTGGTCCCTTTTGCCCTAGGTATTTGGTTGGGGATCATGTTTACAGTGTGGAGCCTGGGGAAATGGCGCGGTATGATGTGACGCTGGAGCAGGATAGGAATGCCACGGTGGCGCCGATTTTGAATGCGGTGGAGGTTTACTCGGTTTTGGAGGCATCGGAGTTGGCTACGGATGGCGGAGACGGTGAATTTAGGTTATCATTGATTTACTACTTATTAGTCACCAAATCTTTCATATTTTGAAATTAGTCCCCGACATCTTCATATTTTGAATTAGTCCCCCACATCTTCATATTTTGAAATTAGTACCCCATGTCTATTAAGGGGTCTGAAATTAGTCCCTCAATTCTTCCAACTGGAGGGACTAATTTTAAAACACTTGGAAGATTTGGGGCACTAATTCAAATAATGAAGATTTGGTGGATAAATTTTAAAATATGAAAGGTTTGGGGGGACTAATATCGAAAATACTCCTCTTTTTTTTAAGCTTTATGTTTTGTGATTTTTTTTGGGTCTATGATGAAGATACCCAGAGTTGTATTGCATTACACTTGCGAGATAAATTCACCCTGTAGGGTAAATTATGGAAAAGTCCATTTGCAGAATTAATTAAAAAAACCACAATTTCAATATCTACGAATTAATTGGGATCCAAGAATTGGGAGAACGAATGTATATGAGGATTATATTGGTTGAATTGAAGAATTCGATGATTTTTTGAGTAGAAACTGAAAGTGATGGAGTAATAGTGTTTTTTTTAAAACTTTACATGTATTTTTTGTTGTTAGTGATTGCTGCAAACCATATGCCAAGCCCATTTGCTCATACTTCGATAATTAAGTTTGTTGCCCTATTTGATATATATTTATAGTGAGTTTTGGATCATTTTGTAATGCTGCAGACTATGTTAAGTGGGTACTTCTAATCTGAAGCCGCACCCATACCCGACATGCACCCGTACCCAAACTCCTTGGATACTCCTTGCATATCTGCATATACTTATTAGGGCATGTACTCAATTATACAATACCTGTTTTAAGTTAAAACACTAGATGTACATTTTTTTTTACGTATATCCTACACTTCACATCCACTTCATGAAACTTGTTGACATAGGTCAGGTTCCGATTTATGATTTTGAAGGGTTGTTTGGATGTCTAGTTCAAAAACTAGTGTTTTTTTCAATTTATAATCCATGTAATAAAAGAAACATAAAAATATTATAGGAATTTTAATTGTCATCCTTGTTCTCATATAAATTATGAATTCCAATATATAATATATGTGTATATAAATATTTATATAGTTGTGTCGCCGCACCCTACCTTTTACAAATTTGCCGTGTCCTGTACCCGTACCCGTACCTATACCGGCACCTGAACCCGTACCCATGCAACACAGGTTGCGGTGATTATTGTTATTTCATAATATAAAGCCATTTTCTGTTATGTATGTGTCTCATTCCTATCATCTGGTGATATCAGTTGATGCAATTATGGCAATCAAAATGCACTATAAGGTGAAGAGAAATTGGATGGGTGATCCATGTGCACCAAGAGCTTTTGCATGGGATGGCCTTGTTTGTAGCTATAATATATCTTCTTCCCCAAGGATCGAAGTTTTGTGAGTATCTTTGCAGAAGGTTTTCTTCATAGAAAATTTAAATATAAAGTAGCTCAAGAGAGAATCTGCAATATTCTAATAGTTTCAGTTGTTTTGCAGAGACCTTCATTCTAGTGGATTGACTGGTGAAATACCCCCTTTGCTTGCCAATTTCAAAGCACTTGAATACCTGTGAGTATTCTGGATTGGAATCTTGTTTACTGTGCCCTCCTTCTAGTGATACTTTGATCATCTGTTTTTAGGAAACCTTTATTATACTTGCAGACCAGTTATTCATCTATATCTATCCCTCTTTGGTAACTACCATCGTTTTGTGTGGAATAGACGTGATCTCCTGGCATATAGTTGGGGTTGATGATATTGTGATATCTTTGTGAGAAAATGGTCGCCAGATAAAAGATCTTTGGGTTTCATTAATTAATAGTTACTAAAACAAAGTCTGCCACCCTGTAAACCCTTGTCGTCATAACATACAAGTCACAAGACTTCAACAGGATTCCAGAACTAGTAGCAACAATAGTCATAATTAACTAGCTTACTTGAGCTAGTACTTATCAATTCAGGCTGTTGCAAGTATAAAAGTCTGTATGTCTTAGGTCACCACTCTCGTTGGATCCTGCCCATCCTTAGTATGGATAAAGGATTCATGCTGCAACCCAAACATCAGTATAAAAACCATACTGTTTTTGTTGTCATAAATTGCTGCTTCTTACATGCAATATATTTCAGGTTCCACTTTTATTAAATTGTAACCTGGGGACCAAAACCACATGATTATTCTAGGGAAATGAAGTTCTGCTGTTCATTTCTGTTTCAGGGATTTGTCTATAAACAACTTAACTGGGCCAATACCTAATTTTCTTTCGGATTTGGAATCCCTAAAATTACTGTAAGTGTTGGTCTTAATATTGTGACATTATGCTGAATGAAGAAGATTGATTTTTCAAACTCTTACCTTCTTTCCTGCAGAAATTTGACAGGAAACAAACTTAGCGGGCAGATTCCTCCAGCTCTCCTTAAAAGATCAGAAAATGGGTCTCTTAATTTAAGGTTTGCTCTATATTCTATAGATGTCAATTCATGTGGTTCTTATATTGTTTTTCAGTTGATTATAGCTGAAATTGCATTCTATTTTATGAAGTTGCTCACCTATTCCAGAAAAGGGCATGGTTCTGGACTAGATAGTGATGGTTGAATCAAGTAATCAGCCATGACTCGGTTTAATCTATCCATAGATATGCCAGCTTATCCATGCATGTCCTTCCCAAGTTTTCCTTGATCCTTCACTGATGTGGTAAGCAGTTTCTTGCTTCACATATGACAAGGCTGTCAACAACTATAGGACTCAACATGGATATTTTTGTTGTTGCGAGCAAGGTTGGGAACTCTGTGCGAGTTTCCAGACATAAAAGATTATCGTTGCTAGATCATCTAGTTGTCAACTACAACATACAGTTCATGTCATACCTCCCACTTACCTAAAAGGATATGGCTACATACAAGAGAAAAGAGTTTCCAAGAATGAAAACTTAACATGGAGACTTATCCATTTCTAAGTTCTGCACTTCATACAGTTATTGACTGAGGTAGCATCAAGTGGTGGAATTTAACTTATTTGAGGGTGTGAAGAGGGAGTCGTTGGTTTACCTGTGGAGAAAGAATATTAACAATCTGATGGTCTCACATGAATGCCACTCGGGTGTGCCTTATATACCTATATTTTCTCTTCATATTCATAAGATACTTGAATTCCCTTGTCATCACTCTACAGTTTTGTTTCCAGTAATTTTCTTGTATCTGAGATCCTTAAGACTCTGCTATCAAATACCCTATTTGAGGCACCTTTCAAGCATATGGAATTGCTAACATGATTCCCTCATGTTCTTCTATTTTTAGTACATAAAATAAAACTGCCATTGTGCGTGTATGTTAGCCGGAATGTGTTCTTAGGTATGCCTGCATAGGCCTGTTCTTTTTCTTCAAAGGGACATACTACATAACTTTGATTGCCACCTGGCGATTTTTATTTCCAGATTTCAGGAGTCACTCTCATGCACTAGTTTCCTTTGGCCTGAGACCCCTTGGTAAAGAATTGTCTTTTAAATGACATCCTGCTGGTGGCTTCTCTTTAGACATATTACTGTGAGGTTTTGAGGAGCTGCTAATTTTTCTTCGAATTTACCATATTATGTGTTTTCGCTCGATCACACATGTTAATGCATGTGTGAATATTCTTGTTCCTATCCAAACATAGATGACGAATAATTCCTATAAGATTTCCCTATTGCAGTATTGAAGGCAATCCTAGTCTGTGCAAGAATGGGGGTGCGTGTGGAAAGAAAAAGAAAAGCAAGGTGACCATTGTAATTGTACTGCCAGTGACAATTTTAGTTGCTCTCATGCTGCTATTATCAATTTTATTCTATGCATTGAGAGTAAGGAGAAAACAGCAAGGTAGAATTTTCTGACACATAAACCTTGATTAAGTGCCCTTCCTCTATATGGTTTGTTTATTTGCATTTTCTATATCCATCTGGCACATTTTTCGTGATACTTGTTTGGTTTCTACAGGCTGGACTCCAGGTATCCTTGTTAGGAAAATGAATAAAAATAATTCAGGACAGCTGATATATAATGATCTCCCATTTCAACCGGAGTGTCAACAATTCGCTTATATGGAGCTGGAAAAGATTACAGGAAACTTCCAATATGAGATTGGCAAAGGAGGATTTGGGTCTGTCTACCATGGCAAATTAGAGAATGGTATTGAAGTTGCAGTCAAGATGCGTTCTCAATCATCATCTCAAGGGGGGAAGGAGTTTATGACAGAGGTAATTGATTCCAATTTAGTTTAAACTTTACTACGATACTATTGAAAACTGTAGAAAAATGTAAAAAGCAAAGTTATTTATTCATCTAACCGTAATCTCTCTTAAATAGAGATTAGGAGGATATTACAAAATAGGTAAGAGATAAAATCATATCAAATCACATCTCACA
>JBAKGM010000233.1:33534180-33557888 GCA_037177215.1 Asparagus racemosus
TTGTTACAAATCGAAATAAAACAGCTAGTTGCAAGAGCTTTAACAATGTCATCTTTGTCCGGAATATTTGAAGACATTAGCGATCAGAAAATTATAGTAACAACCAGTAGAAAGTCTAGGCAGATTAACCAGTAGAAAGAAACTCTAGGTAAGTCAGCCAGTAGAAACTCTAGGCGGGTTAGCCAGTAGAAAGAAACCCTAGGCGGGTCAGTCAGTAGAAAGAAACCCTAGGCGGGTCAACTAGTAGACACCCTAAGAGGATAAGTCAGAAGAAACATTGAAAGAGAACCACTGTTGTTGCATATAACTATCAAAGATACCGAAGAGTGAATAATAACGCCTATACTGTTCATTAAAGGCAACCTGATACTGTTCATTGCATGAACATGCGGAAAGCCTGAGCCCAAAACAGATAGTTTGAACCATTCAACTTTATTGTAGTCCCCAAGACTACCTTCGGCGCAGAAGTCTGAGCAGCAGCAGCAGAGGGAGACATAGAAGAGGAGAGCTTTGATCCCGATATTGTTGCACAATAGTGGTAGGCATGTAGTAGTCAAATAGCCAGGGCGGTAGTAGAGATCTATTCGTTAAATATAGATTAAGAGCAGATTAAAGATAGGCAGTAGTAGATTACCGAATCGGGTCATATTGTGGCTTCAAAGCACCTATTCAATGGTACTGTAGCAGCACTGTAGCGATAGGGGAAAGTGAGCGGTACTGTAGCAGCATCGAAAACAATGTAGTGGCACTGTGGGGAGTTGTGAGGCGGTGGTGGTACTGTAGCGGCGGCGGTAGCGCTAGGTTTTTTGGATGTGGATTTGTGGCGGCTAGGGTTTCATGCTCTGATACCATGTAGAAAAATGTAAAAAGCAAAGTTATTTATTCATCTAACGCTAATCTCTCTTAAATAGAGATTAGGAGGATATTATAACATAGGTAAGAGATAAAATCATATCAAATCACATCTCACAATATCTCAATAATAGAGTTTAGTTCTTGTTTTATTTGTGTGTGTGTGCGCGCGTATGTGTCACAGGGGAGATGCTAAATATAAACATTTATCATGTTTGCTGTTGTCTAAGTTCTTATTCTAAAATTTCGAGCATTTTGTCATGGTTGTATGACTTAAACGTGAGTGATTAATCACAGGAAGTTAGATTTTTGTATGCCAGGTGGCCTTCTAGTTTCTTTTTTTCCCCCTCTTTTCTTGTCAAGGCCCTCTCTATAAAATAATCTTCTCATGAAGAACCTTAACAGGTAACATTTTTTTTTATCCTTGTTGCAGATCCACCTCTTAATGAGAATTCATCACAGAAACCTTGTGCCCTTTGTCGGCTATTGCAATGATGGAAATTACCTAGCGCTTGTCTACAAATTCATGCATCGAGGAAGTCTTCAGGAGCATCTGGCAGGTTCTCCATCTCTTCCTCAGTCCCTCTCAATCTTTTATTACAAGATATCTTTGGCATGGTATTTCTACTATGTGCTTTGTTTGCAGCTGTTTGTGATATTTTTTACATGATATTTGTAATATGTAAGCATGCATGCCAGTATATCTATGTGTCTGGCATTTCGTGTGTGTGTGTGCCTTGACTTGTTTGGAAAAACTGTTACTGACATATGAGGGTTCCTTGGGTTGCTAGAATAATAGAAGAAAATAATATTGGTTAACAAGGAAAATAGAAAGTAATGAAAATTTGAAGTTTTTTTACACGCACATTTGACTTTCAGCTCTATGCAAAATAGTAGATTTATTTGAGTTCTTAAACATGTCAAAAGATATCTCTATCCGATGGTAATTGATTTAAAAAAGTTCTCACTACTGTATTGCCTTGGGAAAATAGAAAGTAATGAAAATTTGAAGTTTTTTTTACACGCACATTTGACTTTCAGCTCTATGCAAAGTAGTAGATTTATTTGACTTCTTAAACACGTCAAAGATATCTGTATCCGATGGTAATTGATTTAAAAAAGTTCTCACTACTGTATTACCTTGAGTTTTGACAGGTAAAATAGGAAGTTCTAGAGGTCTTCTCTGGGGAGAGCGGCTCCGAATTGCACTTGAAGCTGCAGAAGGTTTATCGCCTTCTTCTTTTTACACCACTTACTCAGGTTATTACATTTCCTCTCCTCCAAATCTCTTGATGGCGCCGATTGGCATACAGGATTGGAGTACCTGCATAAGGGATGCAATCCACCGATCATTCACAGAGATGTGAAGACGAGCAATATACTTCTGAATAAGAATATGGAGGCCAAGATAGCAGATTTTGGGCTGTCTAAAGTTTTGCGCACTGAGGTCTTCAGCGATCTGCCAACAGCGGTAGTTGGAACACCAGGCTACCTTGATCCTGAGTAAGTCTTCCTTCAGGAGAAAAAGATAACTTGTGGCTTTGTGTTCTTTATCCAAGAGGGATACATTAAGTTAATTATCTGACATTGCTGGTTGGTGATTGCGATCATCTTCCATTTTCTTTCTAGTTAAGCCACTCTATTTGGCATTAAACCATATCTAATTTGTAATGATGCTGAGCGTCCTTTTTTCCTTTCAATTTTCATTGTTTTTTTTTTCCTGTCACTGCACCAAAACTCTGAAGATGTGAGGAGGGTTGAGGGTTATAATTTCATAGTCGAATATGTCCCGCAGGTTGAGCGTCCTTTGTATGAGCCGAAACTAGAACGCATCCAGTGGTCAGACTCTTTTTTTAATTTAAAAATTCGCTTTAAGTTTGTCTCTGTGGGAATTTAACTTGGGTTGCTCTAAAACCATGTCAAAGGATCCTATCACTATAACAAAGCTTCGAATCTGTGATGAGAGTTGAGGGTTATAATTTAATACTCTAATAGTTATCTTATTTCCTTTTCTGCTGGAAAGCTATAATATCCCTCTTAGCTTTCTTTTTACTGCGGGACTTTTGAACTGGGAATAGCGGGCTAAGTTTTCTCCCACCAGATAGAGCAGCTCTTGAAAAAGAAAGGGAAAATGATGGAAAAATATGTTTTCTGGGGCAACTTTATTTTCTTTGCATGTATCTACTGTGCAATTTCGTTTCACTATTCTATTTTTCAGCTAGCCTATATTTATCTTGTATTGCTTAGGTGACAATAATTCAGATCTTATCTAGTATTTATACATGTCTGGTTCTAGGAGCTAATGTGAATGAAATAACGTACAATTTTCATTGCCAGATATTACATCACATTCCAGCTGACTCAGAAGAGCGATGTATATAGCTTCGGTGTAGTTCTGCTCGAGCTCATCACAGGCCAACCTGCAATACTATCAATACCAGAGAAAAATAATTGCCATATAACCAAATGGGTCCGCCCAAAGCTTTCCACAGGTGACATTGCAAGCTTGATCGATGTGAGGTTGGAAAATGACTACGATGCAAACTCACTCTGGAAGGCATTAGATACAGCGGTGAAGTGTGTATCAGCAAACGCTACCTTAAGGCCATCAATGTCCCATGTCGCGGTACAGCTTAAGGAGGCTTTGGCCATGGAGACTGGCAATGATAGGAGCCTTGATAGAAGTTTTGAATATGCCATTGATACTAATGATATGAGTAATAGTGGGTTGTTTGAAATAGCTGAAGGAGTTAGAGGTCCAGCAGTGAGGTGAAAATTGTGATTTCTCATTGTGAAGTTTAGCTTTGCTTCTATTCCTGGTTTAGGATCCAAACTGGGAAATATGGTTGAAGTTCTTGTCATTCTGTAATACATATAAAATCCTGTTTCCTTTTTACTGAACTATGGTGATTTTTCTTTGTAAAGTCTCAGTGTAATATAATTCAATGCATTTTGGTCTCTCATTATTTCAGCGGCATTTTGCCTGAACTTGAAGCCTATAGTGATCTATTGATTTCATGTTGCTATAAATGCAGTTATAGCCATCTTTTTTTTTCTTTTTTTCTTTTTTTTTGGTAATTATTTCCATCCTTTTTTCTGCGTGCAAGATAGAAAAGGGCGGTGACATGCGTGCAAGGTACTGAAGAAGATTTTGGGGGAAGGTGGGATAGTTTCAGATGGATGCAAGCTACTGCACAAGATATATGTGGATATTTAAGGGTTTATGTACAATTTCTTGCATTATGGATATGCTAGATGTAAGCATGCCACATTCCTTCTGTAATTAACAATGTTGGAAAATATGAAATGGTTAAAATAAATTGAGAAAAGAAACAAGAGAAATGCAACATGTTTGATTTAGGATGCATCTGTTACATGGACCAAGTATGAACTGAGTGAGTCAAACTAACTGATTTGTGCAGATAATAGTGGAATATCTCTTAGATCTTAATATTAGATTGCATCCAATCTTACATTAAAAGGCTTTTTTTCGTGACAAAAAAGGCAAATCATCAAAATAAAAATGTGTGAGAAAATTGCAGGAAACAGAATGTATCCCAAAAAAAATGTATCCCAGAATCAATGATTTAAATGGGGGTCATCATTTTATCCGAATTATAAAGCACAAGATCCCTGAGCTTTGAATAAAATGAATTTGGTTTCCTTTGGCCTGTGGGAATTATTCCTTTTGCCAGGCAATTTCAGAACAAACAAAAGCTGCAAAGAATTCTTAGAAGTATCATGGGTTGCTTGATTCGAAGGGACTGGTTTCGTCGTATTCCCATGCAAATTCTCTCTAGATTTATTTATTCATTTAGCTGACTTGCTTAGTTGATATGAACTTTTTTTCAAAACCAACTCACTTTATTTTTAATTTTAAAAAACTGACCGAATAAACTTTTATTTATGGATATCGCCATTTTCCTAATTAGCTTATTTCTAATTAGTCGGGGTTGCTAACCTCGACTAATTAAGAGTGAAAAAGGCTCTACTAATTATCCGGGGTTGGCAACCCCGACTAATTAGGAATACGTTTAACCTGTTAATAAGGAAAGTGGGTCAATATTCATAAATAAAAGTTTATTCGGTCGGTTTTTTAAAATAAAAAATAAAATGAGTTGGTTTTGAAAAAAGTTCTAGTTGATATAGCTCTTGCTATTTCATTCTTACAATTGGAAAGGCAATTGACCGTGGCATGCACGATCTTGAATTGTATTAGTTAAAGTACTAGTTTGTCTTTCTTAATTTACCCCTCAAGAAATACAATCAAACCATTGAAACTGTGAATAATTTATTAAAAAATTATTGTTGGGTATGATGAAAAGTGGCTTATTCCAAAAATGAAAATGTAATGAAAATGTTCGAGCAGTTTCGACATGACAAAGCTACTAAACTTTAACAATCTTCATTGACTGGCAATCAGAAGCAAATACCAGTCCACCTCAACGCGAGTAATTTGGACGGTTTGGAGGTTCCGATATAGCTCTCACGATCTTGAGTCGGATTCCGGATTGGGTTATCAGAAAAATTGAATTAAAAATTAGTCTTTTAGGAGCAGTTAGTTTTAAGAAATTATAATCAATTTCTAGTAATTTATTTATTTGTTTTGAGATAAAAATAAAAATTAACAACTTAATCAAAGCCCGCAGTTATCTGCTTCCATGAAGCTTCGTAGCTCTCACGTCTAAAGTCTGTAAGAAATACAAAATTTGAGTTTATTATCACATGCATTCCTTTAATTTGAATTAATTTTTAGTTTAGTGTCACATTCATTCCTTCAATTGACTTTTTTAGGGAAAATTCCCGGAGAGAGATTACATTCCCATAAGACCTTCAGTTATAACCCTGTACTCCCCATGTATATATATAGCTTGCTCTCTTTTTGTAACTGCTGAGACTTTGAAAAGGGAGCTCCTCAGTTAAATAATATTTGATTCTTAATTATCATGGGATTCTTAAGCGTCAGCTTCTTAGTGGGTTGCTTCATTTTGGTTAATATCTTCAGCATTATTGATAGAGTTGTTGGGGTACCTAATACTCAAGGTGAGCTCTAATATGTTTTATGGTACTATATTTTGTTTTACCTTAATGAGTTAATAATGCACAGAATATCGAATCTCTAGGAAGCTCGAACATATATAATAGATGGTATATATAATAGATGGTTTACCAAAATTATATGTAAACTTAGTAGTAGTATTTTTGTTTTTGATAAACTTAAATTAGTTTATCTAAATTTGTGTCTAGATGTTTTTGTTTGGTATTGAACTTTTTGCGTTACAGTAACAGATATGATGTGGAGGTTCATTTTGCTAAAATAAATTATGAATAGAGGAATTTACGGCCAGCCCCGTAATCATATTATATGGGTGACTCTCATCACCATACAACTCTTAATAGCTCATTTAGCTAAATGAGATGTCAGTTCTTAATCATCAAATCCTAATATAGACTCTTGAAATTATTAACAAAATAAATAAATAAACTCTTGAAATTATGATGAGAATTAGAGAAATTATATTTATCTTTAAAAATGCGGTGACCTATAAAAGGATAGTTTCTTTAATTCAAGAACAATTTTTTATTACCAGTTCAAGAACATATTTGAGGACAATTAATGTTCAACCTTTTATTTTTTGGCAATTGGATGAACAATATTTGTTGGCACAAAGTTAGTAAACCGAGCTAACACCATTTGGGGCATGTCTCGTTGATAACTACATGAAATTAGAATATGAAAGTGTTCAAGTTATACTATTGGTTTTTAAAGTTTGTCAGAAGATCCTATCATTACATCAAAACTCTGAAGTTGTGTTAAAGAAGTCAGGGTAATAATTTTGTGCTCTAATAAACTTAAGAAAAATTGAAAATGAAAACATTATTAACTAATAACTAACCAGATGGTGTCCCTTTTCAGGACTTTTAAGTAGTTTGAGTCCTCTAAACTCTGTTGCTTGCAATCAAGCCTAAACATTTTTTTAAAAATCAGATTTTCCTTAATTGCACCTCCGAGTCCTATGGATGTAAGACTCTTATACTTAAGCCTTGCTATTTTATCAAATAAAACATTAGCTTTATAGGTGCATATGTTTACAAGCGTCTCAGACTGATTATTTATATTTTCATATGGACGCAGAAACTGACTCCGTGTAACCTTTAAATAAATAAAATAAAACAAAATAAAAAAGACTGCATGATGATCTACGCTACTGCTTTACACTAAGAAGATAATAAAGTTAGTTTCATATATTTTAAATGGTCAAAGCTTTATAGACTAGGATTTACATTAAAGAGTTTACTTGCAAGACTTAGTTAAAGGGAAAAGAAAATCCGTAGCTTGTTGGTACTAAAAGGGTTTAATTCACAATGATTCCTTGAACTTTGGGGGGTTTTGCACATAACTCCCCTAAACATTTTTTTAAAAATCTAACATACCCTTCTAAACTTTGGGGCATCTAACATAGCGCCCTTGAACTTTACACTATCCTCATTGGACTCCCTACTTATAATTAGCAAATAACTAAAATATCATTGAGAGGAAAGAAAACCCAAATTTCATCATTTGTTGTTTCTAGACAAATATACCCCCCACCCCAGTTGATTTTTTTTTTCTCACAAGGAAATTTTAGTTATTTTCCAATTACAGATAGCAGGGTATGGAGAGAAAAGAAAAAATTTCATTGGGGTTTTAAATACATCCCAAAGTTCAGGGGGTTATGTGAGATAAAAAAATGTCCATAGTGGCAACCTGCAAAACTCTCCAAAGCGAGGGGTTTTTGTCAAATTAAACCATTGCTAAAATCTCG
Source organism: Asparagus racemosus (assembly GCA_037177215.1). Taxonomy (NCBI): domain Eukaryota; kingdom Viridiplantae; phylum Streptophyta; class Magnoliopsida; order Asparagales; family Asparagaceae; genus Asparagus; species Asparagus racemosus. The sequence continues at coordinate 33,541,839 of JBAKGM010000233.1, forward strand.
AGGCCTTCTACGGTCAAAATCGAAGGCCCACGAGGCCCAACGAAACTCAATCACGTGGCTGGCCCAATGCAGCATAAAGAGTCGGAAATTACATATGAACACTTTTTTTTATATAAAATAATAATATCATTGCTAGAGCACAAAACATTTTGGAGCACAAAATATTTTGAAGTCCACATTGATAGAATTTGCATGTGTTCTTTATTTATTTATTTTATACCCTAAAATTAAGAGGAAATGTTCACTCGTACTAATCATTGCTTATAAACCCAATCAATGCCTGCTACCTGTTTGATGAAATGCTTCAGTGCTCAAAATTTTCTACATTTGCACCTTTCAGTGTCAATTTTGGTATCCCCGAACAAAAAACTCCGTTGGTTTAGTTTTGTATTTATTATTTTATAGAGCGTGATGTTGTTCAACCATAATATAATGCTTTTTATATTATTAGGCTGGATTACTGTTTTCAGAAAATAGCTCCATTTCTAGGGTCATTACTGCTGAGAATTGGTTGCATAGATTATTTTTGCATCTATCTCATTCCCATTTAGATAATACTTTCCACGTGGATCATGGGCATTCTGAAATTTTCATTTTTACTTGACAAATATTCCAGAGTTGAACAAATAGATAAGGCAGCAAATGATCGTATACTAAATGTTTATTTTTTTCCGAATTCTTGTCTCATTTCTGTGATATCTAAGTAGTATGATTCTTAGTCTAGATTTTAATATTTTCATGCTTACTAATTCATTTCCATGTTTCGTATGAATTGTGTAAGATGTCTGGATAATTGCAGTTGCATCACACCTTATGTGCATTGTAGTTGTTAAATTTTTAAAATTTCAGGATTCAACGGTAAAACCAAAGCATATTACTTCCTCTCTTGCTCGTTTCCTTTCTCTTCTTTAGAATGTGAAAGGAGCATTTCACCATTTTTTTCAAGTAGTATATCTACATTGATACATGCTAGTTTGACCAAGGCAAGAAAAGAATGATAAGAGAGCACATATACCTTATGTTTCTTGCAACATAACATAAATTCTTGTAATGCAGGTTTCATAAGTATTGATTGCGGCATTGAGATAGATCGTTTTTACTATGACGATTCTACCAGTATACCATACGCATCTGATGCACAATTTATAGACAGTGGTGTGAGCAATAACATTTCAGCAGATTACATCACAAACTCATTGCCAGCACAGTTGTTAAGCCTCAGAAGCTTTCCAAGTGGAAGTAGGAACTGCTACACTTTATCAGTATCGTCTGGTGTTAAGTACTTATTAAGAGCTTCATTCTTATATGGGAACTATGATGGCCTAAACAATGCAGAACCAGACAATCCAATACTATTTGATCTCATGTTAGGGGTCAATCCATGGAAAACAATAAACATTTCTGATGCATCCATTATCTACACAGCTGAAGCTCTGACTGTGGCTGAATTCGATTTTATATCAGTGTGCTTGGTGAATACATATTCTGGAACTCCTTTTATATCATTACTCGAATTGAGAGCATTGAAGGCCTCTCTTTATTCAGCAGTGAATGCATATAGTTCTTTGGTTCTCTACCGCAGATTGAATGTTGGGTCATCAACAAATCAACTATATAGGTGAGTCTTTGGTGTAGGATAACGGGTAAATTTCGCAATACCCTCCTTAAGTTTTGGCTATTTTTGAGATAACCCCATAAACTTTGGAAATGTCACTTAAACCCCCTTAAGTTTTGTCAGATAACCCCCCCAAACTAACACTGATTGAGGATGTAAAAGTCATGTGCATCCAAATGACCAAAATTCCCAAGATGGAAAAAAAACCCCTTTCACTTTCTGATAATTTTAAGCATAAATTTCACACACCCCCTTGATTAATTAACTAAATCTAATCTAATAATTAGAGAGTTAATTTGCATAGTGTATTTTTGTTACTAGTTCATGTAACACCGTTAGGGGGGTTTTCTGAAACACCCCAAGCTTAAAGGGGGTGAAGTTTAGAGTTTAGGTGGGTTATCTCAAGATCAACCAAACTTAAAGGGGGTTTTGTGAAATTTACCCTTTGCATAACAAATGTAGCACGTTCAAACCTAGAATGTGCCATAGATAATACAATTGAATTATTTCTGTTTTATTTTTCAACAGGTATCCCGAGGACCCTTATGATCGCATCTGGGAACCCTATACATATTCACCCTACTGGACTTCAATATCCACCACCTTCAATGTCGAAAATCCTCCAAAGGATGTATTTGAGGTACCTTCTTCAGTTCTACAGACAGCAGCAATGCCAACAAATGCCACCAGCTTGAAATTCTATTGGGATGCTATAAGGGAAAGGGACGGCACATTTTCTCAATATCATCTTTTCATGCACTTTGCTGAAATACAGTCCAATGCGTCAAACAGAACAAGTACCTTTAATGTTTACCTAAATGGAGATCTCTGGGATGGCCCTTTCACGCCGAACTATCTTTCTAGTGGCCACATTTACACTACTAGCCCTGGATCACTGTATCAGTACAATATATCGATCGACCAGGCTAACACTTCTGTACTACCTCCCATCCTTAATGCTGTGGAGATCTATTCCTTAATGAAACTCAACGAATTGGTAACTGACTTCTGGGACAGTAAGTTACTTATTTTGGCTCATTTCTGTTTCTCTATATTTACCTTAGTTTGTAGTACCATGCTGCGACTGTGAAATATGATCCATCCTTCATATTTTCTTGGATATTTGGGATTTTTTATGTAACCACTGTCCTATGTAAATTAGATGTCATTGCATTAAGGGTTCAACTAGATTTTTAAAAAGATAATATGATATCAAGAAAATGCTCAAGAGACCTGAACAATCATTGGAATGAGTTCATTTGCACCAGATGACCGAGTTCTGCAGTGGATATTTCAAATGTATAGATCACACCAAACTGTTTGAATCAAAGATTTGCATAGCCTACCATGCACTCTATTTCTATCTCTAACTTTTCATGTGCACCTGGTACTTATCAGAATGGTCTCAGGAAAGGGAATTGTGTATAATAGTTTACATTGGTATATTGACAGGATACGGTATCTTTTATCTTTTTTTCGAGTAGTTTTGTCCTCAAACATTTTTGACATGTGTTTTCCTTTTTCCTCTCAAGCATATTTTCTCTATATTTCTGTTATTAAACCATTCTTCCTAATTCATACGTGTTGGTGTCGGTTCTGGATTGTTAGTTGTTGCTATAATGGCAATCAAGGCACATTATCAGATCAAGAGAAATTGGATGGGTGATCCATGTGCACCAAGAAATTTTGTTTGGGATGGCTTGATTTGTAGCTATAGTATCTCTTCTCCACCAAGGATCACCACTTTGTGAGTTATTCAAGCGCCTGACAATATTAAAATTTTTTGTTGAAACTTGTTGGACACTATGCATTTTCTTATAGATTGAATTATTCTGCAGAAACCTTTCATCCAGTGGGCTTACTGGTGAAATACCTCCTGTTTTGGCAAATCTCAGTGAAATCAAGAATTTGTAAGTTTTGCAAATTTCACCCTTCTGCAATATGCATGAGCGTGTAAACTCTAGAAAACTAGTATGAGGAATGATGTTACTGAAAATTAGAGATATATTTGATTGAAGATCAAATAAGCAAGTATTATTTGGACACAGGGATTGAACATTGAATGTATCACGCCCCTGGCCCGCGGGCCCGTTGGATCGATGCAAGTCCTAGGACCCACGAAGTGCAACATGTTGTTTGGCTCAATCCACTGCCAAAATTGGCTAGCCAATGTTGCCCTTGGTTCCCAAGACCCATCACTTAAACCCTATTAAACTCTATCAATTTTCCGATGTCAAATTATTAGTGGGGCATCACAGAATGAACCAGCTGGATAAAATATTTATATAAAATCCTCAACTACATACTTGTGCATTAATCTTGCATTGCTGACTTCCTTTCAGGGATTTGTCTTACAACAATTTGACTGGGGAAATACCTGATTTTCTAGCTAAATTGACTTCTCTCCAACTTCTGTAAGTTTCCAGTTCAGTGATCCTAACCATCAATTGATTTTATGAAGTATAGGAAAGCTAAAGTCAAGTCTTTGCTTCCAGAATTTTGACAGGAAACCAACTCAATGGATCAATCCCTCCAGCGCTCCTCAGGAGATCCACAGACGGGCCTTTGATATTAAGGTTTGCTTTGTTTTCAACATATTCGGTGGTTCCAGCAAAATTCAGTATCGTCAAAGGAAATTTGTATCGTCATTATTTTATTTTATTTTTCTTTTGAATCTCATGCATACATATTTCAACCTCCACCTGGGTATAACATTCCTATAAAAATCACATCTGTGCTCATAAGCCGGATAATTCTTAACTCATTAGGTTGATTGTACTGTTTTGTGCAGTTTCCTACTTTTTTCCATCTCTGAAAAAAACTCGCGCTGAGCGTTCTTCTGAAAAGAAACTTTTTTCTAATTCCATGGTGTATAAGAAACATATTAATGCGTTGGTTTTGGCTAACAATATGAAATGATACTGTGTTCCATATTCTATCTTTAGTATGTAAGATATATGCATTTCATACAAAAATTTTCATCACCTCATGAACCTACAATAAAAATAAAATATTAATAAAATTTCTAAATTCCAGTATTGAAGGCAATTCTCCTCCATGTGATGTTGAGAATTCACGTAATAAGAAGAAGAAGAATATTGCACCCCTCCGTGAGATAATCTTGGCAACTGCCTTGCTACTCTCTCTCCTGACCGTATTCTATCTGCTGAGGATGAGAAAAAAGCAGAAAGGTAGCTCCTTACTGATAGAAATTCCTAGATTGTTTGTAATATACTGTTTGGTTTAATCTTTTATGAATTCTTCTCCCACAAAATGAGTCACTTGTATGATGTATTTGATGCTTCGTTAGCAGAATTGGTTTCAGATGCTATTGTAAAGCTCCAGAAAGAAGGTTCACAAAAGGCTCCAATTCAATCTGAGAGTCGGCAATTTACCTATGGAGAGTTGGAGAACATCACTAACAACTTTGAGCTAGAGATTGGCAAAGGAGGTTTCGGGACTGTCTTCCATGGATATTTGGATGGCGGTATTCAAGTTGCAGTGAAGATGCGCTCTCAAACATCATCTCAAGGCTCTAAGGAGTTTATGTGCGAGGTAAAACAGTTCCAGCTTCTTTAGGTTTCACTGTAATATTTAGGGTTAATTGCGGACAGACCTCCTACGTGTTTTGAACTGATTTCCCCTCTAGTTTTACTGTTGCAGATGGATCCAGAGTTTTTTGACTCTTTTTCTCTAAAACAAAGAGAATTGATTTTGACAAATAGGCTTTCTGAGGATAAAAGAGTAGTGTGTGTGTCTATGTGTGTGCGTGCGTGTGTGTGTGTCTATATATATCACTCAGGGGATCTATCTGCAACAACAAAACTAGAATAGTAAGCTCCAAACAGCGATAGTGCAGCAGGTCTATCTGCAATTAACCCTATTATTTAAATATGTTTGATCATATCCTACAACGGTAGGTCTTTGCTCTTTCTTGGGCTTTCCCTTTTTTTTATTTTTTTTATTTTTTATTTGTAAAAAATGAGAACGGTTATGATGTGGTCAAGTTGATTGCAGCGCAAGGTTATAAGTAGTTGCCTTTTTAAGCCGATAACAATATGGCTTGTTGTGTGGCAGGCTCAACTCTTGACAAGGGTTCATCACAGGAACCTTGTTCCTTTGATTGGCTACTGCAATGATGACCACTACCTTGCCCTCGTCTACGAGTACATGTCTGAAGGAAGCTTGGAGGATCATATGAGAGGTTTTGCTGTTCGAACAACTTAATACTTTAAATTTTGTTTATGCTGCGAAACTTAAGTTAAAATGAATTGTCTGCTCTGATATGGGGATGTTAGTATTTTTTGTCCAATATTTCAGATCCAAAAGTTTGTATAGAATTTCACCGCCGATCTTTTCCTTTCCATGAGTGTGTGGCTCCGAATATCTCATGGTTTCAGTAATTCTGCCGTAATTCTTCTTCTTAATCTGAAACGCTATCATGCACAATTGACTTCTAGGCTTCTTTGAATCACGTAAAAAATTCAACATTGCTAATGAAATTATCGCAATGTTCACTCGGAAAGTTTTCTATAATTTTGAGCATTATCCAAGGGAACGCTAAAGAATAATTTTTGTCCCTTTACAGGTAAAACAGACAGTAGTAGAGTCATAGGTTGGGAAGAGCGCCTAAGAATTGCCATTGAAGCTGCACAAGGTTTTGAAAGTCTATTTTATTATTTTACCTTTTTTTTCTTTTTCACCACATTTTAAGTTGCTTTATTTACTTATTCTAAGCATCTATCATTTAACTTGAAATAGGGCTAGAGTACCTGCATAAGGGATGCAAACCACCAGTTATTCATAGAGATGTGAAGACCAGCAATATACTTTTGAGTGAGAAGCTGGAAGCAAAGCTAGCAGATTTTGGTCTATCGAAATCTTTTCACGAGTCCCTCACTCATGTATCGACGGCAGTGGTTGGCACTGTTGGCTACCTTGACCCTGAGTATGTCCTTCTCCTCCCTCCAGTATTGGAACTCTACAAACTAACAAAAAAACTAGTTACTCTCGGTGAAACCAAAAACTGAGTTCAACTAACCGTATTAGTATGTGTGCATGGAAAAAAAAATCCTATAGAGGGCCCTCTATAGAAAACATCATATCGGTGAAGACACCTGATCTTAGTACGAACTTTGATGCACACATCACTACAGCTATAGTGCAGTCACTAGTATCTACCAACGCACGATAACTCCACTGCTAGCGACTACATTGATCGGGATCACTAACTATACTGATAGATGACAGAGATGTGTGCATCAAGATCCATGATAGGCCAAGTGTTTTCATCCATTAATATTATGATTTTCTATAGAGGACCCTAGATACGATTTATTTTCCATGGATATTGAGCAATATCACGAGAAAAATGGTTTCTCTTGTAGAATCTACATAAGAATTGGGCTAGTTTGAACTCCCTTTATCTCTTCATTCTGTAGGTACTACAGTACTTTCAAACTTACTGAGAAAAGCGACGTATATAGCTTCGGGGTAGTCCTTCTCGAGCTCATCACAGGCCAACGTGCGGTACTCCCGAGACCAGAGAAGTGCCACATAAGCCACTGGATGCGACAGAGGCTTGCTTATGGAAACATAAGTGATTTTGTCGATACAAGGATGCAGGAGGAGTATGATGTGAACTCTATTTGGAAAGTGGCAGATTTAGCCATGAAATGCACAGCAGCAACCTCTTCTAGAAGGCCAAACATGGCCTATGTTGTAGCTAGGCTTAAGGAAGCATTAGCGATGGAGGCATCATCGCAGGATAGGAGCTATGAAATGTCTCCACAAGCTAGCGAATCGAGTGAGAGTGAGATATCTGATGTTGCTCGTGGTGGAAGGATAAATCGAGTCGGTGGTCCAGCAGCAAGATGAGTTGGAGGTAGTTTTCAATTGGCTTGCAAATATTTGCGATTTGTCAGTATATTTCATATTATTTTAAAATCTTTTTATGTTTTTTCAGTTCGAAATATATTGTGTTTTTGCCATTGAGACTTGGCTCAATAATGGAATGCGGTTGGAAGTTTAGGAAGGTCTCAGATTCAAGTCCTGCAACTAGCAAAAGAAATATTTAGTTTTTTAATGAATTGATGAATCTCGTCCTTCTCTCAGATAGAAGATTGCCGTGTGCTCTGCTCACAGTTCTAGTTCATCTTCTAAACTCAAATATAACGTTACTAGCTGCCCAAAATGTGAAAACTTAGAAGAAGATTTCATTTGAATAACTATGGCTTCACTGATCTTGCAGACAAATTTGTTCACAGAAAACAAAATGTGAAAACTTCGGAGATTTCATTTGATTAACTATGGCCTCACTGATCTCACGGACAAATTTGTTCACAGAAAACACATTACATCAAACGAGACAATATTTAATCCTGCAACTGCATACATATATTTACTCTACAAAACAAAAACATTGCAGTTATCTTAGCGTTAACAGGGTATATTTTGTGTCTATACTGCTAGTCTATCTCTAGCAGGGTTACTTGGGCAAAAAAAAAACCCTTAATACGACATATTATCTGCATAACGCTTACAACTGGAATGTATCCAGTAAAGCAGTAAAAGCTATGGTCATGCCAAATATTCCAAGTCTTCTGTTATCCCCACCTGCAATAAGAGAAAACAAGATTATCAAATTAGCATTTCAAGAACCTGAAAACCCAAGTTATATGAAAAGAACCGAATAGGATAAAGTCGAAGAAAACTTGAGCAAAACTAGGTGATCATAGAAAGCAAGTCACTTATATGTTCTCTTCGATTTTTTGTTGTCAAGGTTACGCTGTATTTTCTTTCTCTCTTTTTAACATTTCTAGAGTCGATAATAAACATCAATTCTATTATATATGACTTAGATGAGTAGGGACTTCAATTTTCTTTCATGAACCCATGAGAGTCCTACTTATGTAAAGAGTACCTTAAGCAAAAAGTCTTGAAGAGGATTGTCATTTTTACATTTGTCTGCTCATAATAACAAATTAAAAATCCAACATAGACCAGGAGATAATGATATGTTATTTTTACTTGTGTAAAGAGTATCTGCAAAAACAAAAAATATTGAAGAATAATTGTCATTTTTACATTTGGCTGCTCATAATAACGAGTTAAAATCCAACATACAACACAAGAAATAAGGTTTTAACTGAAATTTGAATCTATATAAAATACTAGTTCTGTATTGCATATGATGGATCATTTTGTACAGAAACTCAATCAAATGCCAATGCCACCTCATAGGCATTCAGAAAATATGAGACAGCAAGAAGAAACAAAAACAAGCGAAGAACTATTAAGGATTTTTGGAGTTACCTCCCTGTACATGTGTTCTAGTTGCTCTTTAGCTTGTGGAAAGTTGGATGAACACCACTGCTGTACTGTAAATATGTTGTCTGATACACATCCAGATTAAAAGTTTAGAATAATGGACAGCTAGAATAACTAAAACAATATAGGATTGTGAGTTGTTAGAGAAACACCTGTCCATCTGTTGGCTGCTGAATGAGCAACATCCGTCGCGTTTCCTGCCAAGCCAAATAGAAGGAAGGAAATATATAACATCCATTGACAAAGAGATGGGAAAAAATAAAATACTACAAGAGAAGATTGCAAAAAAACAAATGTGTGCTATATAATAATGAAATATCAATAAGATGGAAGTAATCCAACAACATAACAGACTGCAGTTCTTACTCATAGCATCAAGAGCAGCTGGGTCGTTATCAGCATAACTGGCCAGTTCTTCCTTTAACCAAATAAAAAGCATTTCATCATTCCATTTGCCAGAAAACTTGAGTGCACAACCAAGAAAGTGAGAACACTAACAAGGTAAAGCTACCTTCAGCTTCTTATGCTTCTGCTCGATAATATTCAGTTCTTCTAGTGCAGACTCTCGCTCATCCTGTGTATAAGTACATTGGGGTTTAGAACCTGTAAAGCATGTATAAGAGGAGCTTGAATTGTCTCATGGCTCCTCTGATATTATATTCGTTGGCTGTTCCTCAGACAAGATGAGCACCTAGTATGTTGTGTTGAAAGGATATGGCATAATGAGAACAGACAGCCAGATATTGCTCCTACCTCGATTAAATATACTTCATTAATAATTTTTATACGACGGAAATAAGCCTTGTCCATCGGTGTTAACTAGGCAGTGCTTTCACTTTTAACAAATGAGCAAAATATTCAAATTGGGTTCTATTTCCTTCTAAAAATGGTATCCTGCACTTTTATATTTCCTCCGCAAAACTGTGACATCACATGGGTTTGGGTCAAAAGCTTGCCTTTCAAAGATTGGTACATAAATAGTTCCCTAGACATCCAAAGAGGCAAGGACCCCACAGGTATAATACAAAATGTTTATTGGAAAAAATGTCACAGACATACAACCTACTAACAGGTGCTAGGTTGGTTAAGGGTATAATGTAATGGGAGTGTAAGGGGAAGGCAACAATAGATGTAACACTATTTGTCAAATAATAATAAACTTACAGATTCCTCTCTGCCTTTCTTCAAGCAGTCCCTCTGTTCGATGAGTTCAGCAAAACGCTTCCTGCTGTTCGAAAGATCAGCTTCTAGTTTAGAGTGAGCACTCCGCAGCTGTTTGTGACATTCATTTCCAGAGAATAATTCAGGGTGCTAAACTGATAAGCATTCAAAAACACACACATTATCCACCTTATTAAAGACAGAAACAAACCTGGTTCCCAGCACAACTAGGAAGACTCCAAAAGTATACCTGTCAAAAAAAAAAAAAAAGAACCACTATAGTGCCACTGCATGTATAAACAAGAAACTGTGTAGAGATACCTAATAAATTACACAGGAAGATTTATGGAGAGAAATAAACAGACAAGTAAATAAATCAGTAGTTGATATGCCTCAAGAGGGCCAAAGCCCAAGAACAGTTAAACCTAGCTAGAAGATTTTGCAAGTTTGCAAATGCTTATTCTTGCACATCAGGTACTCCTGAGTATGCATGAATTTCTGATGTCTGTCAGATGATCAAATTTGGATGAAGCAACATTTTTATTTGAAATTCAGTAATCATATGTTACACATTGAAACAGAGAGAAATTATTCTGAAAATAGTAACTCACAGAAGTGCCTATCTTATCTTTCAAAACAAGGTCATCATCCACTAGACTTTGTACAACATCCTTCACAGATTGGCTGATCACACCCTTCTTAGGACCCAATTTCTCAAGCTCTTTAAGCTGGCAATCAACAAAATGCCCAAAATGAATAAATGTGTAGATATGATTTTAAAGTAAATAATAACAGGAAAGAAAAGAAGAAAAGGTTAACAAACAATGTTTACCATTTATAAAATTGTTAATATAAATAAAAGCGAAGGAAGTCCTTAGTGTTGTTTTAGCACAAACAAATTACACTTATGTAAAGTTTTACTATAAATTACTATTGCCGTGTTATAGTGCAAAAAATTAAAATATGTGGATACCAACAAATATCAGCAAACCAAAATGATTATTAGAAAACAGTCATGAAGGACTATACAAAACTCTTACAACCAGAATGGGGTCATCCATGGCACAAAAGGAAGCAGAAAGTATCAGAAACCCCTACCTACCGGAGATGAAAAGGTGACTCTGAAATGAGAAAGGAACGAGTGACGCAACGCAACTTATTTTTTGGTCTCTCCTTATGATCAGTTGGGGATTACGTATTCCTAGTAAGGTCCAGGAACTAGTTATCATGTGTGGAGACTGAAAGGAGTTGCTAAAGAACAAGAATGGTGGGTATGATTGAATTCTGTCAGGACCTGTGAGCTCATCATCCAATATGAATGCCCGCGACTACAGCACAAAATTCTTAATGATTTTATTTATAAGATAATTGTTAGACATACTGATGGTAAACTATTACACCTATTAGATTCGACAGCACAAAAACATCTAATTAAATATTTAAAATTTGGTAATCAATCATTAGTTCTAATGGTGTGTGAAATAAAAGATACAGAGGTTTACATAAATGAAGAAACAGCAGGGGTTGAAAAACATGACTAAAGATGAATATTACCACCTAGGATTTGTTTGCACATTGCAAATTGAGAAAGCAATCTTATCCAACACCAATAATCAACCATATGAGGAAACAGACTTTATTGTGTACTCACAAGATAGAAGTCCTGAGAATCATAAAAGATCTGCAGAATCTGCTCCCGCTTCTCTTCCAAAGAAAGACCCCTCTTCTTTGACTGTCACATAAAAAGTTAGGTTATAATTCACAGAAACACACCAATGCAACACAGAGAAATTGTTTGAAGTGAAAGAATAAGGTGAAATAAATGATGATTAATGCCATGGCACTGGTATACCCTATCATGTTTTTGAGGCTACGGGTCCCTTCCACCTCAACCATAGTGGTATCAGAGACATGTCAGAACCTTCACTGGGAAAAAAAGTTACGAAAATGAAATACAGGGTTGTTTATTCTCTCAATTATTCGGGGGCTATCAGTTCAAACGGCTATTTCTCTTTCCTAAAATAGCAGACCTGTGTGTGCGAATGGACTGCACAACTTACAACTTGCGCATGAGTACTTCTCGAACTTAATTTATTTATTACGGTTTGAAGGTAGGTGCAACTACTGGACCATGAACCATCTAAAGTTAAAGTCCAAGTTGCAATTTGGTGTTTTTGTCTCTATCAACATCAAACGCCCAAGTTTGGAAGCTGTCTCGTTAAGCCAAACGCCTTGGTTATGAATTTGATATTTCCAAGATGCAAAAGACAATTTCTCTGGCTATAGGCAGTCGTGAAGCAGCATGTGAGTTGTATCAGTGTTACCATATGCTGTAGATGCAACCTGTAATGTGTACACCTACAAAGGTTGCTCAGGGTACAGAATCTACAGATTACAGTTATTAACAGTTGGTTGGGTCAGGATAGATTTTATCGACCAGAACCTGAATCATTCTCCACTGATTTTGGTTGCATTGCATGTTCAACTGGACCAAGTTGGAGCCTCATAAAAATCCTTGTTAAGGTCATAATCTTTATGGCCTTTCTCTTCCATGATTTGTTAACTAAAATGTATAATCTTCCATGTAAAGAAGAGGGAATAGAAAAAGAAAAGTTTGAGGAACCTATACTACTCAAAATGTTTGAAATAGATTTGACTAGCTCTTGTTCTTTTACATACACAAATTGTTGCTGTAAAGGCATATGTATAAAGTTCTTCACAGTTGTGTCAATTTTCTTTTCATTGTCTCCACCTAATCAATAAAGGTATATAGTCCAAAGACGAGCGAAAGAATACAGCATATTAAGCAGATATCAAAAAGAAGTTAAACTCAGAAAGTCGACAAATTCTTCCAACTTGAATAAAATTTTAATAAGTAACGAAACACCCCAACAATAGATAGATAGATAGGGCTTGCTCAATTACTCTAACCATTCTTAATTAACTCTGACCCTAACCCTAACCCTAACCATGGTGAATTTGGTGAGATTTTGTATCTTAAATCTAACCCTCCAGCGAAGTTCGAAACAATTTTTACTAAATTCTTCATCTTCACTGTAGCCAGTAATCATCACAGATCTCAAATATCACTTTTCCCTTGAGAATTTTTTTTTAATAAAAAACTCCGAAGCTCAAAAATTAAACGCAGCCATCAGCAGAAAGAAAGAGAAAAGGACATCACAATCCATCAGAGGAGTCACGAATTTCCAATAAACTCGCAGAAATTGCTCAAAGCAACGTCGTCCAAAACCCTAATTTGTGACATGATGCAATTAAAAGGGAAACGAAATCAGATGCAGATCTGAGACATAAAACCCCTAAACCATTAAAAAAATTTTGGGGGAAAATTACAAGAAATGATAATCAATCACAGTGATAATCGATTCGAGAATAATAAATAAACGGTGGAAGTTTACCATTTTCTAATTTCGAAAATTCGCAGAAGCGAGAAGACGACAGCCGAAGCGTAGCTGGAGAGAAGAAGCGTGCCAAGAGTGCCGACTCGCTACTTTTGGCGGGAAATCCAGAGAATTCGTCGACTCGAGCGGCAATCGCGGAGCAGTTTAGCACGCGAACAACACGTGATGCTTTCATTGCTAGTCCGGCCCATCTAGAATTAATGGCTTGGGTCTGTATAAGATGAAATGGGCGGATGAAGGTTAGCTTGCTCCACTGACAAAACTGGGCCACAGCCTGCTGCGGTCCTTTCTGTTTTTTTTAATGAATAATGATAACTACAATACTCTCTCCTATAATACTTCTACACTAACAAGAGAGAAAAATGAGAAAGAAAAAAATAGGAGCTGTCTAGAGAGTCATCATTTTTTAAAAAATTAAAGAAATGGACCCTAAACTTTTCTCTCTGATAGTAAAGAAATAGTGGTGTAGTTATCACTGCTATTTTTTTTAAAGACCGTCACCCCCTAAAGAGGCTCAATTTCACGTTATCATTTTCAATTACCGGGTTTTGAAAATACCGTACTTATGTGTCATTTCATCAATATATAACCGTCTATGCTCACTTTCTTCTAATTTTCCCATCCAAAAAGGTGATGTTTGACGGATTTAACCCTAGTTATTTGTTTTCATGTTGGAACATACTGCCCCTTTTTAAATAGGGATGTGTATAACACATGCACGGGTTACATGCACGGGTTAATCTTTAAAACAACACCTTTTGTAAAGAAAATTAGGCTGAAGAGCGTATGGGGGATTATATATTGACGGAATGTCACATAAGAGTGCTTGGGGTAATTGGCGGCGGTAAAGATTGAAATGAGGCGTATTCTGTCTGTCTGATTTGGAACCAAAAAAAAATTGTAACACGTCAGGGATATCAAATTCTTTTTGCCCTTTGCCTCGATTGAAACGGATCTTGGTCAGACAAAAATAATTGGAAAAAGGAAAATCAATATAATTCAACTTCAAACTTGTTTATCAATTTATTTATTCACTATAATTTCTCGTTTCTTGTTCACATGTTTTGTCTTTCCCCATTGAAAAGATTAGTAGTTGTACGGATCAACAAGTTTAAATGAACGAAACATGTACGGTAGTATCCATATGAGAAAGAAAATTTTAAAGCAAAATGTATTGAACATGAATATGATTTAAAACAACCAAATAGTCCCATCCCTAGAACTTTGTTTGTACTTTATGCAAAGACAAAAAAGTAACCCAATTTCTTGATCCTAAAAGGAAAATTTAAAGTCCATAGATGATGACACGCTAACAACCTTGGAAGCAAGAGCTAAGCCTCCAAGCCCAATCATATTTATGTAGCAACCACGCTTGTTTTGTTCACGTAAAACTTACACTAGGTTTCTCATTGACTCACCCTCGTCAAGACGTGTTACCTAAGAAACTTTCCAAACTTTTTTTGTCGTGGAATTCTCTACATCCTTGATCGTATAGAACTCCTACAATTAAATAAGTGGACCAATGCATGTTACTTCATTTTGCGGGTCCCACAATTAAAATATTTTTCCATGTTAATTTTATCAAGAACATTATTTGATAAGTCCACTGACTGGTAAGAAATTATTGGTGGATTGTAAAGATTCTTACAATCAGTGATGTATATGATCCCAATATTTTTTTAATTACCTCTAAAGCTTATCCATTCTGTTGTTTGTTAACATATTAAGGTTGGGAACATTGACATTATTTTGTATCAAATCTGTTTTGAGGAATGAAAGGCGGCTGGAGACTCTTTTCGAGTCTCCATTATTCTCAAAAAAATAAAAATAAAAATAAAAATAAAGAAAGAAAAAAAAGCTCAACTTTAAACGCTAAGAAAATAAAGATTAGAAAGAAATCATCTCTGCGTTGAACATATGGATAGATGTTTAATGTATCATGTCTATTAAATAGCTGCTGATAAAAAGAAACGAATGACCAATATAAAATAGTATCATGTACATATAAACCTTTGTTATTAGCTGCAATAACAATGATTACCATTAAGCTCTTTGTTTAAGAGGATAGACACCAATTAATCTTTTATAATGATTTAGTCATTGACTTACATCTGGCTTCAAATTTTGAAATAGATGTCATGATTTAGATTAGATAACATATAAATTGTTAACCATGGTACAAGAAGATGTCTAATTGTTAACTACGGTACAAGAAGCTATCTATTATTGACTCTGAGAAAGCAAGTGGGCCAAGAAGTGTCTATCAAGAGATCTGACATCAAATGAACTACTTTATTTATTTGAACTTTGAACCAGAGATTGTTCTTTTAGGTCTAGAAAACTGAGGGATAATGCATAATATAGAGACAAGTTGAGCATATATTTGCATGGTCATGATTGACAATTACTAGGTCTAAACCATACAAAGTCAAAAGGCTCCCAAGTTATTTGAATAGTGATGCGATGAGCTCGTATACAGTATGTTTGCCTACCCTCAGCCATGATCTCACTGGAGACTTCAAATAT
>JBAKGM010000233.1:33585800-33600834 GCA_037177215.1 Asparagus racemosus
ACAATCCCACAATCAAATCTCTCACAAATCCCTCTGATACAATACCAAATAAATAAATACCAAAACTAATCAAAATTCGAAATTCAAATTAACTACTAAATCTGAAATCCTGCTAAATCTGGAATCAAAACCAAATGGCAGAGGTCTGATGTAAGGCTGAAACACGGCGTCTCCTGCGCTGATAAACCCGACGAAAATGCCGTGCATGAGCTGAGATGTCCGCATCAAAGATACTTTTGATTTTCGATTTGATGTATCTAGATATGGAAATTTGTCCATCCTTTGATCACTCATGGCTTTTTTTTTTTTTTTTTGACTTTAGAGCATGAAAGAAATTTTAAGTCCTCGCCTAAAGGGACGGATGGACAAGGATATGTACATTTCTCTAACTAGGATTTATTTAGATTGGATTTTCATCATTGAGAATCAGTGGAAGACTGTGATAGGTTGATTTCTAGGTGACTAACTGCAATGATCGGAAACAAAATATATGAAGGGAATTACCTTTACTTTTATAAGAAAATATTACACTGATTGATCATAGTAAGGTGTGACACCATGCAGATGTATACTGGAAGAAACCTCCCGTGAATAGTTTTGCTTGGTGATTTTAGAAAAGAAGTATCCAGTTCACCTATTTTACTAGCCCTTGTAGATTTTAACCTGACTAACTAGAGTAGATCCTTAATTGCTTCACAACTCTTCCTTTCCTTTGGATGTCTTAAATTTCCATCCTATGGAACCAAAATTTTAAGTCTGTAGCGAGGATTATTGATCGTAATTGTATATTCTAACATACCCCACCGGTTCAATGTCCTTTTCACAGGCTGAAAACTAGATCCACGCAGCGGTATTATTTTCAAACCCACTTTTAAATGCATGGCGAGTGCACATGTGAACCCGGATTGCTCCGATACTATGTTAAAAGTTTTCTCCACTGTACCAACGCTTCGAAGTTGTAGTGACATAACATTAAGGTTGTAATGTTGCATTCTACCAGGATGATTGGCCATGCATCACACCCTGATATCCATCCCAAACCTTTTCTTTGCATTTGTTCACTTTCGGCACAATGTTGGATGGTCCCAATATCTCCAATACAGAATGGATTCTGTGGGCTAAATGTTGTTGCAAAAACTTGTCAGGTGTATCATTGGGAAGAGTGATTAAACCTGTTGTGGATGTCCCAGTGGAGTGGTGGTGATGACAATATTGGCTATGGTGGTGACGTTCCATTAAACAACAGGGGACATTTTTTTATTTGCCTATTAGTCTGTTTGTCATTATTGTCTTTCCTTGACCAAGACAATGCACTAGCATGGCTTTTCGTACATTTTGTGCAGGGTTCAGAACTATCTTCATTAGTAGGCCTTTGCCAGTAGAGCTGTCTTTATAACTTAGCACTGCTGCTTCATTTAACTTCCAGATATTTTGTATTTTCTTAAGAACATAAGCTTCCAATACGGTAATAGAAGCTAAATAGGTGAAACTTTTCAAATACAGGAGAAAAGAAGGAGTGTAGGATGCGATATTCTTTACCGTGAAACTGTCAATTGGTTATTTGATATCAGAATGTTTTTCAGAAATATCTTTTTATTACTATTTCTATTTTCTTCAGGGATTTTATCGTATCATAGCATACTCTTCATATCCCAGTCAATGGGTACTAAGTGTATATAACTGTACTTGCTTTTGTCGATCCAGACCATAACCCAAAGAGCTGGAGAGCTATGTGTTTGGATATTGAAAATCTGAGTTAGAATCACTTGGTAGATGGTTTCTTTACCCACTTGAGCTTTCCTGCAAAATAACATGATGTTGGTTATGAAGCTCAAACATCATTATATGGTTCTTCAGGTTAATTTTTCAATTGAGGCGCTGTTGGTACGAGTACATAACTGAGTTACGCTTGTTAGAGTCGAGAGAACTGGTCTTTCTGGGCTGTGGATACGTTTAGTGATCCTTAGTGGTTCTTTCAATTAATTTTGCAATTTACATTTATTTATTTATTCTGCATTTAAGAAATGCATCTTGAGTCATTTCACTACTGATGATTGACGTCTACTAGTTGTGTCCAGGCAATCCAGTTAATGGCCCTTCTATTCTCATGAACCGGTGGAGGTCAAATCCGCGGGAGGTTCTATGAACTGCTGTATCACTATCTGGACAAGGTTCTCAAATTAGGCCCAGATGTCCTGCGCTTTTATGGTACGGGTTATCATTTACATTATATCCTCAAAAGAGTTTAAACATGCTCTTAACAAAATTGGTGACAGTTGTAATGATGGATGATTAGATTAGTTTGCAACCTAGATTCTTTCCACATGCCATTTTATTAGAGCTCAAGGGTGCCAACAGAGGCCCCATGGAGCTTTAATTGAACTGATTGGTGATAAGATATGAAGCTTAAGTGCTAAATCAAAAAAACAAAAATAAAAAAAATCAGGCAACTTGATAACAATCATGCAATGAGTATTGTGGTTGTACCTTTCCTTGGATTCCTTGTCAAGGGTAATTTGTGGAGCACTCATCACAATTAATATGATAAGTGTGCGCTTGTCTTATCTAGGTCTAGACTTTGACATATGGTGAAAATTAGTGACTAGACACTAGATGCATTTCACAATAGCCACAGGATCTTGTTTATGGCTTTCTTTTTGGGGTTCACATTATTTCTCTACAGCCTCAAGCCTGCACAGGGGAAAAGCAAAACTAAGGATCATGTATCAACTTTTATATTTCAGAATTTTTGTGTGTGAATATAGTCTTTAATACATATATATTGCAGATATTTGGAAAATGGAAGTTCTTAAATAACAATAACTATTTGTATTCATTGTTCTCTGACGTTATAAATATTTGGACCCACTACACTATTTTACAGATTAGTTGGTTGTAGAAAAATTTCATAGCCTTTCTGACTAAGAGGACTGGATCGCGTATTTGATGCATATGTATGTTTCAAGTGCGATGATTAAACTCATCACTGGTTGTGATTACATGAATCAACAAATTGTTTTTACGACTTATTTTTCAACTTTTTCAGATAATATCCCCAGATCTTGCATATACACAGTAATAAACTAATAATCGATCCTATATTACCTGTAGATAGTTTTAGTTGTTTGCTAAACAATATACTTCTCAGCGCTTAATGTGAGATCTAATGGATGATAGTTTTAGGTGTTTGCTAAACAGTATAATTATTGGTGCTTAATATGAGATTTAATGGATGATATACCTCTACCAAAGTGCTAAGAGTAGACATCATGACCCTGATAGTTTCACTCATAAATGATTGAGTACAAGTGCTCAAGTTTGAAATGAGCCTTATTATCTTATCGAAGAAAGGATTTATACAACTTGTCCAAATAACAAATATTAAACATCCAAAAATATAATATATCATCATATTGTAAATGTTGGAATATGATCTTCCTTTCGAAAGCATGCATCTGGGCATATGATGGGTAATGATATGCTTCACTTTCTCTGTGTGAATGACCCTTTAGTATGTGCTCTCTACGTTTCCTCGGACAAAACCAAACAATTATGTCTTGTATTAACTTTTGGAGTCATGTACAGGAATCCAAATCTTTATAATATCATGACTATTGGGGTACAGTCGAGATCACTTGCAAATTCTTTCAAATTCTCAGGGTGATTTTCCCTTTGTCATTCACCCTTTTTCTTTATGTGATTCTCTTCCTTTTTCTAGACCCTTGTACACAAATTCTAGCGCTTTGTTTTAAACTGTGCATCTTTCTTTTGTCTTGTCTGACTGCAGTACGAAAGAAAAGGCATATACAACTGTCCTCTTCACTTTCCTTCAGCGTTTGAATGAGTAAAGCGACTTGTTGCAAACTCTTCCTGCTCTCACTAGAAACTATGGTTATTACTGCTGCATTTTGACTTGGATATTAGATATATATTAACTCTTCATCTATACTTTGTTTTGCCGGAACTAATACCATCTATTAAACGCCGTTTATGACCCCGATATAAATCCTAACTGTTTCCGTTAAATGCTTGATTATAAATGCCCATCTCTTAAGGAAATAGATTAGCTTTTTTTTTTGTTGAGGCTTCTCGCAAATATATATATATATATATATATATATATATATATATATATATATATTTCCCTATTAAATTTTAAAACCTCGTTTGGATCCCTTAATCATGCCCATTGTTTCTCCAAACAAGCAGTTAAGCTTTTGATTAGGTGCATATCAGCAGACAGTTTGCTGAAAAAAAATTAATATTCTTGTACCTTCATTCTATAAAAAAGAAAGTATATATATAAAGAAGTTCATCAAAATATCTTACCGCAACTGAGTTCCCTTGAAAAGAACAGAATCACTATCATGTAGCCACTATAAGTAGCTTCTCTCTTTTCTGTTAACTTTTGCTGGGTGTCCCCAGAACTAGTAGAAACTAGCCCTTAGTTTCATGCATCTTTTTCCTTTCCTAGTAGTCTTCTTCCCTTAGTTGACAAGGCAAGTTTAAAATTGCAAATAGGTTGCTTATTGTCCCTGTCCATCATAAATTCTATGACAAGCCATTATCTATATTGGATTTAGGTCCATAGGATCTAAAAAAGTGATAAAGGCATAGATATGCCCCCAAATATTCCTTAGATTTATGTTGCTTAAGATGGGGGCAACATCAGGTGGCAATTCAAATATTCTTAACAAGATTGATTTATGTGCATCTTGAAAGAAGTTTTCATCTTTGACACTATGTGCTCCCTTTGAATAAGAATCCCCGGGGGGGTGGGGGGTGGGGGGGGGAGGGGGGTGATTTTTTGGCCTATTAGCAGTCAAATTATTTACACGTGTATATGATAGTGATGAATTTGACATCCTAACCAAAACTGAATGGAAAAATATGATTTAGATAGGGATCCGAATCCTCTCTAATTTGGTGGTAATTGGAGATTATGTAATATCTCAAAATATGATTTAGGTAGGGTCTAATTACTTCAATCTTTATCGTTTATTTTAATTTTAAGGGATGAGAATATGGCATGAAAGGTTTCCTCTATTTTTTTAAAGCCACTTTATATTTGAAAACCACTCTTGTGAAATCACCATTATAATATTCAAAATCCTAAATGACTTAATATCATCATCCTATAATATTGGAATGAATGGCAAGGATCGGAGTTCCCCGCAAAATAATTATATGGGAATGGAGGCTTTTGTTGTTATTATAAGAAAGATATTGTAGTTGTAATAAAAAGTCACTCCTATATTATGGTTTTCAGTATTCTTAATTTCAAAGATTTTCCTTTTGAGATGAACTGCTACTGAATTCTTGTTATGTTATCATTGCAGATATTACAGATATTAAGTGTGGGAGCCCTCCAACTCCAAGCTCTTGGGGAAAAAGGGAAGTGGTTCATGCACTGGAGCCTGGTTAATGGTGTTGAGCTGGAAAAATTCACTTTCTTGGGGACCAAAGCTGTCCGTGCCCTGAACCCGGTGCATGCACCGGGACCACTGTACACTACTCTTGTTTGTCCAAGAAACTCGGCATCTTAGAGACTGACAGGTTGGGCCCACCTCCATGAACTGCTTTGCTGACTATAATCATGTGGGACCTGTTATGGGCATGTTTGGATAGCAAAAGGAGATATATGTATATAATTCTCAACTGTAACTTGAAATTCACTAGGATTTGTTTTTTCTTGTATGTTTTGACTTTGGACAAATTTTAAAAAGGACCGTTTTTGAATTAATATTAGCAAAATCGACCTAAATTAGTAAAGTCTGACTATTTTCTGCCAAGATCTGTCACTATCATCTTGGCAGAAAATAGTTGATTTTGCTGAAAAGAGGTTTGGGAATTACATAGGACTATTAGTTCCGTGTAATTAGAACACACTAATCTTTATTAGTGGTGCAGCATTAGAAGACACGTTGATTCCTAAACAGTGGCTAATCACACGGGACTAGTAGTCCCATGTTAATTAAAACTTTTGTTTTGCACAATCAGCCTCTTTTTGGCCAGCAAAATGAGGTCAATTTTGCTAATTTTATTATCAAATGGTCGATTTCACTTATATTGTTTTCAAAAATATTTATTTTAAAAATTTCTCCTTTGACTTTTTGCCATTTTCATCGGTCTACAATGGAAATGGTAGGATTTAGAGAAACATGTATACGCAATTAAATTGTCTTATCACCACTTCAACTTATTAGAGTGAATTGTGCCTATTTAATTTAATTACACAGGTAATAATTTGTACACTATCCGGACCCGTTGTACCTTTCTTTTGGGTTTTTCTATAAAGGTGCAAAAATTTAGAGCACACACTAACTCATGTCATAATCATTCTATTAGTGATTAATCCTTATTATGAAGCACTATATCTGGCATCAAAAGGTTCAAATTGGTGGTCCCTCAGCGATGTGGTGGACCTATCAACGAACACTTCGGATGCAAGAGTTGGATTTGGATAGCACCAAGAAGTCACGTTGGGTCCGCGAGAGCTCAGCTTCTGATCCTACATCGTTTTCACCTCTGGATTAAGATATTGGGGTATAAAATATCCCCAGGCCAATTTGAGAGCATATATGCAAATGATTAAAGTGGTTTATAAGCTACTTTGAGATATTTGGTAAATAGTTTATTTTGATTTATAACTATCAAAAATTCTCTCTCTCTCTTCCTCTTGTTATTATAATTTATAAGTCATTAATTTAATCAAATAAAAGACAACTATATCCCTTATATTATAGACTTCAAATCCTCATTTAATAATTTACCATCAATCTCGTGTTCTTTTTTATTATTTAGTAAAAATAAAGGATTATAATTTACCTATTTACCAAATATTACTGCTAAAAATGTATTATAAACTACGTGGATTATAATCCAAAGCCAAAGTTCCTAAACATACCCTCGTATAGATATTTTGGGTGATGTGGACACCTCATTGTGGATAAACGCGGAAGGATTAAAAACTTCCATATAATATGTAAAAGATATTGGATTGAAAGATATTTGCGAATGGACACGGATCACACAATAGTAAACCAAGTTGAGAGCTGCATCGATTCGATGTCTCGAAGTATCTCTGCCATGTGATAAGGGCAGCATGGTAATAAACAAGCACCTCTGATAGTGAAGTATCATGATTAGTACCAGCCTGTGGATATTTTTCTATTCAATCAAAAAACAAAAAAAAAAAGGAAAAAAAAGGAAAAAAACGCGTGCACACCCGCACAGAGGAAAAGACGCGCGAACGACAAACTGGTTGCGCTCGAAATGGGAAAAGGAAAAACAAAATGTGACTTAGTACACACTCAAAGTTTAAATTTAAATATGCATTCTGATCATTTATTTGGTTATCTTTTTAGTTTTTAGCTTCACTTAGGGCATAGAACTCAAGCAATTTTCCATTAAACGGTCTAGAACTTTCGTAAGTTCTCTTTTCCAGACTAAAAATGTTTAGTAAAAAGAAAAAAAAGGGTTCATCACGAACGGCTTCAAATAGTTGAAAATCTCATCGGCTGTTATTTGGAATGTGAAAAGGATTTGTGAACTTTAAACATGGCTCATGGAATCTAAAATTAATTTTCTCACGCATCACACGTCAAAAACTATGGGTGATGCAGATGCTTGAGAAATTCCAATATAGTCTTCAAAATATTGGGTTTGATTTCTATATAGAAACCAGAACTTTCACAAATACTATTATTTCTAGGACAAATTTCTAAAAGAGATTCTTTCAGGAGTTTATTTGTATAAAACGATCCATTTTAGATTTAATTAGTATTTTCGACGCCAACTGTATCGAAAATAGCAATTAAAGTTTAAAAACTTTACAGGATTTAAACTATCGTGAAGTTTAGTGCCTGATTAATCATGCTAAAATATGATTAAGTTGAGTGATTAGGCACTAAACTTTACGAGATTTGAAATCTCGCAAAATTTTATTCGCCAACTGGCTGAAATCAGATCGAAAATAATGTATAAATTACAAATAAATTAGTTTTTACAAATAAATTCCTAAAAGGATCTATTTTGAAAATATGTCCTTATTTCTATATAGAAAACCCAGAACTTTCACAAACACTATTGATCAAGAAGTGTTTCATAATGTTAAACTTTAACAGGTGAGGAACTCCTTGAGAAGAATATACGGACAAGGAAATCAATTTTAAAAAATTCGACATAGAACAAATTTGACAGCCAATAGATTCTACAAATATTTAATTAGCAAAGAACGCCTCAGTGAGCACAAAAAACAAACAAGGAGGTACGGAGTACATTTCAACAACCACGTGAAATGAAAAGACGAAAAATAGAAAGCTATGAAATTATACGGGGAAAAAAACAGCAGCATCGTCCGACTTATCGAACAATTTCTCCGAATACGCTGCATACGTTCAGAAACTACGAGTATGATCCAGATGCTGGGTCCAATGGGCCCCAACGTGGGCCGTACAACTAATTGCACATTCTGCCACCTCCACCCACTCACATAAGGAGCATCTGGGCTGCCGCCACGTGTCTCGTCTGCGGACTTTCCATGATTATCTTCATTCCACCTCAATGGGCTTCCATGATTCCGCCATGGCCCGCCTGCTCTCTCATTCATCATGGCTGAATGCAATCCCTCCCACAAATTTGCCGGGAATATAAAAAAAAACCATCTTAAACATGAAATTGCAAAACCAGAATCTTATACCACAAATCGATTAATTACATGAGCAAAGCAAAACACTAACAATTCTTTGAAATCGACAATTGCTTAATCCTTGCTTACATCAAATCAGATTTAAAAACAAAACAAGAAATTCAAATTCAAATTCTTCGCCCTCTTTCCTCATAACAATTCCTCATATTTACACTCCATATTCACAAAAACCACGCTAAAAACAAGCCCTCCTTTTTTACTTCACGAGCTCCGAAACCCAACCAACATCGATCTCATCAAACCCATCTCCCTCCAAATCAAACACCGCCCTCTTCGCCGTCGGCGTCGCCGGCGAGCTCCCCCCAAACCCCAACCCCCCGAAACCCTCCCCCAGCCTCATCCTCCTCATCATCATCACCAGCCCATCCGGCGACACCGGGGGCGACCCCATCTCCGGCGACATCACCGACGTCGGGGAGACCGCCGCCGCCCTCCTCGCCGGCGACCCATCGTACCCCTCCTTCACCCCTACCCTCCCCTTCGCCGTCGGGCTCAAAACCCTAAGCTGCTCCGGCGTGTGAGCGAAGAAACAGACCCTACGCCTGCACCCAACCCCATCCTTACACGGCTGAGTCCGGTACCTCGCCGGGTGAAGCCAGCACTCGAAAACCCCGTGCGCGAACTCGCACGTGTCGCCACGCGCGCAGCTCCCCTTCTTGAAGTCCGGGCAGGGGTTGCCGGAGTAATGGAACCGGCGGGGGTCCCTCCGGCGAGCTTTCTCGCCGGGGTGAGCGTACGGGCAGTCAGTCCAGTCGTGGGCCCGGCCACGTGCGCAGCGCCTGATCTTGAACTCGTACATGCGGAACTCGTCGGATGAGTAGGGGTCCGCGAACTCGCCTCCGTCTTCGTCCGAATCGGACGGAGACTGATAATCGCAGAGGGTCCACGATGGAATCTGGACGGTTGGGTTGGGATGCAACATTTTAAGCATTTTTGGGTTTTGTGATAATTTTTTAGTTGGAAGAAAGAGAAGGGGAGTGGAGGTGTATTTAAATGGGAGGGGAGTTAACTAGAGTTAAGGGGTTGGGTTGAGAAACGCAAGGGATTGCGGTTTTGGTAACGGGTTTTAGGGGCAGAGTGGGTTTAGTGGCGGGTTCTAGAATTGATGGGGGTGGACACGTGGAGGGTTCGGGGTGACGTGGCAGGTGGAGGGAGAGGGTTCGGTGACATGTGGCGGTG
Source organism: Asparagus racemosus (assembly GCA_037177215.1). Classification (NCBI taxonomy): domain Eukaryota; kingdom Viridiplantae; phylum Streptophyta; class Magnoliopsida; order Asparagales; family Asparagaceae; genus Asparagus; species Asparagus racemosus. Next base: position 33,595,690 of record JBAKGM010000233.1, read on the forward strand.
AGTACGGATTGAGTCGGTGGATGTGGAGATGTATGTACGCGTGTCTGGATCTGATACGGAGATCGGATGTTGTCGTATAATCGTATTGGTCGGATTTTTTGCTAAAACTGTATGTAATGATTTAATATAATTAATAATTAAACAATTAATGTAAATGATACAATGACTGGAGGAAAAGAAATGGGGTGGTTTTATTAGGGGATGCGCATAATTTAAGACACACTAATTAGATTTGGATAAGTATTTAACCCATTTTTTTGGTGACGGTGAAGTCCGGAAAATCATGTGAATCCAAGATTTGTTTAGTTACTCTTGAATTTAATTGATTTAGAAAATAGGTTTTGGAATTTACTATTGGTATGCATGGATACGTACGGAATTTTCTGACCAAAATTCTAGAATTACCGAAAGTGGTATATTTTCATGAGAAAGATGTAGTGAAATTGTATCCATTTCTACTTTGTACGTATAGGATTTTAAGCTATGAGAAATACGGAGAAATAATTATGTCAACAATTTCTACGTACAGTACTCAAATATGTAACAGTCGTTATGAGGGAAATATTGAACTCCATGGGGGGGATATTTAAGGTGGATAAGGATGGAATTGATGTGCTGGAAAAGTCCAAACAGATCCCATCGTTTTAAGGTCAAGTGGTATGCAAGGATCACATCCCAACCACTGTCACGTTCTAAAAAGTCCGAACCCGATATTTACCCTGCAACCAATCAGAGGGAAAAGCCGAAATATTTTAGCGTTATCTCGCATAGTCTCTTGATGTTCTTACGTCTTATAATCTTCAGCTTTCGGATGGAGACGCCTTGCATTGTAGAATTTGTACCGGAGTTGTAGCTGCAATTTATTCGATTTGTAATATTACAGACTTTTCACATTGGTTTGCCGAAAATAAATCAATAGCTACAAATTTGATTGATGATTGGTTTGGTCATTAATAAATTTACAATCATGTTATGTCTCTTGTTACTTTAAACTTTAATTACTTGCAAGAGCTACAACAAACATGAAAAAAAGCATATTTCATAAAAAAATTAGACTTTTATTGAGATTGATTAATTTTTGTCCTTTGATGCAAAGGTCAAAATTTTCAAAATATTCAGATCTTTGTTTCTAGATAGGCAATTTGTGGTGGAACATATATACCGCTACAAATTTATAATGTAAAAAATCGAATTTATGACTTCCTTTCTTGATAGCACGTATATAGTGAATATTATCAATACTAGTCAAACATTATTTGTATATTTTTAATATTAACTCACAAGCTAATTAGGTAGTTCAAGTTGTCATGTGATGGTGTATCTTTTTTCAGTTTTAAGACAAGAAAGTGGACTATAATCAAGTATAAATAAACAACAATACCAACAACAACAACAAAGTATTTATTCTAAATTTGTTGAGATTACTAATCTACGAGTACAACCTTACATTGAATATGATAAGAATAAGTGATGCGTTTAAAAATAAAAGTTGAGACCAATACCTAATAGCTATAGCTTTTGGGTTTAAATTGGTTCCTACACTCTGTTCCCAACAAATTGTATTTGGGCTAGATTATGTTCAATGTGAAGCCCGAATGTGTCAGGAAAATGAATAAGGTCGACTTAGACCAAGTCAAGTTAATCAACGGATGTCCATAGGAGTGAAATAGTCTAGTTAGGCTACAAGTGAAGTGGTGCAAGATCCTACGATTGTTTCTAGCCATGTGCTGAATTCATGGTCTGGTTAGCCACACGAGTGAATTTGTGCAAAAATTAGTGATTCCCAAAGAAGGTTGAGCTATATTCACAAATTAATGGGGAGATATTGAGATTATTAATATGTAGGTATAGTTCCACATTAGATAGGATAAGAAAGAGTTGTGCGTTTTAAAACAGGAGCTGTGACCAATATATAATAGCTATAATTTTTTAGTTAAAATTACATCTAGGCTCTGTTTAAGGTGCATTAACTTTAGATTTGACTCAATTACTCCTAAAAAACTTGAGGTTGGCTATATGGATTTTACTTTTCAATCCAGTTATGTTGAAAGGTGTATCTCATCTCTCTCTCTCTCTCTCTCTCTCTCTCTCTCTCCACGAGGTATCCTCACACCTTATTATGGATGGGACTAATCCCTGCTCGCGCTTCATGGTTGGCACTGACCGATAGGATTTTTTTACCTACTGGGAGTTTCGATCATGAGATTAGCCCGCTATGTATCGTCCCCCAACAGGAACACAATGGAACCTTACACCGCTGTGCAAACCGTGCGGATTGGTGTATCTTATCTCTTCCTGTACATTAAGCATTGTCAATGTAAACAAGTATAAGGCGGAATATAAGCAACCAACTTCTCATTGGTTTACCTGTTTGCGGTCCAAAAAACGTGGTCTGCCATGTAATTTTTCCGGAGCAACTAACTGGAACCGTCATTAATTAACCAGTTACAAGCACATGAACCATATATAACTGATCAATCTGAATAATGATCAGCTGATTATTACTCAAATCGAACAAATATAAATATATAACCTGTTTAAATTCGGATAGAGGTATTAACCCGTTTATTAAATGGACAGGATCCGGATCAATCTTAATTATATGAATCTTTATACTGTCATCCCTAGTTCTATTAAACAATGCATTTCACAAAAAAAAGTAAATAAATAAATAAAATAAAATAAAATAAAATCTATTAAACAATGTATACATGAAGGCTAAATTTGGGCTACGTTATCAAGCATGCATGGCTCCCACGTGCGCATGGCGGGGACCACAAACTGGACGATCCACTCCTATTTATGCTTCACACGTGTTTCCTCCATGCGCACCAGCGAATAGTAGGACGTATGCCTCTATCCATACAGCAACACACGTGTAAGTCTTGCATGGCTCAAATCTTAAGTTTCATGAAACGCTACCACGTATGTTTTTCTGTTGGCCCGCGTTCGTGGTCGCGTTTGGACTCGTCTGCAGCTAGATGCGGAAACGGCGTCGAGCTTCAAACTCATGACGAAGGCGCACGTGATGGACCGGTCCACTGCACGTGATGGCGGCTTTAGACTTTAAACGGGACTCTTTGAAAATTTGTGTTAGTTTGATCATTTTTCTTCTTCTGGAAACTTGTTTGTCCAATAAAACTTAAGATAGCATGCAAACTGGATCACAATAGTACTCTTCTGTCTGTTATTTTTGGCTACTTATAATTCGTGTAAATCTCAAAGTTTCTTGGTATTTTGAACATATATCTTCATTTGTGTTATAGCATTAGTTTTTTCCATTGCAGAGATATCATCATGCCATGTTAAATACTCCCTTTGGATTAAGTTTTCCATGTGATTTTCTTATGATGCATCTAAGAGAATAGTACCTTCTAACTAATCTGAAATATTTAAACTAATCATCTACCTATCTTCTATATATAAGAGAAGCCAGGCTCTTGGACCCGTAAGCTTCATTTTCTAAAAAACAATAATACACTCAAAATTTATATACAGATTGGAAGTTAGTTTTAGGGCAAACTTGAAAAAGTCTAATAAAAATTCTCCCGAGCTCTCATAATTACTAACCCACTAATCCTCCCACATTTAAAAACCAAATGCAAAGAAATACAAAATTCCCTTAAACTGTTCAACACCACAAAAAATTTTAGTCCAAAGTTTATGAAAGAATAAGCAGCAAATGTGTTTTGAATCTATGAGTGCTTTAATTCCCTTCATTTAAATTAGATAAATATTTTATCTTTATTTATTGATATTGGATATCTCATAATTTGTAGCAAGAAAAAGAATTTAACAGCATTTTTATTATGCACGAGTACACTATGTTATGCACGCACCGCACACGTGCACCACAATACTAGCTACCGCTACCTAGCTATCAATAATCATTCACACCCACGTACATTTTGGATGAGAACTATGTAAATGCTCGTTGATCTCAAAGCAAGCAACGCCATTTAAATTTTTGATCTTATATTAAAAGTTGAAATTGATGCATACAAAAGTATAATTAATAAGTCAAAAGGGTGCCACTTGCATGCAGTTGTGTGCTTATACAAAACTGTACTAAAAAGAGTTCCCACCAACGATTTTGTCCTTTTCATAGTAAACAACCCCTAAATCCACAGAAACCTCGCATAGAATACCAAATCTAGTAGGCAACTTGACGTTAATTAATTTAGGGTAAAGTAGTAATTTAAAGATTAGAATGAATGCTTATCCTCGTCATTATCTTAGCTTTTAAGTTTGAATGATAATGAATTGCATTGGTTTATCCAGGCGTGGATAAAGACAGATTACCTAACGATAGGGATTAGATTAGGTTAATCACATAATTAGTCTGCACATAGTGTACTGGAATATTATTGTTATCAATGGCAAGTTAAAATAATGCGTGTCCTATGTCCTATATATGAGTAGTAGGGGTGCATTCGGTCCAGATACGGCTTGGATATGATACTTACTGTATCCATATCTGCTTACCCATCTTAGATACAGATACGGATACAGATACAGATATATCTCGGTAAAAAAAATTTGTATCCATATCCACTAAAGTGGGATACGGATACGGATATACATGTGGATACATAAGCGGATGTGCATGAGGATACAAAACGGATATGATATTGAAAAAATATACTTCATGTAATTAATACAAATGAGTTCATTAATATGTTCATTAGATTTGAAAAGCTAATATTAGACATATTGATCATCAAAATTAACCCCAAATCCATAATCTTAAGGATTAAAACTATAGTAACAATATGGCTAATGTGTATTCGGATATTTCGGATACGGATCTGGATATTTCACTACAAAATCATATCTGTAACCATATCTATCGATTATAGATTTCACTAACCATGTCTGTATTCTAATGGATACAGTTACAGATATTTCCTCAGATATGGATGTTAGCGATCAATGATCTAGTTAGAATTAGCTATACAAGAAAAACTTATGGAAGAATTACAATGGAGAAAAGATCATAAACATAAGAGATATATGTATAAATGATGACAACTTTAAGATTGCAAAGAAGATGAAGCTCGAGGCCAGTGAAACATTGTCTCCTTAAAGCAGATTCGCCCCCTTCGGAGTGCTCGAAAACTAATGCGGAAGTCTGCCTCCCAGGAT
>JBAKGM010000233.1:33602012-33616046 GCA_037177215.1 Asparagus racemosus
TGCCGGTGCGCTCGGTCCGCACTTCACTGTCGTCTGGGAGGGGAGCATTACTCCCTTAATCATGTGGATTATCCTCAGTGAGGGTTCAGGACCATAACAAAAACTGATGTGTATTTTCCCATAAATAATTTTTGGCTTATTTTCTTAGTTTTTTGGCCCAACCAAACCGCCCCTAAAACAATTTCTCTAGAATGAAAATCGAATATACTATTGTCTATTTTCAGTCTTGGTTTTTTTGGAAACTAAAATTTGATATTGATCTCCTAAAGTACGTGTTGGCTGAAATCTTTACATGTCCACTAAACTATTATGTCATTGTTCGTGTTTTCTGGAGTAGTTCTAATCTCACGCTGCTCTTTAAATTATTTTTAGACGCATATTATCCCACTGTATTGTCACTGACCTCTCATAAAACTAATTAAAACGTGCACAACGTACTAAATAAAAAGCTACAACTATACACTGAAGCTGATAACTCAAGAAATGAATAGGGGCGGATGTTAATAGTTTAGAGAATTAACAAAAAAAAGACAAAACATTTTATGGGCCAACTAGAGCCTCAAGCACAGTATGCTAATGATGATGAGTATCCTGCTGAAGATCTTCAAAGATTACAACCTCCAGGCCCCTACAAAATAAATGCAACCTTTTGCCTTCTTCTTTCGAACCCTCACCATAGGAACCAGGCGAAGCTTTTGATGTGATCAAGCAGCAAGTGGTCCAAGTTTGGTTGACCCTATCCAGCAAGTAGCAGAGCTTAGGGTTCAAAAGAGGCAGTCGCTGCATCAGATCCGAAAAGATTCACACTGTGCATGCGTCAACTATTCAAGAGTAGGAGACCAGCAATGATGCACGTGCGTGAAAAAGTGAAAAGGAAGTAGCAATGACAAATGATGAGCCTCCAGGCCCAATATATGCCTGTTTGGACCTTTGGCCCATGTCCACATAGTTAGTCATTCCATGTTAAACCCCAGGGCTAATTAGCACTTACATAGTACTTTGTAGCTTCTTCTAACGTGTACTTATGCGGCGTTATTTGTTTTTGGCACCACTTATATATAGTATATATGAAATGCCTAAAAGTTGCACTTTTAACGTCCTCTATTATGTAAACATTGAAAATTTTGCTCGCAATTTTCCCACGTGGCACTGGGAAGCAAATTTTAGAAGTTCGTAGCACCTTATCGCTATTGAATTTACTATTAGAATATCGCAATTCTATTTTAGACATATCCCAGTTATGTTTAAAAAAAAGAAATTTTGTAAGTTTAACATTAAATTGAACAAATATTAATGGGTAAAAATTGTAAGGTTAGGCTTTGAGTCTCACGTGAAAAACTTTAGAGGGAAATTATCAAGTTTGCGTAATATAAGTTATTAAAGTGCAACTTAAGAAAACTTTAGGTATACAAGTGATGCCAAAAATAAGGAACAGTATATGTAAGCTTAATAAAGTAAGGAAAGCTATAGTATATAAGTGCTATTTAGGCAAAGTGTAAAATAATTTCATAGGCTTCACATGGCATGTAAAACTTCGATCGGCTCTGTTCTATGCGCCTAATTGTGGGAGGAAAAAAATCATGTCAGATAACCTCCATAGAAAGTCACATGTAAAGTAAGAAGAAAATTTCATGTCCCAATGATGCTGATTAATCACTTATTGTTTTATGGTTGAAGGCTAATAATTCATTTAATGTTTGCACAAATTCAGTATTTTTATTCGTATTGATTCCGCAATTTATTTTCACTGACCTTTTTTACCTTTTTATTTTTATACTTAATTTTTTTAATATAATTTGCATAAATAGAACACAGTAATTAGGGTTTTGTACTTGTATGTATGGATTGTGTCTGGGGAACGAAACTTTGTTCCCCTCCCTTCATCCTGTAATTATGATCTCAATGAAGCGCAATTGTACAATTAAATGCGATGTCCACGGAACCAATATGTTAATAAAAAGACCTTGTACCCAAAACGGACCCGGTCCATTTGAATAGTACGGCCTAACAAGACAAGTCCACTTTAGGCCCATCACGTGGCAGAAAAGTCACAATGGTTGACCCGATGACTTCCAGATCTTCAAAAAAGCAAAGTGAATAATGAAATGACGAAAATAACCTTGCTGCTAATTGCCGGCAATCACCGCATCCGTTCGCTCACCAACCTCTGTGTCTCATCAAATTCTCCAAAGGACAAGATTGGAAAAAGAAAAGTGGGAGAAAAATATTCACATGGATATCAAATCAATCACATCCATTGCTTCTTACTGTAGGTGCACCAAACAAGTAACGAAAGGATTTTATAATGTTTCCAATTTGCTGTTGATATTTTTCTGTATTCTCTCCTTTGCGTGTTACTTGCTTCAAATTTTGTATTTTCCATGGTCAATTAGAGGTGAATATTTGCGTCAAACTCAAAATAATTGTGAAGGTGGGTAACAACTAACAACATTTCTGAATGTTATTTCGGCTAAAACCGTGTGAAATTGAATGTCAAAAGTTAAATTTATATAAAACTTCAATGTAGATTAATATTTTTCTGAAAAAATGTTATAGTCATCGCCAAAGTGGAAAATTTGGGATTACTCTTATAAAATATTTTATTTATTGAAAATATAATTTTTTATGATGAACAATATAACAAGTGTCATGTCATCTTTGCTTTTATAGGGTTAATACAATTTAAATTTTTTTAAATACATATTATATTTCACTTACATGGTGACGTGAATGCAATTCTACACTTAAAAAATAAAAATGATTTTATCTTCCAAACACTCCTTTAAGTATTAAACCTTCACGGTTCTTATTCCTTTTCTTATTTTCTAAAGCAATGATATTTGACCATGCAACTAGTTTTAATTAGAACATAAATCAAGGATAGGTAGATTTTAATTACAAAAATGGCATGCAAGCTTTTCAATTTCATTTTTTTATGTAACATTTTTAAGCGGAATTTTTTATATCAGCAGAGGAAAAAATTAGCGTTTCTCCGATTGACAAATGTCAGTAATTAAAATTAGGTGACAACATTTCTTTTTAAAAAATATTTAGACATGTGTTTGCGCATCATCTGAGAACGTATTAGAGCTATTGTTGTTCAAACTTATGTATTAATATAGCAATAATTAGATATGTACTGATAGACCATTAAACCAAAAAAATGCATATCTAAGTTTCTAATCATAAAATAAAAATATACTCACGCATTCTGGTAAAAGTAGTGGAGAAGCCACTTTTCGTTATTTTGTTTAAAGTAAGTATTACGTCGATTAAACGCTTATGTAGAATATTACTTATGAAAAATATTCCCCATCATAAAAAAAGATTAAAACAAGTTTGCAATTCTCATTCTTGCAATTTAAAGATTTGCTCAAGGCGCTTATATGAATAAGCTCCAAAGAGTGAAAAAATATCTCCGAAGGTCCGAAGCACCGAAGATTCAAAGGGCGTGTTGCCGACGCTTGAAAGACTATTGTGCCCCCCGAACTCTTATTCCCACCCCCTTAATCCCTATTCCTACTCCTATTCCAAAACTACCGATTCCTATCCCAATCGGAGAGCGGTATTCACTAAAACCGCGTGAACTTATCCCTCCCTTTTATTAATTCCTTGATAAAATTACTCGCTCACCGACCTCCTCTCTCCGATAACGCCTCCCCGCTCACTTCGCTTTCTCTCTCCTCTTTCACTTTCTCTGTCCTCCCCCAGAAGACCAGATCCCGGAATACCACTTACCACCCCGGTTTTAGGGATTCGCCGCCGCTGACCCCCAAGTCCCTTCCCTCAATTTCTAGGGTTTCGGGTAATCCCTCTCGTGATTTCGTCTCCCGATCTGGTCTTTTCGATTTTGGGGATTTTAGTTTCTTTTTCCAGTGAAATTTCGCTTCTTTGTTGGTCACTAGGTTTTAAGCCGCGATCTTTTTTTCTATTAGGGTTTCGGTTGCCGATCTTGGTTAGATCTGGTCTTTGGACTGCCGTTGACCTCAAATTGGTTGATGCTTTTCAATTAGGGATAATTCTCATAGGATCTTGGGGAATTTTGTTAGGGTTCGATTTGATCGTTGAATTTGGGAATTTTCGGCTGTTTTTTCATCTTGGGTTTCTTTTTTTCCTTTGGGAATGCTTAATCAACATTCCAATTAGGGCTGATTTCTCATCTGGTATTGGGGATTTTGGCTAGGGTCTGCTTGATCGTTGAATTAGGGATTTGGGTAGGTTTTCTTTTATCTAGGGTTTCTTTTTCAGCTTTGGGATGGGTAGTTCTGAGGGTGGGAACGCCACGAATCAAGCGCCCAGGCATTACGGCGTGACGAAGCCGATCTCAATTGCTGGGCCATCAGATGTTGATCTACAAAGAAGCGTGGAATTGGAGAAAGTATGTGCCTTTTTCCTTACTTTTTGTTAAAGACTTTAGCGTCGGTTGATGCTGAATTTTTTGGTTGATTTGGGTTTTTTTTGTTTTGAAGTTCTTGGTGGAAGTGGGGCTGTACGAGAGCAAGGAGGAAGCTGTTAAGAGAGAAGAAGTATTGGGACAGATTGATCAGGTCTGAAAATATTTTTTTTGTGGGTGGGAAATTCTGTTTATGGTAAAATTAGGATGATGCTTTTTCTTTGTAATTATGGTGATACATGTTTAGGGAATTATGGTATCATGACTCACATTTCACAGTGCATGTTTTTTTTCCGGAAAACAGTTATGTTTTCTTACTTCTGTTCTAGTTGTTTATTACTCCTGAAGAATGTAAATATTGTGTTACATGTCGAGTCTTCTTCCTACTAAAACATTTTGCGATATATCAGATTGTTAAAGCGTGGGTGAAGCAATTGACTCAACAGAGAGGGTATACTGATCAGATGGTTGAGGAGGCCAATGCTGTTATTTTTACATTTGGTTCTTATCGCTTAGGAGTAAGTTGAAACTTTACTTTCTGAGAAATATAATCTAGTTTTAAATTTGAAGGAGCAAGTTTTTTCTGATGTCTATTTGGATGGACACGTTTAGGGGGAGAAGTTTTGGATGGTGTCTTTGTAGCTGCTCTATTCTACTTACTTTTTTTTTCCTTAGAAGTAAATCATCGTATGTCAGCGGATAAATGATTATGCATTTTGGGTTGTTCTCTATCAGGCTATCAGCATATAAATGATTTTTGCATTATACCTACGTTAAGAGAAATTGCTTCTAATTTGTTTTTCAAGCCCCATCATTTCATTTAGTACTTAGGAGGACATCATTTTTTTAGATTATTAAGAAGAACAGATAACTCAAGTTTTATCCAAGTTAATCTTTTTAGCTGGTTTTTCATGAATGACAAGTAAGACATCCTAGGAACTAGAATAAGAAGCTTTTAACCTCAGATATGTCTTGTTATCTTGACTTTTAACATGTTGCTTCTTTTAGATTCTGAGGTCTTTTGTAAATGAGCTTTGAGGCATCTCGTGCTTACCTACCTTGTTGTTAGTTTGTTTATAGTATTGAGAAGATTGAAGAAATGAGCTCATTGGGTGTATAGGATAAGGATGAGAAGTCATGACAGGCATTACAGCAATTTAATTCTTGTTGAGAGAACATCTGACGATTCAAAGTTAAGTTTTGCATCTATTAGTCAAAAAGAACTCAGGTTATCTTAAAGGCTATTTTGGTGAAACTTGATGGTGAAAGCGCATATCTAACTTGTCACCGTCCATTTCTCTCCTATTTGGTATGATTCAAATGAGTCGTGGGAGCATTGCCTTTTTCCAGAGAGGGAAGGCATATACCTATTTGTAATCCAATTTTTCTTATTCAAGAGTATTGGAGAAATCTGTAATAGATGCAATAAATAAGGAGACAATTGAAGCAGAAGTCAAACGGAAAAGGTGTCATTTGAAGTTGTGAACATTGTCTGTGTGCAACTTATAACAGTATGTTGCTGTTATTTTGAAGCCGTACTCAGTAGTTATTCGCCATTGCATATGATAATTAATGACAAAGATACATTTTGTTGAAATGCTGACATTGCTGTCAATTTTTTCTTTGCAAACTTATGTTCAGACATGATAATAATGTTACATTTTTAGAATGTTACTGATGGTTATTGCTCGTAATTGGTCTTCTACTTAGTACTATGTAGTGTCTGGTGATAATTGATGAACTGCTGAATCATTTAACTAGTTTATGTTACTGCTGTAAAACCTGTCCATTTAATGAACGTAATCTTGGTTGGCATATGTTGTCATCTCATGACTTCAACTTGAAGATAAACATTGAATTTGAAGAAAGGTTTGTATTTAGAGGGAATTTTATTGTAGTCATTGTTTTAAAAAGCGGTCTGCGCGTCCGCCTAGGCAGCCGCTTAAACCTAAACGGTAGGCCGCTTGTCTAAGTCTTGGGATCGCCTAGGGGCGGCCGCTTAAACCTAAATGGTACCTAGGCCGCCTGTTTAAGTCTTGGGAGCGCCTAGGGGAGAACGGGCTACTTATGTGCACTATACGGTGTTAGAAAGAGGCATATTGCTCGCTTAAGCATAGTAATGGTTGAAGAGAGTTGGCTAGATTAAAATGTACCAAAGATCAAAATTCTATGTCCAAGCCTATCTCAAATAAAACAGTGATGATATGATTTGAATCTTCAAAAACAATCATTCATCTCTCGATGTTAAAAACGTCTATGGGCTGCTTATGTGTCCGCGTAGGCGCTTAGGTGCTAGGTGCGGCGCCTAGAAACGCCTAGCGCTTTCTAAAACATTGATTGTAGTTAGGTTGTGAGGGATCTTATGCTGAAGTAATTTGTTATAGGTCTCTTATTTGGTAGAATGCACATTGAATTTTACCTTAGTAATTTTCCTCTCTTAGTAAGGACTCCATTGAAGGTGGTATCCGCATCCTTGCTTATTCCGATTTCTTTTTACAAATTGGACATTATTATAGGAGAATTAGTCTGTATCATGTCAAATGATGATTTTTCTGTCCTTGCTAATGTGTTTGGCAGTTTCAGCTTTGTCATGGTTTCTGACCTCATTTTATTTGTGAGTTTCTCCATCGATGGGCTGCTGAATGCTATAAGCTCACCTGAAATAGTCTTTGGCTAGTGTAGCATACATTGCATAGACAGTTGCTGCTTATCCACCACGAAGCAACAATAGAGGAAGGGAAAGAGATAGAAAGAGGAGGAACTTCTGCCTATAAATGAGTTGATGAAAATTTCTTTCTGAGTTGATGAAAGTTTCTGCCTATAAATGACTTGATTAAAATTTCTTTCTGAGCTGTGGTCTGAACTTTTTCTGTTCTTGTATTTGCTTGGTCAGTTGTCTTCTTTTTTGTCCTTTCTTGAAAGCAGCATGCATACTCTACTTCCAAGGACATTGACCTTTGTTTATCTGATCCTTTAAACATGACTGATATAGTATATGATTATATAATTATATAATCATATAATATTAATTATCTTTCAAAGGCTCGCAAGCGAATATTTATAATTAAAAAAATTCACTGCAGGTTCATGGACCAGGGGCAGACATTGATACTCTTTGTGTTGGACCTTCGTATGTCAACCGAGAGGTTTATTTCTTTCTGGATATGCTTTGTCTTTTTGAATACCTTAACAATGTCGATACGCAAATATAGGAATATTAATGTTGTTAGTTGTGCTGAATCTAATCTGCAGGAGGACTTCTTCATTGTTTTGCATGATATTTTGGCAGAAATGGAAGAAGTAACTGAACTACAACCAGTTCCAGATGCTCATGTTCCCGTGATGAAATTCAAATTCAGTGGAATATCCATTGATCTTCTCTATGCTAGTGTATCTCTTCTAGTAGTTCCAGAAGTGAGTTCCGAAAAATATATTTATGTAATTTTTCTTTGTTTTTTGTATCTCTTTTTTCTCAATTTGCTTCATTAAAATTAAGGTATATCATTAATAGCCATATGACATTAACTGAACAGTGAAGTTTTTGTTACTTGTGTCTCAATATTGCTTGTCTGGATTTTCACTCGAGTGAATACTAAAGAGTAGCATGTTTTCCAACCTATAGTATCAAATATTATTAATGTAGCGTGTACATTTTTACATTGTGTTTGGTTTTCATTAGGGGTAGGCGAAGTTAAGGGAAAAATAAGGGAGAGAAGAGAAGGGAAGAAAATGGAATTCTCTTCCCCTAGGTTACGCCCCATTTGTTTTTTCTTTTGGGTTTTCGCCCATTGGGGGGTTTGGGGGGGGGGGGGAGGATTTTCCATTGATTTTAGGGGAATGAGGGGGAACACTTTCACTCTTTAAAACTTCCCAAACAGGATGAATAGGTTTGCCTACCTTCCCTTCTCCCCTATTCTCCTCTATCCAAACAGGCCCTTAGTGTCCATGCATTATCCGAGTAAGCATGTTTTCCAACCTATAGTGTCCAGTGTTTAACTTTGTTGACCTGAAAGAATCAAATATTTTTACCTCCGACTTTCTTCTTACTGTGTTAAAGTTATTCCCTGGCAGCTCTTATGAGATGAATATTGGGGTTCACGTGATCCATGCAACTCCCATTTTCATTTAAAGCTTAGCAGATGTCATTGTATTCTGGCCTTATGTAATGAATTTCCCATATTCTATTTCTTTGTACTAATTAATTGTAGGTGTATATGTTTTCTTATTGCATTATTTTATATTTCTGCACCAACAGAGTATGTATGGTATTCTCACTTGAATGATGTGCAAATGAGCATGATAATATATGGGGGTGAATCAATTCGTGGTTAATACCATTTGGACTTATAGAAAATATTGTTGACTAATTGACCTATGTTAAGCACATGATTTTTCAGTAATGCAATCATCATACTGCTGGACTTTAACCTTTCAGTGGCACGGCCTCTTCCTTGTGAGAATTAAGTTTGTTTAAAAATGTTCAGTGACGTACAAGTGGAATGCTGGTCTTCTCAATGTACTGTGACATCTTCCTCTTTTGCTAGATACTATGGATTAATCGTTCTACCCTCACAAAAGATCTTATCTTGTTGGTAATCCATTTAGTAGATGTTTATCTCATGTTGGCATTCGTCATCTTGTGGACAGCTTATGTCTGTTTCATTTCACGTTCGCATCCTTCTTGATATAATTTGACTTTATTCATTCTTAGATAGAAGTCTACTCTGCCAAAGGAAGAGAGGGTACAAGGAGTTTCCGATCATCTTAGTACTATCTTGGAGTTGGTGGGACAGTGGGATTGTAAGTCTTTGTGGCATTACATACCTGCCCTGTTAGACAAAGTTATGTCATTTTAGGGAATCAGCTGTTAGAGCAATGCTGTTTTCCTTGCAATTTGGATGTGTTTATGAAGCTGATTGTACGAGCTTCAAGCACGCTACTCTTTCCACTAGACTTTTTAATGTGTGCAACAAACTTTCTGCCAACCTGCAAATGAGATTGACGACTTCAAGTCAGAAGTTCCACATGACGCTCTGGACATGCATTTTTATAGTAACAATATCATCCTAGACATTAACTGTTTACGATACCATTGAATGTATGACTACTAGTGTGTAGATTTCGTTTAACGTGTCTTTTATGTTACTTCAGTTATGTAGTATATCTACTTCCGTTCGTGCATGTGCAGGATTTGGACATTTCTCAAGGATCAGTGCTTTTTAATGTTGATGAACCCACTGTTCGAAGTCTTAATGGATGCAGGGTGGCAGACCAAATTCTTCGTCTGGTCCCAAATGTTGAGGTTACGCTATTATCACATTTATTTATTTATTGTTAATATTTTTGAACTTCTCATAAATCTTGTTTTGTTACTTAGAACTTCCGCACTACACTCAGATGCTTGAAGCTTTGGGCTAAAAGACGTGGTGTTTATTCTAATGTAAGTTGATTGGAACAAACAATTTTTTTTTTTCATCTTCTATCTGGACATGTATCACGTGTGTCTTCCTTTTTTGCTTGTCAGGTAACTGGGTTCCTTGGAGGAGTTAATTGGGCACTGTTAGTTGCCCGGGTTTGCCAGCTGTATCCAAATGCTGTGCCTAGCATGCTTGTTTCTCGGTTCTTTAGAGTTTTTACTCAGTGGCGCTGGCCAAACCCTGTCATGCTTTGTGCTATTGAGGAGGATGAACTTGGATTTCCTGTGTGGGATCCAAGGAAGAACCCTCGAGATCGTACTCATCATATGCCTATCATTACACCTGCGTACCCATGTATGAATTCTAGTTATAATGTTTCCACTAGCACGCTCCGGGTTATGATGGAGCAGTTTCAGAATGGAAACAAGATCTGCGAGGTAAGTTTACTATCAATTGCCTGGAAATTTTGCTTTCCAAACATATTTCATTTGTTTTCATTTTATGTGCTTCTTCCTACCGCTTTCAGGAGATTGAATTGAATAGGGCCAACTGGGGTGCTCTCTTTGAACCGTACCATTTCTTTGAGTCATACAAGAACTATCTTCAAGTTGACATAATTGCTTCTGACTCTGATGATTTGCGTGTCTGGAAAGGCTGGGTGGAATCTCGATTGAGGCAGCTGACTCTTAAGGTAAACCCATTGGGGCATCTTGATGAATATAATTTTGTTCTGCATCTACCTGATTGAGCTTGAGGACGTGAAGCAAAGCAATTATAACCTCTCATGGCATTGATTTTTGTTAGTTAAAGAGTGCTAATATTTCTTTCTGTTTCGCTATTCATTCTTTGTCTGGGCATTTTCACAGATTGAGCGAGACACATTTGGGATGCTGCAGTGTCATCCGTACCCTAATGAATATGTAGACACATCTAAACAATGCGCACACTGTGCTTTCTTTATGGGCTTGCAGAGAAAGCAAGGTGCGAAAGTCCAAGAAGGTCAACAGTTTGATATTCGTGGAACTGTCGATGAGTTTAGAAATTCAGTTAACATGTACATGTACTGGAAACCTGGTATGGAAATCTATGTTTCCCATGTGCGGAGGAGGCAGATTCCTTCTTTTGTGTTTCCCGAAGGATTTAAGCGACCTCGGCCTTCAAAGCCCACGAACCAACAAAAATCTGACAGAATCGAAAATGAAGTGGACGAATGTGATGGTAGGTCTTCAGAAAGACAATTTAAGAGGAAAAAGAGTCCTGATGAGGATATTGGAAGGCAAAGACTTGAGAAGCGTCTATCGAGCAGCCCAGATCCTGAGAAGGTTTGTCCGTCTGAGCCTGGGAGTGGAGGATCTGAGGGAGCATCTATAAAAGTGGAGAGGTCACCTAACACTTTGCGGTATCCTGTTGCGGAAGTTGATGAAGGCTTAAAATTGACGTCTCCTGATTCTGGAAATAAGATCCCCTCTGATTTAGACACTGGATTTTCTTGTGAGAGAAGTAGCACCGATGAGTTGGTTCAATCTAGTATACAAGAAAATGTTTTGGAGGCACTTGCAGAGAGCAGTCATGTGGTGGAGAGTGACTTAGGAGAGGAGTTCCAGGTTTCTCATCTGCACTATGTTTTGCCTTCTCTCTTTGTGAAAATTTATGACTTTTTTGAACACTTGTTTTGCTAAGGTTTATTCCCTTATTTCGTTTATATTCGTCTTTTCTTGTTTTTTAACTGTGAAGCCAAATGCTTCTGCCCTCGGGGTGGTCCTGACAGATCGAGGTGGAGTTAGTTCAGAACCCGGGCAAAAACCGGTGATAAGGCATGCAATTACTTTCTCTGAATTTTTTTTATTTTCCAAGAAACTGTGCTGTGTTGTTTTTATCTTTATACTGTCCTGTTTTGCTCTTTTTTGGTTTGGTCATGGCAGGCTGAGTCTGACATCAACGGCATGAGTCTTTTGACAGTTGAGTCGCAAATGATGAGCAAAGAAGATCGCAGATGAATGAGGCAAGGCGCAGCATCTCGTGGTAAGTTCTACTTGACCTTGAAGTTATGGTTTTTAGATGAGAAGGGCAAATTCGGGGAAAATGGAGGAAGACTAGCAAAGAGGGTGATAGAGGCAAACTTGCTCTTAATGTACAGTGACATTAATATGAAGGGTATAGGGGTGTGGCCTCATATGCTTGGTGTTGCCGAGGTTGATGTGTGTTTATCATCTTTGGTGATGACCTGTCATTTGCTTTCTCTTAGAACTAGGTCTTAGGTCTAGAAGCTAGGTTAGGTTTTAGGGTTTCTCATTAATCTTTCCTTCTTTGTTGGCGCTTTCCCCTCAAATTTGTATACTTCAACCGTGTAATACAGTTTTATGAAAAATGAGTTTGGTATGTACTTGCTGGTGCTTGCATTTTGATTTATTTATTTCGTTCAGTATGTGAGTGTAGAATACGACATTCACTTCTTATGCTAATTAATTGGGACGTGTTGATATGTGGTCTGTTAGGCTATTGTTTGTGTGTCAAATGTAGTTCCTGCTGAGAGATTATAAATACTGTGGTGCTGTTACTCGAGCCTGATCCTTCCTTATTTTGTTGTCGTTGTTGTTGCTGCACTGCTTCTGCCTAGTGTAGGAAAATTGGACGGAAACAAAGCGTTGGGGGTATTCCCCTCTGTTATTGGCTGATGTGCCGATGTGTGTGTATACAAATTACTTCAATGTAGATCATCAATTCAGTATTATCATAGTTGAGGCTGATGTGTATGTATACAAATTACTACAATATTGATCATCAATTCGGTATGATCATAGTTGATAGTTTGGATGTGTCGTATCAGTGACAACAGTCTATAATGGAGGGGAGGGACAAATTGGTCTTGTTTACCAAGTGAGGGTATTTCGGGAGGCTTTTTTTTTTAAAGTTAAACTAGCTTTTATTTAAAGTAGCTTTTTTATATCTATTTATTTGATGAAATACTAAGTTATTTTGCAAGCCCCATTTAAAAATTAAGCATATTCCAGCTTTTGAAAAACCAGCTTATAAGCTCACCTAAATAAGTAGGTCTCACCAAGCAAATAACCGTTAATAACCGAACAATTTTTATACACTTTATGTCATAGAAATATCAACAGCCACCAAAAGCGAAAATATTTTAGAAGGTTCTAAAAAATAAGCCCCTCTAGACACCGTACGTGTACATGCCTACTATAATGGATTGTTTACGCGTCAATTACATAATAACAGAATAGCTATTGATGTCACCTTAACAACACAGCAGTAAACGAGTGCTGGCTTTTGCTTTAACATTAATAACCACAGCAAGCGTTCCCACGTCCTCGTACCCCTTGTTTCCCGACCATTATTCATCAAAGTCGCTCGTAATTATACCGAACTTGTTTCACTACGGTACTTTACTCATTTTGTTTCGCCAGAGTGAACACGTAATATGATATATATTTACCCCTTATGCAAACTCGCCCACTGAAACATGTATGCATGTGTTTCTTAGTTTACATGCTCTCAGTTCAAATACTGTTTCTGTATCAAATTTAGTTTTTGCTGAGGAGCTTTTAACAATGTGGTCGTGTTGCTCGAGTGGCATATATACAGTTTTTTCTTGCAGTTTCTTATAAACAGGCTTCGGTACCTGAGTTAATGACCCTTACCTGGGAGAAATATAACCTGGACACGGCAAGATACTGAGGGAGAGAATCCTAAATAAAAAGTAAGGAGAACAAAGAAAGAGGCTAAGGTAGCCAGCTGTGACAGTGGTTTGTTTTACATTACAGGATTCCAACAGGGGACCATTCTACTGGTGGTTAGCGAAGGGAGGCGCTGGTATGCCCTTTACTTGTTATGGTATTTCTCCATCTTGTCGCGGCAGTTCACATAGTAAGGTGAATATCTAATATATATGCGTGCAACGTTGATCGTCTGTCCCTCCGTGAATGTGTGTTGCCACGTCACTAACGTGACTATAATTCGAATCATCAACATATTCAAATCATATCTGACCATCTTGGGTATATGTCATGTCAGCGACACATCAGTCAAGACCGTAAAAGGACACGACCACTCTTAGTCTCTCTATGTATACCTACAAACTATAAATCGATTATTTAAGAAGATGAAAGCTAAAATCAACTACAAAATAGCTATCTTTTACTAGGGTATACATTAAAGCAAAACCAAAACTCACAAGAGCTTGCCACGTAGGATTCCTCCTTCACAAAT
>JBAKGM010000233.1:33617706-33632783 GCA_037177215.1 Asparagus racemosus
CCCCCCCCCCCCCCCCCCCCCCTCTCTATGCTGACTACTTATATTATATGTCAATCATGACTCATCGAACATGTGATTTACTATTGTTTTAAAACTTATTAGAAGTGTTACGCTGATCAAGAGACATAGTATGCCAAGAGAATACGATCGATATGATGAGGCAAGAGAATGAGTGATTAGGGATTTTATTAATCTTTCTGTCCATACGCACAACATGCATGTCATTATGATCAATGAAATAAATTTAAATCTCTTCCCTCGTATATCTTTGTCCTCTTCTTTAATTCTGACAAAACTGAATGAATAGATTGAACCTGCAGATATTACTACATAATCGAAGCTGTTTATAGTAGCCAACAATATTCCAATGATTTAAAATAAGTAAAATTTACATAATCCAGTATTTAATACAAACTGGAAAAGGAAAATAAAAATAAAATCCTCTCCTCTTCCTCATTCAAAAAATATGCCAAACCCCAACCAAGAAAAATGAGAAAAAAGAAATCCAAAAAAATCAGTACAAAAAAAATCCCCAAACCCAAAAACAATAACCGAAACCTCACCTCCCAATCTCAGACACCTTAATCGAAATCAGCGGCTCATAAAACGTCTCCTCCCCTTTCCCCTCCTCTAGCCCCCCCGCCTCGCTCTCGGGCCTCCCCTCCCCTCCGCACGTGAGCTCCTGCGCCCTCCTCGCCTGCGCCTCCCAATCAGTGGTCCCCACAACATAAAGCATGAGCCCAGCACAGCACACTTGGGCAGCTAAGAGGCCAACCCAAAGCCCACAAAACCCCAACCGGAGCCCAAACCCAAGACCAATACCAACAGGCATCCCGACCAAATAAAAAGCCCCAAGGTTAACGTGCGCCGCGTGCGCAGGCCTAGCGCTTCCCCTTAAAACTCCGCACCCAACAGTCTGCGGACAGTTCCCGATCTCGCACAGCCCTACGATCGGCAACGCGGCCGCCGTCAGCCGTAGGATCTCCACATCGTTAGTAAACATTTTCCCCCATTGATCTCTCATTAACGTGGCGAACCCCATCGCGATAAGACCCATCAACGCCGATAAAGAAACCGAAACGGACGCTGACGTCTTCGCCTTACCGGGTCGGTTCGCGCCTAACTCATTACCGACCCGAGTCGAGGCTCCGAACCCGAGCGAAGATGGGAAGACGTAGATTAAAGCGGTGGTCTGGATCAAAACGCCCATGGACGCGATGGCGGGTTTCGGGTCGGGCAAAAGCCCGCACAAGAGGATCATCAGTTCGTACCACCACCACTCGAGGCAGACGGAGACGCAGCTGGGCAGCGCCAGCCTGGCGAGAGGGCCCCACCCGGAGAAGCACTCCGACGTGGGCCCCGCGTCCTGCCACGCGGCGCGGTGGTCGAAGTGGAGGTGGGCCAGGAGGAGGAGGAGGAGGACGAAGTTCGACGCCGCGGCGGCGGCGGCGACGCCGGCGAGGCCCATTTCTAGCTTCTTCACCAGCAGAAAATTCAACGGCAGGTGGAGCAGGGCGGCGATCGAGGCCGTTACAGTTAACGGTTTGGTCATCCCCTGGGACCTCAGGTAAATCCTTATCGGGTGGATGAAGGAGAAGGATATGAGGTCGGGGAGAGAGTGGATTAAATAAGTTTGGGCCATGGAGGTGATCTCCGGGTCTTGGCCCAATAAGAGGAGGATCTTCCGCATTGAAATCCAGAGCGTGCAGATTGGGAGGGAGGAGGAGAGGAGGAAGAGGACGGAGCGGTAGAGGGTGAGGGTCAGGAGCTTGGGGTGGTTGGCGCCAAAAGCTTGGGAGCAGAGAGGGTCCATGCCGAGGGCGAGGCCGGAGAGGACGGAGTAGCCGGTGATGTTGGCGAAGGCGATGGCGAGGGAGCCCGCGGCGAGGGGGAGGTCGCCGAGGGAGCCGAGGAAGAGCATGGAGAGGGCGGAGCGGGAGTAGAGGAAGAGGGCGGTGACGGCGATGGGGAAAGAGAGGTTGAAGAGGGAGTAAGCTTCTTTAATGGCTTCTGAAGGGGAGGGGAGTGGGCTCGGGGGTTTGAGGGGAGATTCAGGGGGGTTTTTGCTTGACATGATGATGATGCACATGAGCGGAGGTTGATGGGGGGGAGTTTGAGTGTTGAGGGATTGAGAGGGGAGAGGGGGAGGGAGTATTAATACAATGAGAGGGGAGAGCGGGGGGAGAGAGAGAGAGAGAGGGAGAGAGAGAGAGGCTATGGTCTTCGTTGAAATTTTTTATTTTTTATTTTTGCTTTTTAGCTGGGGAAGAGGGTGTGTCATTTTTTATCTTTTTTATTTTTTAAACGTTTGTTTTGTGGGTGTTTTTTCATGAGCAGGAGGGGAGTGAGAGAAAACATGGGTAAACGGTAAACTTACAACATGCAAACGTGGATGTAGCACGTATGTCATTGTGATATTCTAATTTGCATGCGTTTGTACTTTATTTTTAAAAGTTGAATTGTGGTGTAATTGGGGGCAATCAGTATAATAGTTTTAGTAAATTAAAATACCGTGTTTGTGTCGTTCACATAATACACATCAAACTAATTATGGATTACCTATTTATAGGTTTTGCGGCTTTTGAATCATTTATGTGTTCAAATTCCATAAATTTGAAAAATTGCATTCACTTCATCCTTCTGCGCGCATTGGGGAAAAAAATTCTAAAACTTTCCCCATATATTATTATTTTCAGTGGGGGCCAGGGGCAACTTATGGATCAATCAACAAGAGCATTGATGGACAATGAAATTGTAACGTTTTTCTTAGGGTTAGTCCGTCATTGCTACAGCTTATAATAAGTTGTTTATAAAAGTAATTTATAGAAGCAATTTATATAAGTTATTGAAAATAGCTGTTTGATAATTAAATATCAAAAATTGCTTTAAAAAATGTACGAGCATTGTTAAAAAGATAAAAGATATATATGGTATGTAAACTTTAAAAAAAAGTAGAGTTGCTTTTAAAAGGATCCTCAGAGTACTTCTTAACAGACCCCCCCCCCCCCCCCTAAAAGCAGAAGGAAATTCAATAAGCACGCAGAAAAAGTTTTCACCAAACATTTCTGTTGGCTGCTTATTGAAAAAAAATAAGCAGAAGCACCTAAAAAAAAGCAACACCAAACTAGTTCTTAGTATAACTATATTTGGAGGATTTTCAAAGTAATTGTAAGCAATGAACATACAAGTGCAACAAAAGTGTACAAATCCAAACTATAATCCATAAAAGAAGGATTCATATTCTTTTCCCTATAAAACTCACCGCATGTGATCCGGACGGTAGAAAGGTTCTAATATTCGATTCCATGCTAGTTTATCAACTAAAAAACCCCTACAAATAGACAATAATCAAAGAATATTATTTTCGATGATAATTGTTTATCATGCATTTTGTTAATAAATATTTTTATATTCAAAATGAGAAAGTGGATGTGATTTAGAAGATGATATTTATAGTTGAAATGAATCATGCCTGATGGTGAATATAAATTGATGGTTGCAATTTATGGAGTAGTCTCCCTCGGCAGAATACACTTAAAATTTAGAAGGGGGAAAAGAAGAAGAAGAAGAACATACAAAAATAAATCTAAATATTTATTCTTAACAATAAATTCCTAACCTTGTATGCCCAAAACCTTGGCAGCTCATGAAATTGTGATCTAATAGGAATAACAAAATTTGTCAGCAAGTCATGCTAAATAAATGATAGGCTACAAGGAGTACCAATCTCTCTCTCTCTCTCTCTCTCTCTCTCTCTCTCTCTCTCTCTCTCTCTCTCTTTGTGGCAAGGCAATCCCCACTGAGAATTATTAAGCACCAATCACCAAATTTTGAATGCGAGATCTTACCATGGATTTCATTGGCAGAATGTGCATTTTCTTTCCTTATTGTAATGGACCACAAAGATAATTTCGGACATTTAATTTGCATGAAAGGGAATCTAAAAGCATGAACATTCACTTCTATTATTGTTTGAAATTAAAAAAACTTTCTCAGGAAATTATTGCATATTTTACTTCTACAGGATTATCAAAGTCATCCAGTTGTTAATTAAATATTAATTTATTAATATACCACTGGAAGTCTAATATAATTTTAAATAAATAAATTCAATCGTAAACTCAACTGCAACACTTTGAGGTGATTAGCGTCAAAATTAATATATCAACACGTATGCCTAATCAATGGAACCGTGTTGTTCTTGAATGCTACTTCTACATTCAAAATGAACAAAACAAGAGAGTAATTCGAAATAAACTTGGAGCAATTCGAAATAAGAGCTGTAGACATACTTTATCATCTGACTGTATGGTTAGTTCATTCTAACACGAATACATAACTCTACATATATAGGATTAGGCATCTAAATCAGAATAGGGTGACTTAACTAATTTAATTTGTCAAACTTGTTTTTTCTTCTTCGTCTTTGGACCCTTCATTTTTTCCTTCTCCTACTTTACTTCTCCTCCTTCTCTTTCATGTATATTTCTTTTCCTCATGTCTAAATATTTTATTTCACTTGCATGCTTACATAAACGTACTTTCTATCACACTTGTAAGAAAATATGACCTTCACTCTTTCAAGATTATCATTCATTTATGAAACACCCTCTTAAATATGGGCCATGGCTAGAGAGTTGTAGGGGGTGGCCTAATCGGAAAAGGGAAAGGTCCAACCGATTCAAGTGGGACTTCTGTTGCGTTGGGGACGTTTGCTTCCCTATAATCACACAATCCTTGTGATCTCATCCCCATCATGGTCCATCTCCTCTCTTCTAGATCAGCGGCCACGATCGCTACTGTGGGGCCCATGAATTTTCATCCATGTAATTGTTAGCTTTGAAAAAAATCAAAAACTAGTTGTTGCCCGTGACATGCACGAGATCAAATTAAGATTCTTATAGTATACTAGAATTCTGGTAAAGAGGACAAAAATAAGAATTTTTATCAAGAAAAAACAAAATGAATGGTTTATAGGAAACTGAAATTGAAAGACAAAAAAAAAAAAAAAAAAAAAAAAAAAAAAACCAAAAGGGAAAGGGAAAAAAAAAAAAAAAAAAAAAAAAAAAAAAAAAAAAAATCAAGATGGAAAGGGTAGTGGATTAGTAAGATAAGATAGTGATAAAAAAAAGAGTTACTAGTTATTAAATGCTAGAGCTCTTAGAATTTGCCAAGTGGCAAAAACATGCAATCATGTTTTACTTTATTAATATAGTATTGACGTGTGTGGACACAAGGGAAAAAAATTCATCAACAAACAATGATAAATTGGTTTGATTATGATCGGCATATATACTACTGAATGAGATGACATAGATTTCACTTACTTTTTTTTATTTTGGTGAAAATAGATCTCATCTATTTACTAGTAAAGAGCAAAATAGATGGAAAGCGGAGCTATATTGGGCAATCCAAGACCCTGGCCTCCATTTAGATCTATACTACTATATTATTATATGAAGAATTTTGTGAGGATAGTCAAAAACATATATGAATGGAGGACATGTTCTCATTTTTACAATATTTGGGAGGGCAAAAAATAATTTGACAAGAGTTATTTTTCTCTTTTTTCTTTATTTTTTGTTTTCTAGAATGTATTCCAATCATACAAATATTTTCCTCTTGCTTTCGCTTTCTTTCTTTCTTTCTTTCTTTCCTTTTTGTTTTGTTTTGTTTTTGTTTTTATTTTTTGTTGTTTGTTCTTTTGTTTTCCATACCATTCCATAACAAAAAATGTCATGAGCACAGGATTGGGGCATATAATTATCTATCCACTATATTTTAGGTTCTTAAAGGAATGCAAATGAAAACTAGAAGTTTCTCTCGTTAAGAACAACACCATCTGTAGCAAATATAAGTCAAAGAAAAACAAGTAACAAATATAAGTTTTTTTTTAAAAAATTATAAGTTTCCCCTACTGTGCACTTATATACCCTCACTTATTTTTGGCAGCATCTATATATTCATTTATTCTAAAGTTTTTAAACTTGCCCTTGTATATGTTTACTTGTTTTTGACAGCACTAATATGCCCTAAAATTTTAAAACTTGCACTAAAATATCCTAAAATTTTAAAGCTTGTTCTTAAATACCATTAAATTTTAAACACTTGCACTTAAGTACCCTCAATTATGTAAACGTGCAAGAATTCCCTCCTGGAAATTTCTTATGAAACACTCGCATTCTATTTTTAACATTTGGCCCATATATGGCAATTTTCACGTTAGCATAATAAAGTACTAATGTGCCAATTTTAATCAATTTAGAATATATAAATATCACGAAAAACAATTGAGGGTATATAACTGCAACATGAGTGAATTAAT
Organism: Asparagus racemosus; assembly: GCA_037177215.1. NCBI lineage: Eukaryota > Viridiplantae > Streptophyta > Magnoliopsida > Asparagales > Asparagaceae > Asparagus > Asparagus racemosus. Next base: position 33,624,032 of record JBAKGM010000233.1, read on the forward strand.
AATGCATTTAAATGCAATTTAGCCTTTTTTTCATGACGATTAGATTCACGTGTTTAATTTTGCCATCTGAGGATAATTTTGATTCACTGTGGGAGAGTGGATTTGAGTTAACTCGCTTCTTGACATAGGAAAGAAACCATGGATCGAACCTCTTCTTCACATAAATAAAATAAAATAAAAATACAAGAATAAAAATGACTTCAACGCACATATAATTACAACTCTATACTCCAGTTCAAAGTTTTGTTACGTATTGATTTTTAGATGTTTATAAATTGTGCAAAAAGAAGTTCTTATGTGTTATCGTGTTTAATTATTTTTTTGGCCCCCTTATTGATATTTCTGGCTTCGCCAGTAGGTACAATACTGACCTACTGCATACCATTATAATCAAAATATTTGTATAGTTTAATGTCTATTAAAAGATATTATTAATCAGAAAGATATTAAAACTACTATAGAACATGGAAAGGCTTAACTACGTTTAAAACCAAATAGTATCACTCGTACAACCTCACTAGCTTTTAGCAGCACTTATGTGCTCTATAGTATCAACTACCTTGCACTGAAACACTTTTGACAGACTATAAATGATATTTTAGCATTCTATTTTTGCCAATATGTTGATGCTGTGATGCCAACATGTAAGGAGATACGAAACTTTGAAGGTAAAACTACTAAAAGTAGTAAAATATCAATTATGTGGTTAGGATCCCAGTTGCCCGCTAATCATTGCACAATTAAACTAATAAAATATCTTGTGGGTGATTTTACAGTGAGTTTTGTACTGAAAGTGAGAGAAAAAGCTGCGGAAAAGTGAGAAAGGTGGAAAGTCTGAGATTCTCCGGTACATTCCAGACACGTGGAAAGGCCACGTGTGCACCCACACGCGTGCATCACCAATCCAAAGGTACCAGCCTGGATTTGCGAAGTTGATGCTCATTGGCTGCAGATCTCTCGTGTCTCAGATTCTCGATATCTTTTTTTTTAATTACTGAAATTGATATTTTTTTTATGATTCTTTATGAATAATGCAATAAAATTAGTATAAATTGATGGGGGTCTCTTTTCATGTTCCCTCGTCTGGAATCTTGAGACACGTAGCTTTGGTAATAAAATGCGAGAGCCGCAGCTATCAAGGGCATGAATGTATTTTTGGGTCCGAATTGGATTAAAATATGCGGTTGGGCTTGTAGGTTATAGCTAGGTGAGATCAATGCTGGACATTTAGTTGGATGGGTTTGACACGTTTCTGAACCGACCCGCTAGGCGAGTTGGATGGGTTTGACACGTTTCTGAACCGGCCCGCTAGCGCCTAGCGGGTTAGCAAGGACCATGACTTTGGACTCCCTCGGTGGGAGCGAAGAGATAGATCACAATGGTTTTTAAGAGGAATTCGATCTGCTCCACTATCATCGAAAATTAAGGGAGAGATCACAGTTATTCATCGTGATTGTTGATTATGTAGTGATTGATTGTGACCTATCTAAAATCTATTAATTTAGCTCTATGGAATGCGCTCGGCTCTAATGAGCACTCAAAGACAAATCATAATCACCTGCTTGATAGTTAACGATTGTGATAAAATAGTAATCTTGCTACTACTTTTTTGGTGGCATAGAGAATTTGTATCCATTTTTAAAAGATCCGGATCTTCTCTACTACCAAAAAGTAGTGGTGATATCGCTAAATTTACCTTAAGCGTTCATTATTTAATGGGTAACTGTGATCTTTTTAGATAAAATCACTGAGAATAAGTGCAATTAATGGGATATGATCATTACTAAGTTTGGAATGAATTCTAAACATCCATTAAACAACGGAGGAAGGCCGAGCCAGATGCTTGGTCTGCCATGAACCTTCGCTCGACACATCTTACCATACTCTGATAAGATGTAACTTTGCGAGGAGCCTGGCGGGCATCATCATTGTCATTGGGTGTAACATGTGTATAGTGTTTTAGCTTATCTGATTGGGTCCAACAAAAAACAGAATCTCTCGATGGATGAGGATTTTGCACTTGCTTTGTTCTTCTTTTAAGTCATAAAATTCCAGTTTCATTATAAAAAAAAAAACAAAACAAAAAGGAAAACAAAAAACAAAAAACAAATGAATTTGATTAAAAGGCATAGTTTATCCATTATTGTTTGATAGTGGAGATGATCCAAATCTGTTTTTAAATACTTTCTCAATATTTGTTATGTTCCTTTGGTTAGTAATAATTTTGACTTTTCATTATGAAATGAATTTTACATAAAATTATCTCGATGTTGTTTGGTAACGAAAAAGGAGATTGCCACGTTGCTCTCCATGGCTCCAACTTAATTTACATCTCAAGTGAGAGAATTGGTAGGCGAATAAGTTGTGTGTCGCCCAAAGTCGGTGCACGAAATATTTACCCCCTTTTACTGAAAATGGTGACACTCGTGATATTTTGTGCTATAGCTCAAATCGGGGGAAGCGAAGATAGATAGCGAAGTCACCCTCACGTGGGACCCATCCACCTCCCTCGCAGTTGGGCTTTTATCGAACAAGATGGAAGCGAGGAGACAGCTTAGGTAGTCTTTTCCCCACCCAAACAAAATAGCTAGCAATTGATTCCAAAATAAATAAATAACTAAAACGCTTTACTCATTTACCTTTTGAAGGAACATCATTTTTCTCATTTATCCTCCAAGAGTACCAATTGAATTAGGGCCAGCTTTGTTTGGTGAAAGTCTCACTGAATTTTTTTTTTGATATTTTGAAAATTCAGTAAGGAACTTGTATCTCGAAAAAAACTGTTACTGTGATTTGGGTCAAAAAATCAACAGACGTAGATTCTTAATTCATTCAAAGATAATTATATTCAGTCGATTCACCTTATTTAAGTTATTCATTTGGAATATTACCCGAAGTCGGTGAATTTAATTTTTGGAATATGAAAGTTAAAACTATGTGGTGTTGCCAAAAAAAAAAGTGATAGCAGTAAATTGCTTGATTTGCATTTAAATTTCATGTCAATGTTGTTAACTTATTACAATTTTCAAAACTTGAGTGGGGTTCATGCTACACAATTTAGGTTAACTTTTGCAAAACATCCCCAAGTTCAAGAATATTTTGTGAAAGTTACATTGAATCTCTGGTAAGAAGATACTCTTGTTTTGGTGGAGGGACCGGCTTAGTAACAAGCAATTAAACCCGATTGTCCAAAAAAAAAAAAAATCCGAGGTTAGAGGTTTCTCTTTCACAATTTAGTCCTCGGTAAATATCATAAGTGTTGCAACGTTTGATAATTAGAAGAGATAGTTATACTAATTAAGATTTTAATTCCATAATAACATAAATTTTTAAATGAAAACCTATTTTTCATAATAATAATGAATTATAAAATCGTAATTTTAGGTAAAAGGAACTATCTTAAGACTGGTAAGTGTCAAGGGGGAAAAAAAGCAACATGATCAAACGTTAACATCACGTATAAGTTATTATTTGATTATTAAATGAATTTTTGAAAAACAATCAAATTGAGTACACAATTGTATATAAAACAGCCATCTGTAGGATGCACCGGCAACAAGTTGCTATCCTGCGCTGATACACGTGGGCAGCTGGATAGACATTGCGGGACCCACGACATTGCGGGACCCACCGACTTTCGCTATTGTGGGACCCAGGAACCTCAACAAGTGGAAAATTTTCTTAGGTTCTCAATCAGCACTGTTCCCCTTCGGCCTGCCTGTCCGTCGAGACAGGGGAAAGGTCGATCTAGAATTGGGCCCCACTAACACTCTCTCAAAAGATTTCAACGAATATTTCCAACCGTCAGATCAAGATAAGTACAGAGCTTCATAGAATGAACGGACAGGAAGAGCTGACAGCCATATCTCGTGTTGCTGTGATCTTCGTCCTATACGCACATCTTCGCAGGCGCCCATTAATTGCTGTTAAATGTTTGAAATTATCATGCTTACCCACCACAAAAAATTATTCACAATCATCGAGTTTTGCAGAATAACCCTGAAATTAAAATCGCCCACTTTTTGCGAAGAACTAATTTCTGAAATTCAAGTTGGCTGCATGGACGAAAAGGGAATCGCTGAATGAATGATAATTCTTTCGGCTTCTTCTAAAATTATGCCAAAACTAAAGACTAGTACGGAACATTTTAATAAAATACATTTAACTTAATGTAAAAATAAATGTTCTTTATAGCAAAGTTAGCAAGTTTATGACTTATTTAACGTCTAAAAATGAGTTCATGTTAGTAAAATAAAGAAGGAGAAAATTTCAGAGGCGTGAAACACTTTCCTTAAAGAAATATTTGTCCCACTTGATATTCAAATTTGCTTCGGGTTAATGCAAATCTTCTTCCCAGGATACAACAGAAAAAATAAAAATTCCAGCAAGCAAATCTAGAATTTTCCACCAATTCTTTGTGGAACAAGTTTGTAGTATTGCAGATGTTTTTTTTTGAGAGAAACGTTTTGAGAAAAGTGAGTTTAGATGTATGAAATCATAGGATATTTATAGATTTGATAAAATATTTCCAACAGTCACAACTTTTCAAAACGACCCTTTGAAAATAAATAGACATTTCCCAACAGTCTAATTCCAACAGTCACTTGTCTGTTGACATTTTGATAAATTTGAAAATTTTAAAAAATAATAACAATAGTAATAAAAAATAATATATTCAAAAATATATAGAAAAAAATTAGAATATTTAAGCGGCAGCGGCAAGCGTGTAAAGTGCTAAGTGCGTCTAATAATCGCATCAAAATCACGCATTATTCGCGCTACGTGCACGTGGGTTTAGAGGTCTATGCTTTGACCCATTTATCAAAGCCCAATAATCATTAAATATTTTTAAACCTTTAAAAGAGTGCTTAAATATCCGATGTGGGACTATCTTAGTTTTTTACAAACAAATACTAACATGTCCAACATAATATGTCACGTCACCCATTGCAAACGGTTAATAATATCACAAATTCAGAAGTCTAATGCTCAAGAAGAAGAAAAATGAATTGTTTAAATGTCTAACACGACACATAATCATATAATGTAATCATCATCATCATGGAAATCCATCATCATGGAAATCCTCCATCAATGATAGCTATCCTCCGAGTGCATGTCCATAGAGTCCTCTTCCTTGTCCTTAACATCGGAGGCAAGAGGCTCTTCTTCGCCGATAAGCATTGAATGTCTTGTAGCTTCTGCTATTCTTTCACTCATTCGGTTTGCAGCAACCTCAGCTACTCCAGATACATCCTCCACCATTGTTCAAGTAACTTTTGAATCCGGATAAGTCTCTTCCTTGCCTTCGGAGGGAACTCTTTCTAGGATCATGCACATGCCACAATATGATCATGTGTTGCTAGCACATCTTTGTCTTCTCCTCACTTCTTCTTTTGCTTGAACCTGACATTGAACTTCACAAACATAAGATCCTGTAATCTCTTCGACTCCAATCAGTTTCTCTTCCTTGTGTGAATCATCAAAGAAGAAAAGAACAAATTAATGAAGTCATACATGAATAATTATTAATTTTATCCTATTATTTTTAGGTATTCATGTAACTTATCTCCTCAAATATGCTCTAGTTCCTCTGGCATCTAGAAGGACTGCTAGGAAGTTTTGTAGGAAAGGACAACCACCGCCATACATGTACTACCAACTAGCTGTTAAATACATCAGTTGAATTCACCATTGCGGTAAATAACTTATGACTGATAGATTCAATTTACAAACTCACCTGGACCAAAGTTCGATGTCTACCTAGCTTTCATCGATAAACTTCTACCAAATGAGCACTTTCCTTCTATATACTTCTCTATGAACTCCACAATTACCTCAGCTTGGTGTTCCTCATCAAGATAGAACAACTCCACCACATCTAAAAAGCCCTCCTTCCCCTCCATAGAGTTCTTAGCCACATCATCTTGGAAGAGGTAGTAAGGGTTAAGGATATAAGCTACTATATGCAAGGGTGTATACAATCGATCCTTGAACTTGGTTTGGATAATTTCAATCACTGGCTTGTACTTGGTCTCCTTGTTCTTCAAAGCAAGCATAATCTTCTTCTTTGTGTCTTCAAGCATCCCCACAATAAATCCTACTGGGGGTCTATAGTCGCTATGGACCATCCTTAACATACGTAAAAGGGGAGAATAGACCTTCAATAACATGCTCACAGATTGCCACAAACTCTCACAAAGCACAATAGCCTCCACTTTTCTACCCCTTGCAGTTTTAGAATATTTGCTTTTCCTCCATTCTTCATCAAAGAATATAAGTCTGAGTTTCAACTTCTTTTACAAACACTTTAGAAAGTCAAGAATGCAGTGGTGAAGTGAATGACTCCAAGTTTAACAATATCCCTCATCTCACACATGCGACACATCATATTCAAGATCTGGAGGTGGCTGTAGCTGAAGATTGTAAGGGCCTTTGCTTTCTTAATGGTTGCTTTAAAGGATGGCAACTTTCCAATACCCTCAAGCATCAAGTCAATAGTATGAGCTGTACAAGTGGTCCAAAAGACCCTCGGCTTCTTCTCCTTCAATTTCTTCTTCACCACCATATTCGCAGATGCATTATTCGTGACAACTTGAATGACCTTCTATGCCCCAATCTCCTCAATGCATGCATCTACCCACTAAAAATTTACTTCCCGTATGTGAGTTCACGGAGCACTCAATCAACATGTAGAAAGTTGTGCCCAATCTACTATGGATGCATGGGTTCATGATCAATCGCATCTTCCTATCTGACCAAGCATTTGTCATAATAGAACAATCGCTCTTCCCCCACTCCTCCTCATGCTCCTTCAATGACTCCTTAGTCACATTCATAACACCCTTCAACAATGGCTCCCTCAACGTATACGTGCTAGACAGTCGCTATGTATGTCCATAATCCCTAATAGTGTTGTACAACCTCGTAAAGGAGTCGGTGGAGTTAGGCATGAAAAAGAATATCATTCTGATATGCCCATGTAGCTATGTGCCTGTGGACCCAATCTCTATTCTTCTTCATGTAAGCTTCGTTCAATCTAGGCTAAACCATCTTCCCCTTCAGTCTCTTCGATAACTTAGGATCACTAGTTATATAAGCATTCATCAAGCCAACGGTCGGCTCTCTGGACCTCTTTGAAGATCCCCCCATTGTAGGAGTAGGAGAGGCAATTTCCTCTTCTTCAAGCACCGTGGATCTGACTTGTCAAATTATGCTTCATCTTACAACTCCATGATATGCATCTCCTTCAGTTTCTTCCTCTTAGAATTGGCATCAATCGCTCCTTCCACCCTCTTCCTATCATTGGGCATAATCTTGTTACATTTTATGCAACTGTTTCCTCTCCTGGCAAGATTTCAATCTTAAGACACCCCCCCCCCCAACAATCTTGTATGAGCACAATCTACAATACACCAAGCATAAGTCTCTTGGATCGGGAAGAAACCTAAACTCCCAACCAATGTTTCCCGAGTTTCTTTTATCTTTAACGGATCCTTTCACGGGGATGGCGATGGAGCCCGTTAACTCTTTAGGAGGAGGAATATCTGACATTCTACATCACATCACAACAAATAAATCATTCATAGATCATCAAATCATGACAAAGAAAAGATTCAAATAAATCACATAAATTACTCAAATAACTTAATTGTTACTATTTTAATTTGACTATTTTATTATTAGTTTAACTAACTAGTTAATAGTTATCAATTAAGTAAAAAACAACCTAAGTTACCTAAAATTGACTTAAGTGAATATAATTGATACTGTGAAGTGAACTTGAACTTAAAACAATTAAAATAAATAGCTAATAATCCATTTATAACAAGGAATTAGATCAAATAAAAAATTAGTAGTAAAAATAATTAAAAAATAAAAAAAATAATCCTTTAAAAGTTTACCTAATCAATTCAGTGGTCGCTGGAGCAGCGACAACGAGGGAGGAGCAATGGTGGCGAGAGAACCGGTTGGGCAACGAGAGAGGATGTCGGGCGGTGAGAAAGAAAGTTGCAGCGGCGACAGTGATAGAGGAAGTTGGGGCGGAGAAAGAATGGAAGATAGGGTTTCGTGTCTGCAGCGTGCATTTGCGAAGTGGAGGAGAGAGAGAAAGCACGAGTAGTGTTCAGGTTAGGGATTGGGTTTAAGTTTGTGGGTCAGGTTTTTAGATATTAGGTCGTGTTTGGGTATAAAAAAGTTAGTTTGGTTGAAATGTTTGGATTTTGGTTAATTTTGGCCCCTTTTTTCCTTTGAAAACCTAGGCGGTGCGTCTAGGTGGACCGCTCAGACCTAGGCAGCACCTAGGCTTGATCAATGCCTAGACTGGCCACTCAAGCCATCTTTGAGCGGCCGAAGCACTGTTTACACCTAGGCCGCTTCTGATAATGTTGGCAATTACAATACGTTGAGGGACTATTTTCAAAATATTAAAGAGCCAAGGCACTAATATTAAAGAGGGCTTACAAATATAATATTTGTAAGGCTTTATTTGTGAAACAAAACATGTTAACGTGTACCAACTAGAGAACATTCCTTTAAGGGGCTGTTTGGTTCATTTAAAAGAGCCCCGAAAAACTATTTCCACGCTCTGACAAGTAGTCCACCTCGGCGAAACCCATTCTAGGGTTTTCTTTGCGCCGCTTTGGTTCGCTTCTTCTCTTCGTCCCTCCAGCCGCGAAAACCCTCTCCACCTCAGCTCTTCACCTTTCTCCCATTTCCTTCGAAAACGAGAGGAAATCGGTGTAAATCGCTC